>MU227859.1:4294263-4317876 GCA_018584345.1 Thuja plicata | reverse complement strand
AGTAGTTTAGATTTGTTTCAAAGCATATCCTTCTACCCCTTTTCCTCCTCAAGAAATAGTTTAGGTGATCACAAGGAGGTAGCCGGCCTATGATCCGGAGACTCGTCCCCATTCACCACAGTGGGAATGTTTCCATGTTTCAACAGGTTTGCAAAGTTTCACACTTTGTACTACGGGTGCAAACCTGATTGACAACACCTTCCAATGCACACAACTGAAGATATTAGAGGCCCTGAATGCCAAACGAATTCCCTTTATTGCTCACGTCACTTCTTGAAACCCTTGTGGAAACAATAAATAACTTGCGGCTGGTATAATTCAGGTACAACTGCTAATTGAAATGCTAATCTCAGCCACTATGAGCCACGTCTCTTAATGCTGGGTATTTACTATCAATAATCTGCTATTGCTGATAAACAACACAAATTTGAAGTAATTCCACACCAATCTCATCCAAGAAAGCTCAATGATGACTCCTAGTTGAAGCCATTCTAATTGCACAATTCATTGGGTGTTTCACCAGTTCACTATGCTGAAATAACTTGGAAGAATTCACAATTCTTCAAGCTCGAAATCTGAAACCCTTGTTTCAATTTCTTCTCCACACAAACAAAAGCAAATGCACAAGTCAGGAATGCCTCAATTTTTTCATGTGAAGACTTTTTATAACTCACCTAATACAAATCGAGCTTGAAGCTTGAAGCTTACACCTCACATAACTTAAAGAACATATGTGCTTTTGTTGCAAAGTTTGAATTATAATAATTTATTATATTTCCCTCCATTTGGTGCACAACAAAATTATATAAAGTATATCTTAACAATCACTTATATCTTCCTTTAAATTGACACTTTACATAATTCCTCATATGCACTTTATAATTTGACTTTATAATCATTAAATAACCCCTTTTAATAATAAAGTCAACTAACATTTAATGGTGTGCACTTTTAATTAATTATAATAAAGTATTACTTTATTAATAATTAAAATGTCAAACTCCAAAGATACTCATTATTTCTCGATTCTGTCAGAACCAGGAGGTCAACCACTCCATCCTCTGTCCATAAGACTGCCTTACTAAAAATAGAAATGGCCCTTCTCGATCAACCTTTGACTTACTATAAATAGTAAGTATATGAAACTGAGCCCAAACGAAGTCCAATCTGAGCCAAACGAAGACCAAGCTGGAACATACTGAATCCTGGAGAAGACAAGAACCTCCATTAGCCTAGCCTCTGCCTCAGAAGACCCTCTATCCACAATAATTGGCCTACGAGGGTCACAATAATAGGCTAATCCCTCAAACTCTTATGCTCGCGAAAAAGGGGACATTACTATTTCCCGAATTTAATTGAAGTTTTCTGGAGTTTATCCATTAGGAGCACTTTCTCACCGACTTCAAATTGTCTGGGAGTGTGTTTTGCATCAACATAGCTTTTCTGCCGGTTGTTAGCTTGTGCTAATCTTTCTTTGATCAACTTGACTTGTTCCTCCATTTCTGAGAGCATCTCGGGTCCGAGGATTATCCTATCTTCCAGCTCATCCCAACTGATAGGTGTCCTACACCTTCTAACATATAAAGCTTTGAATGGCGCCATCTTGATGGCAGACTGATAGGAATTATTATTGGCAAATTCTACTTATGATAGGTAATCCTCTCACTTGTATTATTGATCCATACAGTATACTCTCAAGAGATTTTCCAAAGCCTCGTTCACTCTTTCCGTTTGACCATCTACCTTTAGATAATATGCCGAGCTTAAATTTAACTAAGTTCCCAAAGCTGCAAACAAGGTTTGCCAATATCTAGATGTCATTCTGGCATCTCTACCTAAGATGATCTTCTTCGGAATTCTGTGTAAATGGAAAATTTCCTTAACAAATTTTCATTCTATAACAAGTGCACAATTTGTTAGGTTTCCTGGTATAAAATGAGCTACCTTAGGTAACCTGCCCCCATAACTAATATAGCATTATGTCTGTTTCTCGACATCGGTAAGCCTTGGACAAAATCGATGCTAATGATCTGCCATCTCTAGTCGGGAATAGTGTGCAGTTGTAACAATCCAATTGGATGTTTGTGTTTAGCCTTTACTCTCTGGCATTCGAGACAACTTTCCACAAATCTAGTGGCATCCCTCTTCATTCCCTTCCAAAAGTACAAGGGTTTAATATCGGCTAAAAGTTTGGTAACACCTGGGTGCCTTGAGTATGCTTTTGAATGGACTTCCTGTAATACTATTTTTCTTAATTCTGAGGAGTTGAGTACATACATTTGCCCTCGGTACTTGAGAAGACCTTCTGGTTCAATTCGAACCCTTCATATCTTGAGTCTTGGAAGTTGACTTGAAGAGCTTTTGGAACCTAATTGTAATATTCATCTCCTTCTAGTTCTTGAAGAACTCTTGTCTAGAAATCTGTATTGACAGTTATCATATATGATAGGTGTCTTCGGCGACTTAAGGCATGTACCACTCTGTTCTCTTTTCCCTTGATGTAACTGATTTCAAATTCATAGTCAAAGATTAACTCCAACCACCTCCTCTGTCGAGCATTCAAATTGGGTTGAGTGAATATGTACTTCAATCCTTGATGGTTCAATTTAAGTTCAAATGGTTTTCCCAATAGATAATGCTGCCATATTTGGAGTGCATGCTCTATAGTGATGTAGAGGCAAGTGGAATGGCAAATAAGAAGGTCTTCGAGACTTCCCAATAGCAAGGACCAAACCAAAACTCTAGGAACCCCAAATGCACCAATTGGCTCCAAATGACTAAAAAGAAAAGGGAAGACCTATCCATTGCCTCTAACGCCTTAGAACATCTTAAAACACCTAACCCAACTTGTTCCAAAAGGTTACAACCCTTGGTGTGGTTCAAACACCCCAATTCACTATAACACCCAATTTGGACTAGAAGACCTAGTAGCCCTATTCTCAGTGTTTTTTGGACGTTTTGAAAAAAATTCCCAAGCAACTTAACAAACTCTTTATGGTTTCAGATACCCTTTATGGCCTTATAAAACATACCTTAGAATCAGGTAGGGGTACTTTGGAACACAACCCCCAAAAACTGCTGCTTCACTTTCCTTCCTAGACCTATTAGATGACTTTTACAAAGGAACCCTATCCCAGACTCAACACCCAACCTTGCCCCTTTGCACAGAGTGTTAGTATGGTCCCAATTAGAGGAATATGCATTCAATTTGGTTCTACTGGCTCCCTATACCCGAAAGCCCCAAATTGCTCCTTCTAGGCCCTTAAAACTAGGGCTTTCTCAATCTCGACTCCCCAAGCACTTTCTAAACCAACCAATGGTGGATTCACCTTCCCCTTGACATGTGGGAACACAATCCAACATAAAATATAGCCCTCCAATGGCGAGAACTACTGCTACTACACCCTTGCACCCATTTTAGTGCTCTTCCAACACCACAACTTGATGATCATCAACCGAGACTTCACTTCTCTTGCCTTTTGGGGTTAGATTCTTATCATATAAGTTAAATCACGATCATTCCATGAGAAATAACAAGGAAACATTAATGGAATGATCATTTACTCTCCCATAGCACTCAAAACACTTAGGAAATCTCAGAGGTTAAGACTCTGTCAGACAAAATAATGAATGAATGATTCAATATAAAATCTCAGAACATAGGAAATGATTCAAACAATGCTTATGGATGTTCTCCAATCACTAGGAAAGCATAGACAATGAACAATTCAAACTACCATGAGAAATTCACAAAAATCAGAGGTTTTATTGCAATTTCTGAGTGCAGTCCGTACATTCATTTCATCTCCGTACTACCTGTGCTCCATATGCCTTCTAGAGGTTACATATGTAGTTTTACAACTTCTCCAAACCGATTCAAATCGGTTGGAATGCCTTAGAATACCGAACAACCCTTCATCATACATTCCCTCCAAACAACTACTAACCGTTATAATTCAAATATTTAAATTTTTAACTTGTGTTTTATTGCTTTATTGGCTATTTATCTGATCAAACTTATATCATATTTCATCCTAGGATCTATTTATCCTATCTAGGACCCTACTACCCATTTAGATCCCAATTAGGCACTATTGGCCCCCCTTACAAACAATTTGGTCCTAGGGTCCTTATCGGGACCCTTAGGACTTTTCATCTTTCCATTGAATTGATCATTACAAATGGCCATGATTGGCCTTACAACATTCCAATTCACTTTCATAGATGCCCCATGCTCAAAAGCATTTTGTGCCTTCATGTCTTTGGGTGCCCCTGCACCATATAGCCACAAGTTCAAGATCATGAGGAGCATAGTTTTGTTTGTACTTTTTCAGCTTCCGAGACTCAAGCGATTACTTGTCTATCATGCATTAGGACTCCTAACCCTTCCTCTGGATGCATCAATGACAACTACAAAATGACCTGCAGGATCTGGTACTTTAAGAGTAGGTGTTGAAGTTAGTCTTTCGTTTAAATAATTGAAAGCCTTTTGACATTTCTCTGTTCATTCAAACTTTTTTCCTTTCCTTTGGAGTGTAGTGATAAGAAGAGCTATGCATAAGAAATCCGTTACGAACTTCCTATAGTACCTTGCTAATCCCATAAAGCTTCTTACGTCATGCACAATGTTGGGAACTGACTACTCTAGAATAGTCTTTATTTTTACTGGGTCTACTACTATTCCTTTGGCAAATATGATGTGCCCTAAATACGACACTTCCTTTTGTAAAAAAGTGCACTTGGATAATTTTTCATATAATTTATGTTCCCACAATAGTTGAAGAACAATTTGCAAGTGCTAGTAGTGCTCCTCCTCATTCTTGGAGCATATAAACATATTATCTAGGAACACTAACACGAACTTATCCATGCAATCCTTGAACACACTATTCATCAAGTTCATAAAAGTTGTTGGGGCATTGGTGAGCCTGAAAGGTAGCATTGTGAACTCATAAAGCCCATACCGAGTTCGAAAAGTGGTTTTATGTATATCTTCTTTCAATCTAAGTTGATGATACACTGACTACAAATCTATCTTAGGAAACACCGTGGCTCCTCACATCTGGTCAAACGAGTCATCAATTCTTCGCAAGGGGTATTTGTTCCTTATGACGACCTTGTTCAACATGCGATAATCAATGTGTAGATGTAAAGTCCCGTGCTTTCTCACAAATATTACCAGAGCTCCCCATGGTGATATGGTGGTTCTGATCAACCCTTTGTTTAGTAGTTCTTGTAATTGTATTTTCAACTCCATTAATTCAATGGTGGACATCATATATGGGTCCTTGGATATTGGCTCTGCTCTTGGTACTAAGTCGATGGATAGATCAAATACCCTTTTAGGTGTAAGTTCAGGCAACTCTTCCGAAAACACGTTCTGGTACTCCCAAAGGTAAGGATATTTTTCAGCAAATGTCTCAACTCCTCTTTTGCCTTCTTTTGCCAATTTTCTTCGGGTGTGAGGACATCTCACAAATCATCATGTCATCTAGGTAAGTTACCTCTTCCGGTTCCCTGATTTCATCCATTCTAATTGCAAACATGTGAGACCCCTTCCTATTGCTTTTTTTAGCTACATAGTTGAAATTTGTTGTACCTTGATTTCTTGTTGAGTCCCTTGGATATACACCTTATTTCCATGGTTTTCTAAGCATTCCACTGTCTTGGAGAAATAATCTACTTTGGCCCTATGCCTTCATAAGCAACTCATTCCCAAAATTATGTCATAGGAGCCTAAGGGGGCTACGTACAAACTAACCTCTACAGTGAACCCTAGAAGCTCAACCCTGGCTTCAAACAGACACTGCTCTACCCTAGCTCACTTCTAATTAGCATACTCTATAGATTGTGAATCAGCCATATAACGAGTTCTCTTTGGAAATCTACTCAAAAGGTTAGGAGTTATAAATAATTTTGCGGCTCTAGTATCAATTAAGACAATTATGGGATTTCCATAGAGTATTCCTTTCATCTCATTTGGCGTGATTTGATATTCAACTTGTCTCTTATCCATTGCTATGTGTATCCTTTGTTGAAACACTGTTTGCTAAGGGGGCAAGGGTTTCTCTATTGCTGTCCGCCTGAAAACTTGGTGGGGCATTGGTTGATGTAAAGATCTTTGACTCTCTACCGTAGGTGAAGCAACCTCTTGTTAGTCCTCTTTTCTCAGTTCCCTTTCCTAAAATGTTTCCTTTTTTTTTGAAAATTATTGTGTTCACGTCTGTCCTTCTTGGAGTTGTATTTATTTCCTTTGTAGCCCCTTTTCTTGAAGGTTTAGGATGGTTGTTTCCAGTTAATCTTCTTTTTCCTTTTATCCTTGAAGGCGTCATCCTTTTTAATTTAGTTCCTATTTGACTGCCCATTCATAGACCTCGTTCATGGTGTGAGGTGCTAACAAATCAACTGGCCCTCCTATGTGGTTGTTGAGCCCCATAATGAATTTCCTTATTTGAAAATTCTCATTATGTTAATACTGAGGAACATATTTGAGAAGCCAGGTGAACTTCTACCCATATTCATTGACTAACATTTCCCCTAGTCTCAAGTTTTGAAAGTCAGTCGGCTTCTGATCATAAAATAACTCTGGGAGCCACCTTTGTCTGAAAATTCTCACGAATTGCTCCCAGGTGACCTCGGTTATCTTTAGACTTTCTCCATTCTCTTATTCTCCCACCATGTGGCCACCTCTTCGGATAACTGGTACGCTCCCGAAGCTGCCTTAGAGTTGTTAGAGTAGTTATGGATCTCGAAATATTTCTCCATTTTTTGTTAACCAATCCTCTGCGGCATCCCCCAACATAGAGCCTGCAAACTTGGCCTTCCTCATAACTATGGAAAGCTCATTGGCTAACTAACTCTATTTAACGTTTTGATCTTGAGCTTCAAAGAATTCCCCTTGCTGCTCACTTTGCAGGGTTGGTTCTGTTCTAGGGGTTACTTCTCTGGATTGGAACTCATGTTTCTCTTCTGTTGTTCTTGGATACCCTTCTACTTTCTGTTCTAGGTTTCATGATTTGGTTTTGGGTATCGTTCATCATTTTAAGAAGTTGGTCCAATTTGGCCAAGGGGTTGTTGGTGTTATCAGATTCTTTGTTGTTGTTCATTGAATCATCCATTTTTCAGATTATGCTACCTGAAGGAAGTTTTAAAATGTATTTGAATGATTATTCTTAACATTAATATTACTTGCTTTTAAAAAGGAGTAGAAATTACACATCAAATCCAATTTCACCTCAAAATTTTCACTTTTATGACTCAAACCAAAAATTTAAATCTGTATTTATTAGATAGACAAAATTGTTTTAACTTTTAAGTGCTCATCCTATTAGTCACTTTCATTAGTGATTGACTCTTCTTGCCCATGGTAATCAAAGGGTACAAGGCGGAATCCCAGAGTGGGAGTACGACATTCTTCTTGAACACAAAGTACAACATTTTTCACAAATGTATTTCTAGAGGAGTTTCCAATGTATCAATTTTGGCAGTGGTTTCCTTTGTTTTCTTGATTGTTGGAGGCCACCTACGCTTCTTCTTTCGAAGGCAACAAAATACAATCAGCTAATGTTTCATTGTCTCCAGGGGGTGAACAACATGAAAAATTATACATCGTCCTAGGCATCCAAAGGCAAACAACACTAGGGTCTCGAACCTTCTTCTGTAGTGTGCGTTGGATCTACATCTTGTGAAACACCAACAAACAAGTTTCAGTTTTCTAGGTGAATGGTGGCGAGCTACTAGGTGTAGCGTTGAACCGACTAGCTCTAATACCATATGTAATATGCTTATCTATAACAATAGAAATTCTAAACATATTTTGACCATTTCAATTAAATTATAACTTTCACCTAACTATCATTCTAACTGAAAGAAATTGTTTTTCTCTTTCATATGAACATGAAACATTCCATAATTGAATTAACTTCCATCAAGTGAACGAAAATAAAAACATTAATTAAAAATTTTCTTCACATGAACATGAATATAACTAACAATTTACAATTTCTTTAAATGAAATAGGAAAAAACTGTTTAATGGAAATAACTACTTTAATTTAAATAATAACAAGAACTAGAGAAGAGGATATCTGTACTTTGATCCATTTTGGAGGCTTTATATCATTAATGTCCTCTTGAGAGAAGGAGAGCATCATTAGAGGCTCTACCTCCCATCTATTGACCATTGGTCTACTTGCACAACTTCCTTTAGGAAGTGGCCTGGCCCTACACAAGAGGTGTAGAAACTGGGCCAGGTCTAACTGGCACCAAGTCTTGTGTTTAGAACCTACATCAATCTTAGTCGGTCACACCCTCTAGGCTCCACCCTTTATAAGTATGACCTTCCTGACTAGATGTGTACTCTTGGTTCATGTGATTGACGGTCACATGCTATTTGCATTGCACCACCTTGGCCAAGGTTTATAAATATGCAAGCACCGTACTTTGTGGTGTCAGATTCATCACCCTTACTGGTTTATCTTGAGTCAAGTTGACTCTCTAGGTCTCCACGACCCATCTTAGACTAACTGTCCATTTACAGGCATTAACGGTCTAATGACCTTAAAGGACCCTTACTAGCAATTGCTAACATTTATGATTCTTAATGGTCAAGTGTCCATCTAAGGGTAGTACCTTCCCAACATACTTTTGCTGTAAAAGTTCATATTTAAGTATGATTGTTTATGATTCAATCATCCTGATTTCCTTCCCTAAGAATATGAAAGGTTAGCCTCTCTTGCCCTAGTAGGATTATGATCTAGTTTCTCTTCCTTGCTGTAACTAGCTAAACCTTTACAAATTAAATTCTAAACAAATACCCTATCATTTCATAGGAAATAAAACTTTTCTATTAACTAATTTTTAATGGAATGCATCTGTTTCCTTTTCACATGAATATGAAAACTTCCAATAACTTATTTAACCAACTTGAACATAAAGCAAATTTGATATTTAAAAGAAATTGTCGTCACATGACAATAGAATAATGAACAATTTAAAATTAATTCATCTGAAAAGTAATCTAACTGAATAACTGAATTTAACTAACTATATGCAAGAGATAATAGAAACCTGTAAAAGAAGAAAGTGACTGTGCTTTGATCCTTTTTGGTATTTGTTCTTGATGTTTTCCTGGGAGAGGGAGAGCATCATCAGAGGCTTTACCTCCCATCCATTGACCTTTCAGTCTCGCGCACAACTTTCTTAGACAAGCGGCCAGGCCCTACACAAGAGGTGCAGAAACGGGTTCGAGGTCTT
The DNA here is from genome assembly GCA_018584345.1 of Thuja plicata. NCBI lineage: Eukaryota > Viridiplantae > Streptophyta > Pinopsida > Cupressales > Cupressaceae > Thuja > Thuja plicata. The sequence continues at coordinate 4,308,622 of MU227859.1, read as the reverse complement.
ATCATTACCATCTAAGTCTTTGGTGATTAGAACCTACAACAATCTTAGTCGATTACGCCCTATAGACTCCTTGCATGTGAGAATGACCTCCCATGTCTAGATGTGTACTTCTAGTTCATGTGACTAACGGTCGCTATAGCATTGTATAGCGCCACCTTGGCCAAGGTTTATAAGTGCAAGCACTGTACTTCGTGTTGTCAATATCACCATCTTACTCTTATAATTGAGTCCTTTAGACTCTTTTGGGTCTCCATGACCCATCTTGGACTTGCTGTCCTTCTAGGCAATATTGGTCCAATGACCTTTAAGAGAGTGGCGAGTCACTGGCAACTAATTGCAACATATATGGTTCTTAATGGACAAAGACCAACTAAGGGGAGTCCCTTCTCAACAGTTCTGAGTTGTTATAAATATTTTAAATATGATTGATCTTATTTCTATTATGGTAAAATAATGAATGTGTTATTAAACAGAGATCAAGAATGATCTATATATACAAGTGTACAAGAGAATGTTTCTATAACGAACAGAGAGAGAGAAATAGAAACATTCTGAACAGAGAAATAGAAACAAAAGGAAGTTTCCATATTGAAGTGAGAATATGTAAACATGGAAGAAGAGTGACCATTAGAATAGAAACAAATTTACGAAAGAGAGAGAAACATAAATAGAGAGATATTTAACTCTAATACCCTCTCGTAATGGTCAATCTAACTTCAAAACAAAAGTTTGCAAGTGAATCCTCAAGAGGCGCTAGGAGAAGTGAAAACCTTGCAAAAACCGCAGTAAAAAACTTCGTTGCGCATAGAAGAGCTAAGACTCAGTAGCCACGATTTTTGTGGTGAAAAATCGGAAAAACCAGACACGATTTTTGAGGTGAAAAATCGATAAAAACCAGTCACGATTTTTGAGGTGAAAAATCAATCAAAACCAGCTGAGACCCTCCTTGCTACCGGTGTGGTAAATTTTGCCGTTAAATCTTGGACTGCTTTCCCACATAATGTTGGTGAGAGACACCATTAAAATTTTGAAAAGGCTTCGAATGAATCCAAAGCACAGATTCTGAGGCAGATTGACGGAAGACCCAAAAAAAATGAATGAAGACCCATAAGAAAGCTCAATAAACCCAAAAGGAATCTGAAGTTAGATTTGAAATCTGTTGGCACAAAAATTGAGGCACCCATAAAATTTTGAATATGACCCAGTTGAGGGTTTGAAAAACCCACCAAGAATCTGTAAGAAAAATAATTTTTTGACTGAAACTGAAGGGTCAAAACCCTATTCGAAAGTGCAAAAACCCTAGGTGGCCATTAATGGGCCCAAAACTGTGCAGGAAAAAAATGAGCCGCTTGAAGTTTCCCGGGGTAGCAGATAAATTTCGAAAAATTAACAATCTTGAATAATTTCATAAAATAAATTATATTAATTTTTCGAAAATTAATAATGAACACACGAGCCAAGAAAAAGACTGAAACTATTTCAAAAATTTCGAGTCAATGGAGGATTACAAAATTTTCGAAAAAGTTAACCTATAGCTCTGATACCATATTATGGTAAAATAATGAATGTTTTATTAAACATAGATCAAGAATGATCTATATATACAAGTGTACTAGAGAATGTTTCTATAACGAATAGAGAGAGAAAAATAGAAACATTCTGAAGAGAGAAATAGAAACAAAAGGAAGTTTCCATATTGAAGTGAGAATATGAAAACATGGAAGAATAGTGACCATTAGAATAGAAACAAATTTACGAAAGAGAGAAACATAAATAGAGAGATATTTAACTCCAATAATTTCATCCTTTCTGTTTTTCCTTTCCAGATGAAGTAATGGAACCCTTCTCAAATGCAGATTATGTTTTAATCTCTTGTTTTATAACTTATCTGATCAGGATTGGCCCAATAATTCAAGCAAGAGGATTCCACATTCCTTTTGATGGCATTCTATCTTATTCAAATGATGACTTAGGTTTACCCAACCAAGGAATCATTGGCATTTATGAGAATTACAGTATTCGAGTTTATCAATGCAGATTTGATTCCACAGTTGAGGCACCCTCGAGCAAGTTAGGTTGTGCTGGATGATGAAAGGTCAAGTGTTATGACCATTGAGTTCAATTAAGAATTGATTGATTGTATACTGTTTCATATCTAATTGCAAACTTACCTGAGATACAGAGTGATGGATGATATAAAAGTTTTGCAGATTTATATTCCAAAATCAGAATTCACATCTGAAAGACCACTTCAATGATGATATATATTCCCATTACAAAGTTTCAAAATCATTTATACATGAAGAATAATTGACACTATTGCAGACTATATGATATATGGTCCTAAACCGATTTACAGAGTATACAGAATTCATTTCAGAATTTGGTTCTATCTTAGCGTGATTAACTTGGTTATCATCCTTATGCAGAGCAGGTCTGCTAGTATGAAATGTACTCTACATGCAACTCTATGATTCATGAATTCAAAACATTACAAGCTTTATTATGAAACCGATTCAATATGAAGGATATGCAGGTTTATTCACAAAACCAGAGTTCACTTTAGAGTATCCACTACAGTGAGGATATAAGCTTTCATACAAAGTTTTGAACACTAAGATATACAGATTAAGTTACAGTGTAGTAGAGTATATGATATGCAAAGCCATACTGACTTGCAGAAACATGAATAGTCTGCAGATTATATGATGTATGGATCTGTATCAACTTATATGATATTTCAAAGAAGTTATGAATTCATTATAACATACAATTCCATCTTATCATGATTATTTCAGATGCCATTCATATGTAGAGCATATTTGCTATTACGACATGGCTCTAATGCAATTCTTGATGAATTCCAATGCATTTAGATGCTTATAAAGAATTGGATTCAATACACGATGCAAGTAATGTTTGACGATGATATCCCTCTATGATGTAATGAACAACAGTTGCTGCTAAGCCTGTATGATAATGATTTTACATTCTTTCATCATGCACACAGATTTATTCCTTTCGATGATAAGAATAAGATTTGATATCAATAATATAACTTCTCATTAGCAATTGGAAAGGATCGTTTGTCTGTCTTTCAAGAAGAATATAGGTAATTGGGATTCAAATCCCAGTGCACGATAGAAGTGAGATCTATGCTCTACAGAAAATCAAACTCCAATGGATGCTCAAGTAGATCGAAAGTAATAAAAGCTGTTTGCCAGTTTTTGGTATTGTATGGAAACTATTGTAGAATTGTTGCTATGATCAATGAAAATGTAATCGCTCTAATGAGAGTTGAACGGTGAATAAAAAGTTGTTCTGTCCAAGAGGAGAGTGGTTCCGAGAAGCAAATGGCTTACAAGAAGGTAACTCCTTGTCACCTCAGTGGCAACGAGTTACCTCCGCCACCTTGAGGCAAAAGATGTGTGCTGATCATGAAGAGAGGAATTCAATTGAGTTAAGAATTAATGTTATGATAATCATTTATCTTCAATGATATTATATACATGTTGTCCAATATATTTTAACATACATACATATATGTGAATGCGCTTATAAACACTTAGTGCCAATTCTCACATTTAATGTATATAGATGTACAAACTCATCGTAGATGCATACATATACTTGCTTACTATTTCATGACTATATGTATGTAGTTCTACCATTTGCATATGTGCACATATGGCAATTGGCATACAACGCACACATATATACATACACACACACACACACACACACACACATATATATGTATGTATGTATATATGTATATGTATATGTATATATACATACACACACACACACACACATATATATGTAATATTTGTATTTTCATGTATATATTAAATGGAGAGGATTATAAGGTTGTTCCATTAAAATCGATAAAGGAGACTCTCAGGGTAAATTCCTTTCATGATAAATAAATACAAAATTCTCATTGACGAAATTCAATTCATTCATTTAAACAACAAACAAGGAAAGGATTTCCAACTATTTTCATGTATATATTAAATGGAGAGGATTATAAGGTTGGTCCATTAAAATTGATAAAGGAGACTCTCAGGGTAAATTCCTTTGATGATAAATAAATACAAAATTCTTATTGAAGAAATTCAATTCATTCATTTAAACAACAAACGAGGAAAGGATTTCCAACCCCACTCTAACAATAGGTGACTAACAACCAACTAACCCTAACTCCTAGTGACCTGATGACCAAGATACTTAGCTATAGGTTCTGACTTGGATGACAATTTTGACCTTTCTCCACGTACCTGCATCCTCTCTCCCTAATGATACTCTCCCTTCCTTCTTCGAAGGCGATCATTCTCCTGCATCCGTTGACATATGAGGAAGTTAGCGATAACTTACATCTTATTCGAATAATATATTAAACATTTCTTGCTAGCATAAATCATCTAGGTTTACTATCATTTATCCAAGTAGTCAGTATACATTATTATCCATCCATAAATGTATTATTCCATCAAAAAACATCATTATTCAATAATTTAATAATAAACATCTTTCAATATTAACTTCATACTTCCAATGAAACAGTTAAAATTGTTATTTGAGAAATCTACAAGGGATGTAACATATCCCTCCCCTTGTGAATCATCGTTGTGGATGATTTAAAGTCACAATTATTTATAATGTTTTGCAAAAATAATATCATAAAAAGTTTTTTTAAACATGTGTAGAAACTTGGAACAAATGAGGAAATTTTCGAAGGATTTCAACAAAATCCTCCCATGTAGCACTATCCTCTATATATTGGTCCCATTGGACCTTACATTGAGTAATCTCGCGGTTACGTAAGTGGAGCTTACATACATTGAGCTCCTTGAATGGCTTGATCATGATTGCCCTTGGATATTGCACCTGCAAGGAGTTCCAGTCAATTATGTGCTCAAAATTTGCTATATATTTCTTTAAATATGAAATGTGAAAAATATCATGTAACTGGGTGAGAGTTGGTGGTAGAGCAATTCTGTAGGTTACAGTGTTGATAACTTCTAGGACCTTAAATGGTCCCACATATCTAGGTGCCAATTTGGAAGATTTCCCAAATATGATTGAACTTTTCTGAGGTTTTTAACCTTTAGGGATAGTTTCTCCTTAACCTTAAATTGTCTGGGTGTGTTTAGCATCAGCATAACTATTATGGCGATCGTTAGCTTTAGCTAACCTTTCTTTGATCAACTGTACGTTTTCTTCCATTTCCGGGAGCATCTCGGATCCGAGGATTATCCTATCCTCCAGCTTGTCGTAGCTGATAGGTGTCTTGCACCTTCTTCCATATAATGCTTTGAATGGTGCCATCTTGATGATTGATTGATAGGAATTATTATAGGAAAATTCTACTAATGAAAGGTAGTCTTCCCACTTATATTGTTGATCCATGCAGTATACTCTTAAGAGATCTTCCAACACTTGGTTCACTCTTTTCGTCTGATGATATGCCGAGCTTATTTTCAATTGAGTTCGCAAATCAATGATAGAGGCAATGTTCCTAAGAAGTTTTGGGCAAAGGCAATGTATCTTCTGAATCGGTCTCCCACACAGGCCATCAAGTAGGAGACCCCAGAGGAAGCATGGTCTGGGAGGAAACCAAATATCACTCACTTGAAGGTTTTTGGTTCAACATCTGCTTGGATTCTAGATGCAAAGAGGTCCAAATAAGATTCCAAACGTCAGAAGTTGATGTTTACAGGCTATAGTGACAATCACAAAGCCTATCAGTTGATTTATGTGGACATTGCTCGTCCCACATGCAATAGATGTGGTTTTTGATGAAGAAGCTAGGCCCTTTATGCTCTCTTCTCCTATCCAAAGTCGTGAAGATCAACCCACGAAGAAAGGAAATTTGGGTGTTAGGCTTTCATTTGCTTCACCTGAAGAGAGGGATTTTGAAGATTTTGAGCCTAAATAGTTGGAATCTCTTACGCATGACATTGTACCCCGATTTCCCTCAAGATAACCTGGATGCTGAGCATCCAGATGATTTCATTCTAGGTAGTCCAAATCATGATGATCATCCTGATTTGAAAGAAGATGGTTCTACTCTCTAGCCTAAGTGGTGGGAAAAGCTTATCGACGATGTTTAGGATGATGAGCTTGTTGAGGGTAGATCATCTAGGGGCAAGAGCAAAAAGAACCAAAATCAATTTTTCTCTTTTGGCCAACCTTTAGGGTCTCTATGAGCCCTATAATTATTTAGAGACGAAAGGGATACCTGAATGGGAAAAGACTATGGAAGCTGAGCATCATAGTCTTTTGAAGAACAACACTTGGGTTTTGTCATATCTTCCACCAAGAAAGAAACCCATTGGTTGCAAATGGGTCTATAAAGTGAAGTGCAAAGCTGATGGAACTCTTGATAAATACAAAACTCAGTTGGTGGCCAAGGGTTTCTTGCAGAAAGGAGTCGACTATGAGGAAACCTTTGCTCCTACAAAAAAAATGAGCATCATCCGACTGGTTCTAGCCATTGTAGCACAAAGTGGCTAGAAAGTCCATCAAATGGACATGAAGAGTGCCTTTGCAATGGTGATTTGGAGGAAGAAGTCTATATTTTGCAGCCTCCAGGTTTCAAGGTTGTAAGCAAAGAGCACCGGATATGCAAATTGGTGAAAGCTCTTTATGGCCTCAAGTAGGCCCCTAGGGCATGGTATATCAGGATTGATACATATTTGGTTGCACAAGGTTATCACAAAAGTCCTTTGATTCAAATTTGTATGTCAAAAGCAATGATAGTGACATCATTTTCCTTGTCATCTATGTGGATGATACTATCATTACCAATTATGGTACACAGTTGCTTGAGTACAATCAAGCTGAATTTATGTCAAGCATTTGATATGATTGATTTGGAACTTCTACATTATTGTCTTGGTGTAGAGTTTTGGCAGACTGGTAGCAGCATTTTTATTTCTCAGTCGAAGTATGTCAGGAGTTTGCTAGGTAAGTTCAGGATGACAGATTGTAAGCCTTCATCTACACCTATGGAGAAAGGGCTGAAACTATCTGCCAAATCAGATTCACTAGCGGTGAATGAGTCATCTTTCAGGCAACTAATGGGCATCCTAATCTATCTTACATCCACTAGACTTGATCTAAGTTATGTTGTGAGCTACATATCTTGTTTCATGACAACCCCTAAGGTAGAACATTTGGTTGCAGGGAAGCGTGTACTGAAATATGCGAAAGGGACGCCAAACTTTGACATTCTGTATAGCAGAAGCAAAGATCCTCGACTGATTGGTTTTACAAACTCAGATTGTGTAGGTTCTATTGATGACAAGAAGTCTACTTTTGAGTATGTCTTTAGTCTTGGTACAGGTGCAGTCAAATGGACCAGTAAGAAGTAGCAGGCAATAGCTCTTTCCTCGACCGAAGCAGAATATTAGGGAATTGTTAAAGCAACATGTGAGGCAGTATGGCTACAAAGGATGCTTTCTGACATGCAAATGTTTTAAGCACAACTTTCACCATTGTTTTGTGACAATCAAGGGGTGCTAAAGCTTGCCAAGAATCCAATCTTCTATGGGTGAACCAAACATGTAGAGCTTCATTGTGATTTCATCTAACAACCTGTTGAAGATGAAACTATGATATTGCAGTATGTTCCAACTGTGGATTATACTGCAGATATCCTCACCAAGTCTCTGAGCTTGGGCAAGTTTGTAAAGTTTAGGGGGGCAACTTGGTGTAGTTAATCGAATGACCATTAAGGGAGAGTATTAAAATAATATTGTCATAATTAATTATTTAATGGTCACTTAATTTATCTCATCACTTTATATATCTTTAGTTAAGTTTAGATTCTTTCTATTTCTGTTCTTAATTAACAATTTTTTCTTTTAGAAACATTGTGTTTTTAACTCCTTCATATAGGGCATTCAATATCCATTGTTAATAGAACAAATTACCATTTCAAGTATGATAAGTGAATAGAAGAGAATGTTGGGTACAATAAAAATGATAAAAAGAAAAATTACCAATATAAAAGTGCATTTTTAGTAACAATAATGATTCAAAGTACTTGAAATCTTGAATTAGGTGCGTTGGATACTGTATGCAAGAAATAGTTGTGTGTTTAACTAGGAATGCAATAACAACTTAAAACATTCAACAAACACTAATCTAACAACATATAAGATTAAACAATAAGAGAGCAAAATAGCGAACAAGAGTGTGCAAACCTCATGGAAAACTTGGAGAGCTCCCTTGATGTGTTTGATATGTCCAAGATGGTTGAATGTGTGCTTAAGTGCTCAAGCTTCAATGGGGGTTTTGGAATGATTTTGGCATTAAGATGATATGGATGATGATTTTGTTCTTCAAAATGACATTATAAGTTTGCATAAAAGGTGGATAATTTGTGAAGGAAAGAGCCCAATTTATAGGCCAAGGGATGTTGAAATGGACGGTTGAGATGCAAAGGTGAGGAAAGGTCAAGATGCTTTTGAGGGAAAGCACATGGATTGTGCTTTCTCAAACTCATAGCATGGTGACAAGTGTCACCATATGAGAGGTTGAGAGGACATGTGGGGTTGGGAAGATATACCATAAAGACATATCTTGTCTCAAATTCCAAAGGTCAATCCTTGAGGAATGTGACCATTTTGAGAAATGAGATGGGATTTGGAGAAATGGGAAGAAGGAATAAAATATTCCTTGGAGAGGACAAAGGTGTAAGAATATCGTTGGGAATGTAAGGGAGACTTTATGACATGGTTGGGATTGGAGTGTGATGGGACAAGAGTTGACTTGAGATTCGTTCTCTTTTTATTAGGATTGTGCAAATGATTAAGAAGGGGATTAGGTGGGAGATTAGGATTAATTAGTGGGCAAGTGGGATATTAGGAGGATGTGATGGGAGGAGAGAGAATGAGTGGAGGTTTAATTAAACAAATAAGTGTCTTTATTTAACTAAGTGAGGATTAGCGTGTACAAGTGAGTTGGTTTGAGTTGGAACCATGGGTTAGGTGGTTGGAGAGTGGTTAGGTAAGGGTTAAAGTTAGGAGCCATGTGCTCAAAATAAAATAAAATGAATTATTTAATTTCAAGTAGGAAAAAGGGGAATAAAGGGATTAATTTAAATAGATACAACTTTTTTTTAAAATTAATAGAAGAAGAGGGATTAATTAATTGAAATGGTTATGGGTTGCCATTTAGATTAATTGGACTATAGCTAATTAATTAAATTTATTTAGCTAGAAGGCTAACATTAATCAATTAAATAATGTATAATTATTTAATCAATAATGCGAGTAAGATGCCTAAATTTAATTAAAATTGCTAATCAAATTTAGGTGTCTACATTTTGCCCCTCTTTGAGATGGTGTTACAAAGTAGCATGACTTCAAAGAAAAAATAAGACATATAGCTAGGAAGAAAATGTTTGAATTAGAAAAGATGCCCCGGTCAGTCAAAAGAGTAACTAGGAGGAAGGATGATGGGAGATGAGGATGAGGATGCCCTATCGAGAGGACAAGTGGGTTGAAGAGAACACGGGTGTACTCTCAAAATGGACGAGAGGATGCATGCATGATGAGTGAATGATAAGTGGATGGAGAGATAAGAAGCTTGAGCTGGCACCTCCCAAATGGGAGATGTCATGTAGTGAGCACTTATTTTGATTTAGCAATATTGAAGACTTGCCAAGGTTATGAAGAACCGAGGCCTTGTCATAGATGTTGCATAGGATTGACTCAACAAACAGAAAAGGATTAAACCAACATCACACAAAGCCACAAAGGACTAAGGTGGATACGATGCTAGAAAAACCCACAAGCAAGCGACATGCCCCAAGTGCACCATTTGACTATATGGATCACATATGGAAGTGCAAGGATCACATCTAAACACCCACACACAGAAAGAAAAAGATCAAGACCTTGCCCCTAGTTTCACGATTCATAGTACACCATGATGTAAAGGATTGTGGCGACTATGAGAAGGTAAAACAAGGAAGCTCAAAATAAAAGATAAACAAAGATCCAAAGGCACCAAAGAAATAACAAGTATCTTGCAAACCTTTTACCATAGAGAGGATTATTGATGATGATGATTTGATTGGTCTGATATGAGGAAGGATACATCCTGCGAAGACTGATGATGATGATTTGATTGGTCTGATATGAGGAAGGATACATCCTGCGAAGACTGATGATGGATTACTAAACTAAGATTCCTATGACAAGAGACAAGCAAGATACTTGAACCTGAAAGGGACCAAGGGATTATTGTTGAAAAACTAGCCAGATAGGGACAAAGGCCTTAATGACAGAAGGACTGGTTGATAGAAAGGATGGGACCTAAAGACACATATACAAATGAGCCTACATGGAGACACGACTGACATTATTTACAAGACACATGTTACAAGATGTACAAGGGGTTGGGATGATGAATTTTGAGGCAAATACAAACATGATGTTGCCCCAGTCAAGCTAAAAAGCCAAGATGGATTGATGGTGGATAGGGTGTTGTTGATGTGGGAACGATATATCCCAAAACAACACAAAGATTGGGAAGGATGCATCTTGATGATGATTGAATTAAGATTGAGGCTTGCAACAATGCTAGGAACAAGACCAAGGATGTGATTGGATGGGCCGATTGGTGTTTGATTTTGGATAGCTTGGAGGTGGATAGGATTTGGACATGATGGTAGATTGCAAGGAGCATGGGGTAGCCTAGAGCGAGATACCAATGACAAGGGATGTAGGAGAGATGGAGAGATGGAGGAGATGATGGGGAGATTTGGGGATGGATAATAGACAAGGATTTATAGATGGAAGGGTTTGGATGGATGGATGGAGGAAGATAAGGAGTGGGAAGACGAAAGGATGGATGTGATAGGGTCTCCACGGAATAAGATGCCTCCATTTAGGATATGTCATGCATGAGGAGGTGTTAGGAGGGATATGATAGGATGGAAGATATGACAACAAGAGGATGAGGGAGGTAGATGGAAGGTAGGATGAAGGGTGGATGATGGGGGTGGATGGAGGATAAGATGATGAGTGAATGAGGTTGAGAGATAGAGGATAATATGATCGGTGAATGAGGTTGAAATAGGTAGGTGGAGCGATTATATGGATAGAAGGATGGGTGCATAAGGTTAGGTGGATAAAAATTGTGATGGGGAAATGGATGCCAAAAGTTGTCAAAATCATGTATACATGGTTGCCTTTATTTTTTTATCAAGATCCAAAGGAGGATGGAGGAGGTGAAATAGCTAAGACATGATAGGTATGGTAGGAAGCATGGTTGAAAATCTCGCGATAATATCGCGGATATTGCGATATATCACGATGCAATGGAGGAAACGATATTATCCCTGATAATATCGCCAGCGATATTTTCATTTTCGCGGGGCAATTTTTCCTGATAAAATCACGATTTTTTGAGCGATTTATTTAAAAAAACAGGCGCTTAAAACTTTGCAGTTTAAAACAATTTTTTAAAAAATATTTAGGGTATTGTTTTAAGTTGTAAAGCGACGAAAAAGTCGCAAATAGGTATTTTGTAATTATTATTTTTTGTGTGCAACTGCAGACTGAGCCGTGTAGAACGACACCAAGGAAAGAGGCGGGGTGTAGAGAGTCAACAACCGACAATTTGAAGCACCGTACACATTGAAGTAAAACAAGATAAAATTTAAATACATGATTACAATGCAGAACTTAGTGATTAAAATTTAAATATTAAGACTGTATAATATTATAGTATTACATCCTCGTGAACGAACAACAACCTAATAAAATTTGAACATATGACAATTATACAACACCAATACCACCCGATTAGCATTCCATTCAACCAATTTTTATATGTTCTACAAATTTGGTGCATGTGTGTTTTTTAAGAATATTTTAAGAAATTATATATTTTTAAATGTTCGATAAAAGTGACGATTTATTGCCGATTTTTCCGCTGACTTTTTGCCAAGTTCGAGTTTTTCAAAAATTTGGGCCCACTGAGTTTTTGCTTAGACCGAGTTTTTCAACTATGGTTGGAAGTGAGAAGCAAGAAGTGATGGAGTGGTAGCTAGAAGAACTTGCCTCCAAGTGTGTAGAGCAACTGGATGGAGGGATTACGCATGACGCCTGTTTGCCAGGTTTTCATCATGGCACTTGTCCAAGGCCCTTGCTTGCCAAGTTTTCACCAGCGGGCGAATATTTCTCTCTTTTTTTTTTTTTTTTTTTTTTTTTTCTCTTTTTTCTCTTTTTGGAATTTTTGGAGGGAGTTTATGGATGGAATAATGAGGAGATGGATGGAGGACTCAAGTATCAAGTTCATATCAAGGTAATAGGAGCCCATTTGGAGTGATCACTGGATGTTGGTAAAACCTTATTAGGATGGATGGCTTATTTAAAGGCGTGGATGAGATGGTTTTGATGGGGGATGTATGTGGGATACAAGATATGGGGGTAAGAAATATTTGGATGGAATGATGGAAAGTGAGTGTGATAGGGGGATGTTGTCAGGACCAACATTGGCACATGTTGTGAGGGGTGTGGAAAGAGTGGAGGGGAAGTAGATGGTAGATGTGGATACGATGGAGGAGTTATGATAGGCAGTTTTGGAACATAAGGACCCAAAACGGATTTAGGAGATGAAGGGGAGGAATGCTTAGCTGGTGGATTAACAACTTTGGATGTCATTGTGGATTTTTCGTTTAGATGCATTCCATCTTTTTGCTTTGGGATCCACATAATTTTTGCTTTTGCTTTGGTGGGCCTTTGCAACTTTTGGGATGTAGTGCATTTTTTGATTGGATTTTTCTTTGATTGAGCATGTCTTTTGGAGTGAACATGACAATCTTAGATTGTTGTGGATATTTAAATTTATGCATTTTTGATTTGGCATCCAAATTATTGCTAGTAACATTGGAAGGAGTATGATAAGTTGTATGGGATGGAGGAAATATGGGTGGAGTGATGGAGGTAGGATGGTCAATGGGGTGTATGGGTATGTGCTTGTGTTAATCCTGATTGGGAATGTAAGGGGTGGGATTTTTATAATGGGTGATAGGGATATGGGATTGGTGGATGTTGGAATGAGTAGAATAAGATGAGGGATGGGATTTTGGGATGTAAGGGCCCAAAATGGGTTTGGTATGTGGAGGATATGCGATGGTAGATTTTGGGACATAGGGACCCAAAATGGATTTAGAGGATGAAAGAGAAAAGTGATAGGTTGTCTTGGGTTGCAATGATGGGGAGGGGGGATGGCGTTAAATATTTTGGAGGGACAACGAGAAGATGTGATGGTGGGTTTGGAAGTACGTTTGGATTTTGCATTAATCGTACCAACATTTTTGGATGAAGTGCCTTGAGAGGTGTAACCAAGACCATAAGATCGTGGATGTGTAATGAGCCTAAGTTGCCCTCATTCTTAAACCATGAAATTTTAATCAATTTACCATGCAAATCATGAATTTGACATTTTGTCAAACAGTTGGCCAGCAAGCTCTGTAAGTACTTTATGCTGTTTTCCCTCTAATTTTCATCAATTTAGATATCTTTACCAAATTAAATAAACACAATGTTTGCCCATTTGAATTTACACTTCAATAATCATTTTCAAATGTATGTAATAAGCCCATCTTTTAATCAACCAATTAATTCACTACACTGAAACCGGCATTATATTCTTACTTCAAGAAACAAATACATTTTCAAAGTAATGAACCTATTATTGACAGTTGGTGTCACACGATTTGGAGTGGAGAGGAAAGCCGATTCAACTCTCCATTAACGGCCTGCAGACATCCATGACTGCTGCAGCAGTCTCCATGCGGGTGCCAGTAATGATGTCGCAGCCAAGTGAGGAGCCCGCGCCCAACCAAACTTGCTGTCGTTTTAAACTGCAGCCATCTCCACTGGAAGAAGTCCATGTCCAGCACTCACACCGCCTATACTCACTTGCTGGATGAAATCGCGGGTTGGGATAGGATGTATGTCTAGCCCAAAGATTGACGCCACCCCTGGCTGCCATAATCACACTTGTTTATCGCTGGAAATCTGCTTCTCTTTTCCACGCCAATGGTAGTAACTCATATTGCTGATCAACCCTTCAGATCACATTAATGATACGAAGAACACAGCCCTGCAGAATTCCAGAATGACTTGCACCCTCAGTGTGCATAAGCACTTTCAGCATTATCTCTTTCCTTCAACCACAGGCAAAACAGTATGAAGGAAGAATACAATCGATTATACAACAACAATCGATTACAGGCAATTGATTATACAACAACAATCAATTGTGGATTAGATGAAGAAGAATCAGTCTTCAATCAACTAATTTGACCCTTCAGCTAGGGCACAAAAAG
>MU227859.1:4281309-4293717 GCA_018584345.1 Thuja plicata | reverse complement strand
CCCTTGACTTACTATAAATAGTAAGTTCATACCAATGACCCTCTAAACCCCTCGCCAGACCACGAGGATCGCAATAATGACCTGGCACCATCATTTCAATGACCTGCTGAAAAATGGGGACATTACAGGATGGTCTTTGACATGGATGGGCTCCAGGGTACCTTGCCCATGGAAGCCTTAGCCTTTACCTTGATAATTTATTTTATTGAGCATTCGATCCAGGATAGTATACTTCTTACTTAGGGAACAAGACGCGAGTCCATTATTAGGTGGAGTGTAGGTGGTGGATATGAAATTTGTTTCTTCTGCTACAAGTGGACCACCGTGGATGAATGTAAGTGGACCAAGGGGGTAGAGTGATGGTGGTTGGAGAATTTGGATTGGAGACGATAAAGGATCATGAAGTGAAGTGGATGAGATGCTATGATCTTGATTTGGGTGGGGGGATGGTAATGGATCTTGAGATGGAGGGGGTGGAATTGAAAGGTCATAATGTGGAGGAGGGGATGGCAGTGGATCTTGAGATAAAGGGGGTGGAAACAATGGATCATGGAATAAAGGAAGTGAGATTGTAGGATCTTGATTTAGGTCGATGGATATTTCAACATGCTTTTGGACAAGATCTTGACATGAGTGGATGGGTGTGGATGGTGTGATGGGGGATGTATGGATAGAATCTTCAGGTGGAGTAGATGGAAGGATGAGAGGTTTTGTAATTGGGATAAAGGGAAGAAGGGTGGACTCATGAGGTTTATTAGATGGGGTTTGGATAATGCTTGGAGGAGATGGGGATGAGAATTGGATGGAGTCAATGGATGGGGGGATTTCAATGGTGTTAGGAGATGGAAGAGGATCAATAAGAGTGGGAGGTAGCAGGAAAATGATAGGTGTGGGAGGTGGATGGGTCTCATCACTAGTGGCTTCACATGAGGGAGTGAGATGACATGACTCACCAACTTTAGGAGCCGGATTTTCCGATGGCTTCCTTGTGAAACTCCTTGGACACTTGCGTGTTTGAGGCTAAGGTGGATTGTTAACAGATGTAGATGGTGGGGAGCTAAGATAGTTTATGTATGAAGGTGTGGTAGTGGCTTGTAAGCTTGGTTGAATGGATGATGGTTTAGAAACGGGTGTGGGAGATGGCATGGCTAGATAGTTCACATAAGCAAGCATGGAGGTGACTTGTGAACTGGATTGACTAACTGATGGGGGAGGAGTGACAGATTGGGACATACCATATGAAGTGGATTGAGGGATGTAGGTGGATTGTGGAAGGGGATTTGTGGTAACATAGGTGGAATGGAAGATGGTAGTTTGAGATAAGATGGAGTAGATGGAGGAGATGGGTAGGATAGAGTGGATGACATTGGACTAGCAATAGTAGGGGGATTAGGGTGATGTATTGGATAACGAGGATTGACTGGAGGACTTGGAAAATGGGTTGGAGGATAATGAGATGGTGGATTTGGATTAAGGATGTAGGTGGTAGGTTTATTGTGGAAAGATGGCGTTTGGGACACGACTATGGGAGAACATGGAGGCATGAATGTCATGTGATTGGGATATGTGGGTGAAGGATAATGAGATGGATTTCCCCTGTCAAAGGTAGAGGAAGGATAAGAAATGGGAGATGGATTGGGATTGGACATGATGTGTTGAGGTAAAATGGATGGGGATGTGATAGATGGATGTGATGTTATGAGATTGATTTGGTAAGTGGGTCGCGGTGAGAGATATGAGTAGTTAGGGGTTGGATCATTGTGAGACATGTATGAGTTGGATGGATGTGGTTGATAGGTTGGTTGAGGTGGATGTATGGTTTGAGGGATGGGGTTTGACATAGATGTTTGATGTTCCTTAACCATTTTCTCAAACCAATCCATATTCATGATGTTTGAAGGGGGTTTTGAATTTGGATTGGAGGATGTGGGTGAAGATTGGAATGGATGAACTTCTGAAGATAAATGAGGGATATTTGGAGATAGGTGAATGGATACTGTGTGATTGGGTTTGGATGAAGGGGTATATGGATTGGATTAAGGCTTGGTTGGAATGGTATTAAGTTGTCAAGTAGATTGGATTAGGATGATGATGATGTGATTAGATTAAGAATGAATGATGAGATTGGATTAAGGAAGTGGGTGTTGATGTGGATAATGGATGATGATGAGGATGAAAATTAAGAACTTGATTGGATAAGGAAAATTGAGATGGATTATAGATGGATTAGGAATGATTAGGATAAGAGGAATGATTAGGATGATTAGGAAGATTATGAATGACTAGGATGAAATGATTAGGATGATTAAGATAGAATGATGAAGATGAAATATGATTAGTATGATTAAGCTAAGACAGATGATTAGTATGATTAAGAAGAATATGAATAACTTGGATGAAGTGATTAGGATGAAGGGAATGATTAGGATGAAGATGGAAGATTGTTAGGATGATTAAGATATGATGATGAAGATGGAGGATGATTAGGATATGGAGGATGATTAAGAATGTGAATGACTTGGACGAAGTGATTAAAATGAAGGGAATGATTAGGATGAAGGAAGATTTTTTGGATGATTATGGATGATTAAGATATGATGATGAAGATGAAGGATGATTTAGATATGGAGGGTCATTAAGGATGAGTGAGATAATATGGATGATTGGATTAGATTAGGGAGATGACTAAATATGTTTTGGGTTCTTAGGAAGTGATGATTATAATTATTAAGGATGATTGGGATTGGAGGGATGATTGGAATGATTAAGAAGGTGATTAGGATAAGAGGTATGATGATGATGATGACGACGAGGTTGGTTGATGTGGAGATGACTTGGAAAGCTTGACTTGGAGGACACCTAGACTTAAACAAGAATGCTTTTTTTTTTTTGTTTTGAAATGTTTTTATTTTTTTTTATTTTTAGGTTTTATGATGTTTTTGGGTTTTTGAATTTTATGATTTTTTAGGTTTTTTGAATTTAATGATTTTTTTTTTTTTTTGGATTTTTGGATTTTAAAATAAAAACACAATGAAATGATGCAAAAGACAAAATTCCTAAAGTTCAATTAGGATGATGTGTCCCCTTTTGGTTTCAAGTGGGGAAGGTGTTGTTAAACATTCAAACACATCAAGCACACCAACAAGCCTATTCAAGTTTCAACTAGGCTTTACAAGCTCAACTAGGGGATGTCCTTGATATACACAAGGTATGTGAGGCCCAAATCCGTAGATGAAAGAGAATAATGCCAAACAACTAGGCCGGGAGGAGACAGTAACCCAAATCTCCACCTTCACTTCTCAAAGGTATAAAGTTCTTTGGGGCTTAGTCAAGATTGACAAGATTCTACTTTCAAGAGGTGTCTTTGGATTTTTGGATTTTAAAATAAAAACACAATGAAATGATGCAAAAGACAAAATCCCTAAAGTTCAATTAGGATGATGTGTCCACTTTTGGTTTCAAGTGGGGAAGGTGATTTTAAACATTCAAACACATCAAACACACCAACAAGCCTATTCAAGTTTCAACTAGGCTTTACAAGCTCAACTAGGGGATGTCCTTGATATACACAAGGTACGCGAGGCCCAAATCCGTAGATGAAAGAGAATAATGCCAAATAGCCGGGAGGAGACGGTAACCCAAATCTTCACCTTCACTTCCCAAAGGTATAATGTTCTTTGGGGCTTAGTCAAGATTGACAAGATTCTACTTTCAAAAGAGGTGTCTTTGGATTCACCTCCCGCTATTTATACTCCGCTGGAACACGGGAGTTGAGGTCGTCCCTTAGGGTGATCAAATCCCCAAGCAGGCCTCCTAAAAAAAAGAAAACAAGACCACTTATTTCTTGTGCACTCAAGTTCACCCGAAGGCGTGAGAGGAGAGAATACGTAAGTGGCCTTGGGGTTAAAAGACACTTATTCGTTTTTAGCGCCAAATCCAAATGTGAAGGTTTATTTTAAGCCCAAAATTGAAAGTGTGAGGAAAACACACCAAAAAGTTTGTCTAAAATAAATTCTAATTGTAAAAATAGTTTCCTTACATTTTTCTGATAAATTAAAAAAAAGGACTGGAAAACGATTTTGTATGCAAAAGATATAAATGTTTTAATTTCAAAATGAAAGGCTGACTTTGAACGTGTGCACCTGATTTTTGAAGAGGAATCTGAAAAAATGCCTTATAGATCTGGATAGATGGATAAGTCAGCTTTCCAACGCTTCTTGAATTTTGAAAATCAGAGTTGTTTTGCATAAGTTATGGTTGTTTTCGTGAGACAACCTCTTTATGCACTTGCAAGGAGAAGGGGGGCTAAGTTAAGCCCTTGGTGGCCAGCCCCTGGGTCCCACATGATCACAAACAGAGAGATAGGGGCTTGAAGTTTAGCAGAGCCCTTGGTCGCCTATATGACTAGGGGCTAAGTCCCTCAATGTAAAACTCCCTTGATGAATTGATATGTCCAAGGATGGTTGGTTGTGTGCTCAAAGTATGCTCAAGCTTCAATGGATGTAGGAGGATTTTGGCATTATGATGGTATGTAAATGATTTGTTGAAAATCAAAATGGCATGGTAACTTTACTTCAAAGATGGATGAAAATGAAGGAAATCAAGACTCAATTTATAGGCTTGAGGAGAAGCAAATGGATGGTCAAGATGCAAAGATGAAGAAGGGCTAGAATGTACCCAAGAGAGAGTACATGGATTGTGCTTTCTCAAATGCATCTCATTGTGACAACTGTCACAATGAGAGAGGGTGAGAGGACATTGGGGGTTGGGAAGATACGCCATAAAGACATATCTTGTCTCAAATCCCAAAGGTCAATCCTTGAGGAATGTGACCATTTTGGGAAGTGGGAAAGGATTTTAGAGACTGTGAAGAGGCTTAGGGGGATGTGAAAAAGGAATTAAAAATTCCTTTAGAGGGGACAAGTGTGTAAGAGACCCATGTGGGTTCTTACACATGTGGTTGGGGTTTGGGATTGATGTGATAAGAGTTGATTTGGTTGGCTAAACCAAGTTGTTTAGGAATTGCAAATGATTAGGAATGGGATTAGGTGGGAGATTAGGATTAATTAGTGGGCAAGTGGGATATTAGGAGGATGTGATGGGAGGAGAGAGAATGAGTGGAGGTTTAATCAAACAAAGAAGTGTAGTTATTTAATTGAGGATTAGTGTGCAAGTGGGTTGTTTGAGTTGGAACCATGGGTTAGGTGGTTGGAGAGTGGTTAGGTGAGGGTTAAAGTTAGGAGCCATGTGCTCAAAATAGAATTAAATGAATTATTTAATTCCAAGTGGGAGAAAGGGGAATAAAGGGATTAATTTAAATAGATAAAACTATTTATTTAAATTAATAGAAGAAGAGGGATAAATTAATTTAAATGGTTATGGGTTGCTATTTAGATTAATTGGATTATAGCGAATTAATTAAATTAATTTAGCTAGAAGGCTAACATTAATCAATTAAATAATGTATAATTATTTAACGAATAATGCAAGTAAGATGCCTAAATTTAATTAAAATTGCTAATCAAATTTAGGTGTCTACAGATACTTATCAGAGAATTAGGTGCATTGGTGAGATGTGCTATTGGGAGATCTTTCTAATGCTATCTTGGTTTGGATAGAATTTGGTGGTTCAGTTAGATGGGGGTATATTGTAAACTTTTGTTCCAGCTGGCTAGTAATAGCATTATTAGCTAACATATCCTGCTACTTGGTTGAAGCCATTGAGTTGGTGCTCAATTTCGACACCTAAATGCTGACAGTGCATGAATCAAATCGTTCACGATATTGGCCATTTGCTAATTGAGCAACACTTGACCCATTCATTTTATTCTTAGATACTGATGCGCTCGGGTTTGCTCTAGATGCAGGAGCGGATGCTGGGGGAGGCGGAAGCGGGCACGGAAGTCCCGAGGATGCCTCCCGGATGCGCTACATTGCTGAGTGTAGTGTATTCAATTTTCTTATTTAGTATTTAATATTTATTTAATATGTTGTTATTTATATTTATATTTTATTATTTTTGTAGTATATTATTTATATTTAATTATTTTATGTATAATTATATTTAATATTTTATGTATATTTAATTATTTTATTTGATATATATTGTTATTTAATTATTTATATTTTATGTATATTTATATTTATATTTAATTATTTTATTTAGTATGTTGTTATTTATATTTATATTTAATTATTTTATATATATTATAATATACATTTTATTAATGTTACATATATTTCAAATGTATGATAATTCATTAAATATAATATTTACACAATGGTAATATATATATATATATATATACATGCATCCAAACGCATCCGCATCCCCGCAAAAAAAATTTCACGCATCCGCGCACCCGCATCCCGCATCCGCATCTGCACCCGAATCGGCAACTTAGATTTTATTGGTTGCTTCAGGTAACACAATTGTTTAATTAAGTGAATGAAGATTTGACAGTCACCTTCAATCTGCAAGTTTCTGAATCCTAAGCCATTTGTGAGGATAATACAATAATGACATGCAATCAATTTGCTGACATTGTTTATATACTTGCCGAGATCTTTATTGTATGCCAACAAAAGTATACCATTTTCATATCTTATCCTTCTCCATATACTTGCTTGAGTAGATTACATTTTTGATACATCATCAGAGATCAACTTGATCCAATGTTTTGGTGGTGGGCCCTACTTTGCATTTGAGTTGTTTTTAATCCACTAAAATTTGTAATGGAAAGGGATGGTCAACATTTTTGCTAGTTTGCAGCGAGTAATGAACAAATCCATTCTTAAACTTGTGTTTCAAGTAGTGTTGACCAGTGTTTGTTTTTTAGCAGTTTAATTATTTTACTTCTCATTGACTTCAATGACCTATTTTGGAAAACCTTTGGCATATTTAACCTGCCAAAGAAGGGTTTATTAGAAGTCTCAGCTCTGATTGGTGTTGACTTTTGCATCTGCTATTTGATTTAATTTTGTCCGATTCTCTAAATTTTAATGAAGTATTTGACTGTTCTGCTGATTCCCTTGAATCTTGTTGGAGTATTTTTGCATTTCATTGATGACATATTTACTTTTCATGCAAAATGTTGAGTCTACTATTTGGGTTGATTGACTAAATATCATTGACTATTTCCAAAAGTATGAGATCTTTGATATATGAAACATCCATGCTTTTTGGGTAGTATATGAAAACCCATGAAGGCTTAGGACAGTTAGGTGATTGGGTGCCTTTGAAGAACAACCAAGATCCATGTTAATTGGGCGGTTGGGTAACTAACCCTCCTACGAGAGAGAATAGACAAAACAATTGAAATATGAGGATAAGAATATTGGAAATTTTTATCTAATGTTGTTCATTGACAATCCTTGAGTAAAAGTACACTGAAAATTGGGGAAGATTTTCATCCTCAGGAAAGAAAGAAAGAACCCATTTTCAGTCTTGGAAAATGAAATTGTTTGAATGAGCAAGAAGACCCTTTCTGAAAACATTTTTCTTGTTTATTACTTTTGAAGGAAAATAAAATAATATTATTTTCTTTTTGACAATCATTCCCTCAAAGTTATAAAATATAATAAAGTGGCCTTTTTATTCACCGTTTTGCACCTTGGGTTTAGCGACACTTTATTTATCACTTAAAACACCTTTTTTAAATAATTATAAGTTGTCTTTTTAATTTTATAACCCAATGTTACTTTTTGACTACTTAATTCAATTGTTTAATTTATTGCCTTTTTTTCACCACCTCATTAGCCTATGAGAAAAATTGCAAAAAATAAGGCTAAGGGTCAATGAACTTACAACGCTCAAGAAGGGAACATGATAGGAAAATTGTGATGAAATTAATTTCTTGCAAAAAATCAAATCTCAATCTCAACATTGCATTTTAGTCTTTTGTGACCTGTGCATATTCATCTTCTTCACTTGGACAACCGCCAAAGGATATGTAATTTATTTCAAGACAAAATTTAATTCTCCTTTTTATGCTTCTTCTAGGATAATTGGAAGGTTCAGGTGCCCTAAAAAGTCTTGCAAATGTCTTCTCATTCAAGAGAGGCAAGTAAAGAAATGACCTTGCTCGAGTTAGAAGAAATATTCAAGTTCTTCAAAATACGACTTCTGAAAAACGTCTTGTAAGAAAATCTAGGAGATATTGGCTGAAAGATTTCCTAGAATAGGCATGCAAACCTCAATGTTTTGGCTTCTAGGGACAACTGTAATATGCACTTGGGCATAGAGGTGGTATACTTCGGTATAGATATCAATACTGGAAAGGTCTGTCTTCAATTGCCTTGCAATAGTGTTGCTAAGATAGTTGGAGCATCTTGTTTGTTTGATTCTAAATTCATGTATCTATTTTGTGATCTCACAAGTTGTTTTCTCATTTTAAGAACTTCAAAGTTATTTACCAATGTGGCAATCTCAAATGCCATGATAACCTTTCTTTATGACAATTTAAGAAATACCACTTTGCTGATTAAACATTTAACAGAGTATATTAATCTCTAAATCAAAATTTTATTGGATTGATGCTGACTTTATTTGAGTTTTGAATTTCATTATAATCTACAACTTGAAAGTATTCTTAATGCAAACATGTTAAATGCAGGTACAATGTTTCACTCCAAAATTGTACTATTGGTGATTTCTGCCTTATCCATAATGGTGTTTGCATTGGGCAGGATGGTAATTTCTCTATCTTTCCTTTCCCTCTATTAGTGAGTTCTAATAAGTATTGGATAGGCAAATGTTTTCTCTGCTAGTACACATAGGAGGAGAGAATTGCATTTTGTTGGTAAGTTGTGACTTTGAATACTTAGGTCCCAAGGATACAAGTATTGGCTGCACGCCATAAGATTCCTATTCATTCATTGAACGTTTTTCCCTACAACCAAGCTCATCCAGTAATCCTGGTTTTGGTCTGTGTTTAATTTATAATAAATTCACCACAGTACAAGATTCTATATTTTAATTAACCCCTTTCAAAGAACACCATTCGCAATGGGTTTTGAGTACTATGGAATAGTTGAGGGAATGATAAGTGGGTTACCCCATGACTAGAACAGATCAAAATAAGTTTTGATTGTTCAACTAGAGGGATCCATGGAGTAAGAGAAGTGAGAGGCATCTTGCAGACCAGTGATGGATCACTCCTTGTGATCTACTCTTTTGGCATACAAAGAACCTCGAATGTGACACTGGAACAATGGTCTTTTTATTGTCTTATGCTTTATGAAGATAATTAATCTGGAGAGTGACTCCTACATCCTAACAAGGGCTGTGTTGTTGAAAAATACATCTTGTTGACACAATAAAGGTATCCTCTACAAGAGACTTGATAAATCAAGTTTCACAACATCAACTATGTCCACTATTATTGTGAGGCTAACAAAGAAACAAACTTTTGAGAAAAAAAAATTGGGCTTATTTTTTCATCCAACCTTGCTAGAAGTGTAATGTTGTGAAGACAAGGAGGCTGTTTACCATGCGATCTACATATGCCATTTTTTGTTTAGATATATCACGCGGCCCTTATCTGAAACACGAACATAAAAGTACACAACTTGTAATGTCCCCTTCTCCTTAGTGATCACACAAGAGTTGATTAGCCTATTTCACGTCATCCCAATAGGCTAATTAGGAGACATAAGGGATGATATGCCGGTCTTGTCATTATTTTCATTGGTGGAGAAATAAAAATGTGAAATATTATTTTATTGGATTAATATTGAATTTGAAAATAAAGTCACTTCTTGTTATAAAATGAAATTATTAATAAATTAAAGTGACTTAAATTATAAAAAATATAATAATAAAGTCATAAAGTGACTTTATTAGGAGGAAATAAAATAAAGGTAATTTTATTTAATTTATTTTCCTCCTAGAAGTGGGTTGAACCTTCTTGGAGAAGGGAAAATTTATTAAAAATCATTAAATGGTATTTGAGGTCCACAAGTGGCTTGGGATGTCTTTATAAAGAGGCCTTTTCCCTCTCCAAGACTCATTATGTGATTATTTGACACTTGATATTTCTCCATAGTTGCTGATGTGACAGTGACAACCATTTTTGAGGATGAAAACCCTTGGAGATTTGTAGGTTGGATGAAGACCCAACTCTACTTGTGAGGTGGATTTATTCAGAGTTCACCATTGGGCTTATTTGCAGAATTTTGGACAGATTTGAGCAAGTTTCAACTAGGGTTTGGACACAATAATGGAGCCATATTGCAGATTGGAGGTTACATGAATTTATATATTTTTTCTAGCTTGGGCGACCTCTTGTAGGGCTTGTTTGAAGGTGATTGCAAGTGTTTGCAGAATTTTTGGAGCTGTTGTTGATTTTATATGAATTTCCCTTCACTGGATTGGCTAGCATTTGAGGAATAATTGCAGTTTGGAAATCAGATTTCACCAGGTTTATATCAGGTTTCAGTGACAAGGGTTTTGTGGCCCATTTGGCATCAAATTGGCTTTATGACAGCAAAAGGTTTCATTGCTTACACTTATGCCGTAGGCAGCTACATTGGAGGAGATCATCTATAGGTGTTAGGGGTTTGTAGAGGCTGCCATCACTTTCAATTTGGATCAGAATTGCTTGAGACTTCATCAGCAGAGTTGCATGTGTCATCATTTAGAATACACACAGGCAAGCAAGCAAATTGAGTCTGTGAGGAATCAAATCAGACTTTGTATTGTCAATGTAATGCATTTTCCATATGAAGTTACAGTCTGATAACATTTGCATCAAACCTGATAATAAGTGTGTTTGGTCCTGATTTATGCCTAATGTGATCATCATTTGTTTGAAAATAGCTTGTCAAAGTTTAATATTATCTTTGTCGATCTTTTTCAATGCTTTTCTATTTGACTTGGCAATGAACAAACACCCTAAAACATAAATGATGATAATATGTTATGTGTCCTTCTCTTCCAACCGAGAGAGTACATAAACCACCCGAAGGGGTGCGACTGAAGCGTCGCAACATAACCACTTCCCTTCGGTAGGTAACGACCAAGACATAACCACTTAATTATGTAACTTCCCCGTACATACAAGATTATGGCTAACAGATGGAATATTCTTGAGATTGTTATTATCACGCTGATCAGTGATGGGAAATGGAAAGGTAGGTGGAGCCGCCATCCTTGGTGGACCTCTTTGCGGACCTTGTAGTTGATTCCCTGGTTGGTAGACTATCAAACTCAATTAATTATCTTCTTCTTGATGATCGGGATGTTGAATATGCAAATTGGCTAAGAATTCAGCAAAAGGGTTTAAGTCAAGAGGTTCTTCAAAGATATGAAGGCCTAGGGGCTCGTCCTCTGAGGATGATGAAGAAGTGGGAAGGTTTGGAATAACATTAACAAAAGGACCTTCTTCTTCTTCTTGTTGTAGCACAAAGATGTCTCCTAACTGATTGTGGGGGTAATTGGGTAGGAATCTTCCTAAAGCATCTCTCCTATGCATGCAGATAGAGTGAACTTTGCGTGAACTGTTTGAAAATGAATTCTAACCACTCAATAATAGGAATGAAAACATGAGCTGAATTAACTTCTACAAATGATTGAGTTAGGTTCTTAGCTTGACACCATCCCCGACAACGGCGCCAAAAATGCTCGACTTCACAAAGGGATCAATAACTAGGTTCTTGACTCAACTCAGGGATTGGACATCCTATCCGAGTAGCTATCTTTCTCGTTATGAAGGCTCATTTAATCATCGATCCAGGGACATAATACTTGAAATGGGTATGCACAGTATATGCACTAAGTGCCTGCTCAAGCCATGCTATCTCTGAAGCTGCAGGAACAAAGAGCTGAAAGCAAACCTAATGTATGGCTAAAGGAAAGAAAGTAATTGAACTGAAACACTAATGCTGAGTAAAAATACTAATGCTCAATTCACAATGCTTTACCTATGTTGCCTGCTTTGGCTGCAGGAACAAACAAATGCTAGAATTAAAACTACGAGCGGGAGGAAATGAAACTAATGCTACCAAGGATTACTCACCAAGTGGGCCCCCTTGGGTGAGTATCCAAAATTCAATTACAGGAAATGAATCTTCAAAACTTCATTATTGGATTCATGTAAAAGTATGATTGTATTCATAAATCTGAAAAATAGAACACAGTACACTATTTCAGAATTAACTATTGCCCTCCCTCTCACGCAGGAGAGTAGTGCTTATTTATAAAGAAGGTGTTGATGATTATAGCTTCGATCAGATAAAATGATCATAATATTATAAGAAAATAAATAAATAATATATTAATATATATATGATTAAAATAGACATTTCTACTATATATATTAATATATATATTTAACATTATCTTATTATAATATTAAATTAAATAAACATCATTTGATAATGAGATAATATCTTTCTACATTATATATG
>MU227859.1:4223937-4261960 GCA_018584345.1 Thuja plicata | reverse complement strand
ATGTATTTACTTCTAGTTTTACAGAAACTCAAACTATTTAGTACTATTTTGCTTCTAGGCTTCTAGCCATCAACATTCTGCATGAGAATGCGATTTTGTACCCACTTTGCGTTTATATATATCTAAATTCAACTTGTTTCTTTTGTGTTCTCATTAATTAACTCATTGGATGCATCTTCTCATTGAATTTTGCAAAAAAAAAGCATTTCTAATTAAAATTAAGCTGTTTTTAAAGTTCCCGAGTTTTTTCAAAAACTAGCCGAGTTTTTCCCGATTTTTTTTTTAGGCCTTGGCGAGTTTTAGTCGAGTGAGAGTCTTGCAACTACTTGGACCAAAAAGTTCCTACCACAAAAGGGAAAAACATAAGACTTAAGTGAAATTGGGGTTTATGGACCCAACTGCAGTTTAAGTTGCACGGGTAGTTACATATGGAGTTCATCGTGCAGTCGGGTCAAAAAGTTCTGACTACACTTGGAGTTGCTTTCTCAAAAGGGTACTGTAGGAGGTTTTTTATGCGACTATGCATTTGACTGCAGGTAACAAAATATACAGGTGGTGTAAAAATCTCCACTTTGGAAATGGTATGAGTGGAGGTTTTGGAAGTAATTGCATGTTTAGCTACATGTAACTGAACATGTAGCTGGTGTAAAAACCTCCACCTTGTATGACTTAGTAGGGAGCTTTTT
The DNA here is from genome assembly GCA_018584345.1 of Thuja plicata. Taxonomy (NCBI): domain Eukaryota; kingdom Viridiplantae; phylum Streptophyta; class Pinopsida; order Cupressales; family Cupressaceae; genus Thuja; species Thuja plicata. The sequence continues at coordinate 4,261,274 of MU227859.1, read as the reverse complement.
GAGATAGTTACACTTTTAATTACATGTAGCAGTACATGTAACGGGTACAAAAACCTCCAATTTTGGGAATAAGGACTAAGGCAAAATAAAATCAGAGACTTTGGACATGATCGCATCTTTTATTGCACGCAAAGTAATATCTAGTGTCATATGCAAAGTGCCTAAAAATTTCCGAAACTTGCAAAAGTGAAGGCCTGCAAATGGAACTTTTTGAGGGTATTGCATATTGAGTTTCATGTAAGGTTGCTGAAATCAAGACAAGGAAGTCTAATTTTGGGAACATTATTGTAACATAATTGTGCAACCGAGACTTGTTTGCCCCGTAGGGTAAGTGAGTTTAGTACATAAGAAATAATAATTGTAACAAAGAATAATGTGCCAGAGAACTCACAATGTTTTATATTAATTCATTTAGTGCTTTACAATGTATGCCAACAACTTGTACTACGCAATAGTGTCTACCCCCATAACATCACGACTTATCTGAAGGAAATACATGACATATATAGAGCCCGAGGGGGTGTGAGGCAAACCTTCGCAACCATTCCAACTACCTACCCCTCAGTTACACTGACTAGCCTCAACGACATATTAACAACATGTTTTACAGACAACATCATCCCCCCCAAAAAGAAAGTCGCCAGATGTTTGCCCCCTAGGGTAAACGAGTTTAATGCATAATAAATAATAATTGTAACAAAGAATAATGTACCAGAGAACTCAATGCTCTTATATTAATTCATTCAGTGCTTTACAATGTATGCCAACAACTTGTACTATGCAACAGTGTCTACCCCCATAACATCACAACTTATTTGAAGGAAATACATGACATATAGAGCCCGAGGGGGCGCGAGGCGAACCTTCGCAACTATTCCAACTACCTACCCCTCGGTTACACTAACTAGCCTCAACGACATATTAACATGTTTTACCGACAACAGGACTTCTTGGAAACAATTGTACATGAAGACATATGTTACAATCCGTGGTACAATTTCTAACATTGGATGTGAAAGGTATGACAAAAGCTGATTTTTACAAGGTAAATGTATGCATGTAACAAACAAGCTATGACTGCAAATGGATGGGAAATTCTACTTTTTAGCATCATTTTTGGAGATGGAGTTTTTAGAACTTGCAGATTTTCAGACCACTTCAAAATGGAACACAACTCCTAATCGAAACAAATCAAATCCTCCATGAAATGGTCCTATGACTGCAACAACAACCCGTTTTTGAATAAAAGGATATATACAAACCCTAGCCATGGCTGCATTTTATGTTACTTAGAAATGGGAAGTTCTGATTGTTGGGATCATATGTATGTGACACAGAAAGCATTGGGAATTACAACAAGACATGCATTGTGAAGGAAAGCTTTGGTGAACGAGGATCTTTGCTTTGTATACACATGACCAGCCATGGCTCGGGATTTTGAACTTGATATTGCATTGTGTAACTGCAAAGAAATCCACAACAATCACAGAACTCAATGCTTTTCAAGACTTTCATGGCTTTGTCAATGCTTTTGATCATGCTCAAAATCAATGTTCATTATAGTTTTGTTGCATCATCATAATGGCACTAGTCATGGTGATTTCTGTCCTCTTTCCACCAAAAAGTCATGTATGCATCTATTTACTGTCCTGCACATTTGAAAACATTGATCCATCATGTTTTAACATTGCTTCTAGACATTTCTTGGATTCATTCATTACTGTCACTTTGAAAAGTCATTGTCATATGCTATTTCACCATGATTATTAGTGCAAACTCCATAATAGTCATGCTATCAGCTCCTCATCGTAACACTGCCTCTTTGTTGTATTTGCCCAATTGGTGATTTTGATTTGATACTGCTTTTTTACTTTGTGACCAGGCTGCTTGGGCAGGTAATGACATTTTAAAGCCAACTCACTGTTACTTTGTTATGTCCACTTCTCTTCATTTCTGTATCAATCCTTTACCATTGCTTTTGCAGTGCCTCTTTTCACTGTGTTTGATTTCTAAAGATTGCAAAGACCTTTGCAAACATTCTAAACAAATTGCAAATCTCATTTTTATACAAAATGACACCACAAAAATCTAGTCACAACTTACAATGGTGTAAAACTTGCAGAAATGTTGAGATTTTTGACCAAAAATACCACGGATTTGATAAAAACGACTATGATTTATACCAGAAAAGCCACATTTTAAACTAGAAAGCACTCAAAAACCCTAGATGCAACTAATAATGAAGGAATATACAAAAACGTCTATGAACAATTCCAAGAAACCACGTTTTGATAAAAAACGACCAGTATAAGTGCATATATAGTCGCGTTTTAAACCAAAAACGACTAGGATAGATAAAAATGTCTAACATTTTTGAGAAAAATGACCATAAAATGATAAAAACGCAGAGGGAAATGAAAAACGTGGGCCTGAAAATGGAGAGATACTACAAAAACGACCTCAAATTAAGCAAAACGACCATAGAACTGGTAAAAATGAGCACACATAATGCACAGAAAAAACCATGGATTTGGAAAAAAATGACCATGAATAGTCGCGCACGTGTTTGGAGCTCAAATTGTTTGCACTGAAGTTTATAAAGCTGGGGAATATGTGCTCAAGACTTTGCGAACTGGGAGTTTTCTAAGTTCGACGACTTGTATTAACTCACGGTCTCCATGCTCGGTGGCCTTTAATTCATCTAATAATATTAATTCATCAATGACACTTTCTGTTTGAGTGCACGGCTTATGCTGACATTCGGGCTTAGTATGGGGACATCCTGATTGATGGCAGCATGCACAATTTATTTGAGGAGGATAAGATCAAGCAGATGGCTAGCTTGATTGTCAAGATTCACAGCAGAAAATTGGATACGGAAAAGTCTATGGAGTTAGTTTTATGATGTGTTTCGTGGTCCCTTAGATCGATGGTCTCACGGATGTCATTAAAATTCTTCATTCATTCAAAGATTTTAGAATCAATTACTTTTTGATATATAGTATTCAACGTTGTAATAAAGACTCGACAATTTAAATCAACGGGAGTTTTAGCTTGAATAACATTACACATGTAACATATAATGCGAAGTGTAAAATACAATGCTAAACAAAAAGCCTGATAAGTTAGAATGTCAGGGATTTTAAAATACATTACACATGTAACATATCATGTAATTGACTCAAAAAGGTCTAATTTAAAAAAAGTCACGATTTTCAATATGTATTATAAATACAAAGTATTTTAAATAATATGTAGTAACCTTTAAAAGGTCTGACCAATTAAATCTAAGATTTTTAATTAAATTTTATGCAATAAAATGTATATAAATAACTTGCAATAATAAATGATTCAAAATTTTGAACATTATTGCATGTTTATTTTCATATATTTTTCTTACGTAACATATTAAAAATCTAACAAAATTAAAAGAGAGGAAAATAAAACAAAGACTTAAATTAACCTTTAGACGACATAAGGACCTTAATATTAAAATATTAACAAAAATAAATAATTTTCTTTTCGAGAATATTTAATAAACATACTTAGAGTATATAACCAAGCTTTAATTGATTAAAAGTTTTGTGGGTTCATCATTAATTTTACTAAAACAAAATTAGCGACAACACCATGATTCACATGCCAACAGTCATAGCTATGATTATCTCTGTATTATTAATATCACTCCAATATCATTGATATTAAAACTATTATTTATTAGTGGATGTATTAAATCCCATCGCGGGTGGAAGGAAGAGGAGATGCATTGAGATAAAAGGATAGATGGCAGATTTAGTAAATAAGAATATGAAAACATTATACTAGATTGGAAACTTATCTATTCTTGGAATCTATAGAATTAATATTTAGTAAGGAAAGGATCAGAGAATTATATTTATATACTTGTAATAAGAAGGAGATCAGAATTAAATTTATATATAATATATACATATCTGAATGACCTAATATATATGTTTAAATTACAATCCAAACTATATGTATCTTAATGATCTAATATATTTGAATTATAAGAACCCACACAACATTGTTAATAAGTATGACTATCTATAATATATTTTAGATATAAGCCAATCTTGAGTCTTGTCATGGATAGAAGGAGGGCGTGTAGGTAAGAGGGTATAAGACTGCCATCTAAGTAGACCACCCTAGTGGATGTGAAAGTTCTGCCACCAAGCCCAAGAGGGTCAATGTCCCGCTCTTGGGTTTAGATTGGAGGAGTTGAGGACCCCACTACGATCTTCCTCTTCCAACTATGATGAGCTAATTAATCATAGGAGATGTAGGTAAGAGGGTATAAGGCTGCCATCTAAGCAGACCACCTTGGTGGATGTCAAAGTCCTGCCCCCAAGGCCAAGAGGGTCAAAGTCCCGCTCTTGGACTTAGATTGGATGAATTGAGGACCCCACTACGATCTTCTTACCGTTCCTATTATGATGAGCTAATTAACTATATGAGATGTAGGTAAGAGGGTATAAGGCTGCCATCTAAGTAGAACACTTTGGTGGATGTCAAAGTCTTGCCACCAAGGCCAAGAGGGTCAAAGTCCCGCTCTCGGGCTTAGATTGGACGAGTTGAGGATCCCACTACAATCTTCTTACCATTCCCACTATTCTGAGCCAATCAACTATGAGGGATGAAGCATGGATAGGAAGTAAGGCAAGCAACCCACTAAGTAGGCCATCTCGTGTGGATGTCAAGTCTTGCCACTGAGGCCAAGGGGGCCAAAGTTCCACTCTTGGGCTTAGTATGGAGTTGGCTTGGCCAAACCTATCATGACTCATTTAGTCAATCCCTATGTTCAAGACTTGTTCAATAGCATAGAGAGATTGCATTTAAGTTCATATATATTAAGCTAACTAATATTATTAGCCTGTATAAATATATGTATGCATTAGTGTTCCCTATGTGATTGTAGGGTTTATAATCAAAAGCATAATAAAGAAAATAAAGTTTTGGTTTAATCTAGAAGGGGACATTACAGAGGATGAAACCAATTCTCTCTATGGCCTATTTCATTTGCAAATTGAGGACTATGAGGTATTTCCCTCAACGAGTAATTTTCTTGAAGCTAACTCTTAGTGAAGAGCAATTGATGAAAAATGAATGAAGTTGGATAGTTTGTGTTTGGTATGTAGTCCATGATTTGCAAAAGACGATAATTGTAGTAGAGGTGTCTGTTAATTTGACATTCACAGAAGAATATAAAATTATGGATGAAAGAAAATATTATTTGGCAATTGAAGGTGAAAATATTAAAATTCTCAACTACATGCTCGATTACATTAAAGGCTTGACCAAAAAGCCTAACTAAAACAAAAGTTCCAACAACATAGTATCACCAACATCTTGTCATATCATACGATGAGGAAAGAGGACAAGTTTTGCACATTGTATGACAATTATTTGTATACTGTAAGACAACCACAACCTCTTCACATCGTACGGGAGCCTCAATTGATACGACATCATGGTATAACATCACTCAAGCACACCGTACAACCTATTTACATACTACGATGATTATTCATTGTTTAGCCAAATCCTATTGTATGACATCCTTCTTATATTGTATGATGTTTGACAATTCTTTTCATTGTACAAAATCTCTTTGGCATTATTAGGTGATCATAGTTCTTCAAGTGACCACAATCACCCTCCACCCTACGACAATCAAAACTAGTAATCATTCATATCATACGGTCTTGTTTTTGTTAGTTCACTTTATGACTGACAAGTTTGGCTCCTCACAATGTACGACAACCTCTCTACATTGTTTGGTGGAATTTTTTTCCATCGCATAGCATCCTATTGACATTGTATGACATCGCCTCTTTAGTGTATGACCCTTTCCTATCCTTCACATCGTACGACTAGCAAAGATCTTTGTACCATATGATGACTTAAGGTAGCACTATTTCTAAAAGTATGCCAACCATATGGCCTAAGGTCTATGGTTACATCATATGGATGACGAAAGATTTACCCTATCACAATTTATGTCAACAACACTTTCATAGCGTACGACATAAGTGCTCACCCTCAGGTTGCATTCTACAACAACTTATTTGTCTAGTCGACATCATATGTTGGCTAAACACACTAAAATCTCCATTTTCTAGATTTGTCAGCATTTTCTTTTTGCCTCTTAAAAATTCACAAAAATGATTTGTGCCATGAAGGCCTGTGTGGTTTTGAAAGTCTTAATTTGGGCTTGGTGAGGAGGGCTCTCCCCTGTGATTCCATGCCCCTTGACCCTACTTGGGGCGTTACCCCCAGACCCTTGCAGGGGGCATTGGCTCTTGACTGTACTGGGGGCGTTGCTTTGATACCCCCACTACATCATTGGATTTGCCAAGTACACTAAAGGTCGGAGTGTGCAACGTACACTTCCAAGTTGATGTACAAGTCTTTGTCTGCAATTTCTCATTAGTCTTCCCTAATACTTGATGTTTACTTGTTGTCTTGAAGACAATTTTTTCTTTTGGGGGGAGGGGGATGATGTAGTCAGCTTACAATGTCTATTATTATGTTTCAATAATATTGGTTATCTAACAATGTATCAAATTGTAATTGTTTGTATCATGTTTAAATTGTAATTGTTTGTATCATGTTTTTGTTGGCTTTGGGTAGTTATAAGCCTCAGCTGGTTGATGGTTGTGTTCCTCTTGGCAACCGTTGGGTCATTTTAAATAGATTGTGTAATGTCAAGGAATGTAGTATGATCTAGTTGGATCAACTCTGATCCCTGCTTGGCCATCTCTGGTCTTCTTCTGTAATAATCTCATGTGTGAATAAAGATATATTTTACTCCTGTATTTGGTTTGCATTGTCATCTCTATTATTATTTCATGTATTTATTTTATCAAATCGAGTAGTGAACACTAATACAATGCATGTGAATATGGGTTGATGATCTGAGCTTTTAATAGTATCATTTTCATAGCACCAAAGGTGGTAGAATGGAGATTGGGTACAAAATTGATTTTCCTGGCTTGAACAATATTATGACAATTTTTTTTGTTTGACCAAGAAAGCAATGAATGAGTAGCTGAATTGTTCTGTTCCAGATTAATCCAGAACCATGACAGACCTCTTTGATTGATTTCCCGATTGCTGTTCCATAGAATGTGAAACACCTAATTGCTCTACATTTCTATCACCTTGTTTCTCAACCATTTTGAAAGCCCGCAGGAAGAGAGTGGGAAGATTTATTCCATAACCATATTTGTTCAATTGAGTCATAAAGTGCATATACATTACAGAAAATATAATCAGTATTAGCCATAAATATTGTTTTGTCTTTGTTAGTTATGTAAGAAATTAACTAGGGAACGTTAACACAAATGACACCATCTTGACCCTCATTATGATTAACTGATTGGAGATCCCCATGCCAATTCCTAGTTGTCAAACAAAAAATAGGAAACTTAAGTACTATTTTTGAACTGTAAATCTGTTATGAACTTGCCTTGTGCTGGAGGCCACCCTGGTATTTGAAACAATTAGGGATGATCATGGACATCTCTTTTCAAGTCCCTGGCTGAGGATATCACACATATTATTGCTTAGTGCATGAACCCAGGAAAAAATAGATTATCATAGCTAACTGGAGTTGATTCCATCAATCTTGGATGATGTTGTGTTTTAATTGTAGGGTTTTTTGATTTCCTTTATGTCTTAAGAACATAAAAGACATTAAAATTTATGTGGTGCATATTGATGAACAGGATTTGGTCATTTTGTGGATGAACAGGGTGTAATGGTGAAGAAACCCCAGGTTAGGTATATTTGGCTTGATACATTGCATAATATGTTCATTCCATCTCTTATTTTCTATGATGTTTGACAATATTTTGGCTATTTAATACAGTTATTGTATGCTAGAATTGGAAACCATGTGGAAATAGGAGCCAATACGTGTGTTGACAGAGGCAGGTGAAGTGCTCCTAATCTCTCAGTTCAGTCGATGGAATGTTTCCTATCCACCTCCTTTCTGGGCAGGATGGACTTGTGATTAATTATGTATCTATTACTAACACATCATTTTAATCAATTCTATCACTAACATTAAATGTAATGAGATATTTCACATGCTTGTGTTATAAATGTGCTTATGGGAAAATTGTAGTAACAAAAGAAGATGGTATTACTGATAATATAACTGTTGCAGCTGGCGAGATACAACAATAGGTGATCACACAAAGATTGATAATCTAGTTCAGGTACATTATTTTGAATGTTGAGATCTGATAAAGAGGTTCTTTATTTTTGTGAAGTCCGTTTTATGATGGATAACTGTTGCTTATAATGCTTCTGTACCAGTGTTCTGAATGGTAGCCTGTTGAACTTGCAGATTGGACACAATGCGGTCATTGGGCAGTCTTGCATGATTTGTGGGCAAGCTGGTATTGCAGGATCTGCAACGTATGCAACTTTTCTCAATTGTTTTTTATTTTTCTTTTGGCTCATGCAGTTTAAGAGGAAGTATGAACTCTCTTTCTATTCACAAATGTCAACTTTTGTGAAAAATACACAAATTGTATGACATGTAAAATTTTGAGTGCAACTTGTTATCGATTTCCTCTTTTTGCTTGTTATGACTTTGCAGATTGGGTGATTATGTTGTTATGGGAGGAAAATCTGGAGTTAAAGATCATGTTTCTGTTGCTTCCAAGGTTTGTAGCTTGATACTGAGTATGATATTCTTGGGGTTCTTTTTGCAGAGATACTTGCTTGAATAAAATATAAAAATGCAATTTTATTGTTTTAATCCACGTTTACCTATGATAACGCAAAACAGAATGCAACGCTTTGTATATCAATCTCTAACTGCAAGTTACTTGCAATACAAAGCTTGCAAACTCTCAAAAGACAATTTAACTTATCTCAACACGAAATGTTATAAGCTGAACACAGTTGTTGCATTCAAAGCTACATTGGGCAACCTAACATCTATTGCAATACAAAGCTTTCAGTAAATGTTAAGTGATATTCAACTCATAAAAGTAGAATAAACATAACATCCCAACTTTATAAGCAAGATAGGCATACTAAATTCTATTGAATGACTCCTAAACTAAGTGCTTAGGACACTAATTTATAATGTTATCCAAACAATTGCATGAGAAAAAAACAAAAAAGCTATCTGTAGCTCTTTAACTATAATTATTGCGTGCATGCAAAGCAACCTTTAGTACAAAATTCAGCCCACTAATACTAATTCTAACTTGGGCAATCTTCAGTCACATTCTTGATAAGGATAACTACAAACTAACAATAGACGTTCTAGGTCATCTAAAAACAGCCTTCTCAGAATAGCTTGTTTCTTTGAAAGCATGATGGTAAAACGTAATGCATCGGCTATTTGGCTTTTGATGACAGCTAAAATTTTGATTCTGCTCCCTAATCTGCAGGTTTTGAGTGTGAAATTTGCATTTACCTTTGTTGTTGGGTGCATGGCTGATAACTAGGGTTGTTTTTACCATCTACAGCATGTGCTTGCAATACTTTTTACATGACTTTTTGATTTGCCCTTCAGAATCTGCTGAAACCCTTCAAAACTGTTAATTTCTCATACTTCGAAAGATTGCAAATCAATTTAAAATCCTTCTGTTACATGTGAAATGATCTTTAGAAAATGATCGCTGGTTTGAAACTTGACACTACAGGATTTTTTAGTTTTGATAGGCTTTGTTTGGGGACCATCATGTATACTTGTGGCACAGAAGATTCACAGTATCTCTGGTTTCACTTGGAGATTTGTTCTTTATCTGTTGGATACAAAGTCAAAATATTCTTTAATTACCTAAAAGGAGATCATCTTATATCACCAAAATTGATTAAATGACAGCATTTCACAAATAAGGGAAACACGGTAGTATGCTACAAGAATGTCACAAATTGGGAAACACAATACAAAACAATATAAAAACAAAAATGCTCTTTAATGAGCATGAATGCAAGAAAATATCGTAGATTACAAAAAAACCATTTATAGGCTGAGAAAAGTAGGAACCTACACTTCTAAGCTGAGAATATAGTTGGGGTATGTAATGTCCCCTTTTTCTCTATTGCAGAACACTGAGAATCTTCTTCCACAATCCTTCACTTGCTATGTCGATTAGATGTTTCTTAAGCAAGTAATAGAAGATAACTATGAAATCTGATATAATCTTGTAATGTTTTTCTAATAACAGTTAGATACGAGTTTGTGAGCAAGTAATGGAAGACAAGTCTGCAATTTGATTTATTTATAAACTTGTATTACAAACAATGTCTAATTACGATGTTGCACTGTAATGCAGTAAAAATGAACATAGTCTTTTGCTGTATCTGATATAACAGTATTATTATGCGATGATGATGGCTGTGTGCACAGGTAATTCTCACAATCTCTTTATATGGTAAATCTCTGCGATCTCTTGGTAAGAGACTTGATTTCTTACAGTGCTGAAGATGCCGTGTTTGATATATTCTTTAACAGTATGCAGTGACCAATAAGGTTATTTCCTCCAGCATATAATTGCTGTTTCTGAATATTACTTTTCACCCATGCAATTGTTGGAATAACTATGGAAAGTTGGGACTGAGAGGGGAGGGGTGAATCAGTACCACTAAAACTTTCTAACCACATTCACTGATTAAACCATATACTGCTGCTTACTGATTACCAAGTTCATAACTTTGAAATGAAAGTAATATAATGTTTATAAAACCATAACATCAAAACATTAAACAATAGAACTCATAACATCATGATTTTGGTAACGCAAAAATCCTTGGTTAGAGGACAAAACTGCGATGGGGATGACACCCACAACCTTCACTAACTACAATATAAAGGGTGCTCGGTTAGAGCTACAAAGTTTAGCTATGTTTGATAGCTTACCCGGTTAACAGTATATATAAGACTTGTTAGGTCTACCTGGTTAAAGGATTTTTACAATCTCTACACTTAGAGTTGTACCCTTTTAAAGGATTTACAAATATAAGATCGGTTAAGATCTACCTAGTATTGGGATTTAAAGCTCTCAATACAATAGTATCAAATAACTTAACAATGTCTGCAATAAGTGCATCAAATGTAAATGCTGATTAGACTCTATGTGCTCTGATTGTGTTACCTCAATCTCAAACTGTAGCACTGTTCTGTTCTGCTCTGCTGTAACTGAATTTTTGTTCGGTGCTCTATGCTCTACTCTTGTTCTTCAATAACTCCTATAACTTTCTGAGCAACAACAATAACAATAGCTTCAATTCTCCGCTCTCTCTCTCTCTCTCTCTCTCTCTTGTTTTTCAACTTACAAATTCATCCAATATATAGATGAGATTGTCTCTTAATCTTATGTGTTAGGTACGTTGTGAATTTCTTTTGACCGTTAGATCTTCTTTCCAACAGGGTGACCATGTCACTTTTACCTCGGTACTTGTTTTTCTTGGAAATAACAAACTTTCTTTTTGCCGCTTGATCTATGCCTTAGATCTTCACTCTGAATTATTTAAATAGTTGATCATGTAACAAACCATTATACGTGCTTGTAGACTCTTAATTAATGCTCTGACAATCATTAAATGTGATCTGATCACGTTTTGAATTAACTGTCTAACTCGGTTGAGTAACTCCTCAATACTCGGTTAAATGATCTTCATCACTCGGTGACTATCAACTCGGTGTACTACACATGCACTCGGTGTAGTGTGTCGCTCGGTAACTGTAGGTGTTCGGTACTCTGTCTTTAACTCTGTTTCTTTACCTACTGGCTTGGTGTGCTTTACTGACTAGCCTAATACTAGACTATCTCCTTTCACTGATTGATTCTCCTTGACTCCATGACTTTGACTAAACTAATGACAACAAAATATCTTGTAGAGATAACAACAATAAGATAGGTAATGCTGTTTTTGATATTTACAGTATATACCTGCAAATGGTGTTGTCTTTGATGGGGCAATTTATACTTGCAACCTGTGAATAAGCTATATGGCTGATGCTCGATATGAGCAATTCCAATTAGGAATATATATATTCTCTCAAGCATCATCAAAGACATCTTATATATATATAAATATAATAAGATGTCTTTGATGATGCTTGAGAGAATGGATCAATCCTCATAATATACTTGTGATTCTTGAATGGAAAGATGCGGTGAACAAACACATCTTCAAACCGATTCATAATCGGTTTAGTTAACATCTTAACCTCTAGTTATGCTTGAATCACACTTGTAACCAATGGGTCTTCACTTTTATCTTAGTCAATTAATATAACAATTGGTTCTGATATTTAGCCGATTATTATAATAATTGGTTCTCATATTTACCTTAGTTGATTAATATAATAATCAGTTCCCATAGCAAGATGTAAGTGCAGTTATGAAATATGGGGTGATGCAAGGAATGCATTGTAAATGTAGTTATGTAATGATTGAGAATTGAGTGTAATTATGAAATGCAAATGGATAAGTATGGAATATGATGGTATGTAATTATGAATTATGCCGAAGTGATGGACATGTGATATAGTGCATTGTAGTGTATGTCAATGCAGTGGATGGATGCAATTTATTGAAATGCAAACATGAAAGGTGGTTACATGACGATGGGTGGACTAAACCGGCCATCATGTCAGTGGTCCTTCATGTAGTCACTATGACATGGTGCCTTTCATAAGTGATCATATAGGTCACTCAAATTGCATCATAATTGTGCTGGCTACATGGAGAATTGATGGCATGGCGATTGTCTAAGCACATCAATTACTCAAGTAATCACAAACCATATTTTGGTTTGTCTTATTCCTAACTTAGAAATGCATCTTATGTACAAGAGACTAGGTCTGCCATTCCTTGCCAAAACTTTATTTGAAAATGCAGATGATTAAAAATTCAGGGATATCACAGGGTAGCATGCAGTCTTGCAAATGATGACAAAAGTTTGTTGTGAGTAAAGGCTCATCAAAGAAAAACCAAGTAAGGATCCATCAATACTTTATTTTCATGTTAGTTTTCACTCATTGAAATCCGACCACATCTCAGAGATATTGTTTTTCCTTTTGAACGTATCTTGTGTAATCGTGCTGCTCTAATGCATCTTCAAGAATGATGATCACCTTATTCTCTATTTCCTTATCAGCTTCTTGATATTCATCATCCTCTAGCTGTCTTTTATACATCCGATTGTCTTTAGTATTTACATGTCACTTTGGCACATTCTATCATAGGATCATTGATCATGACTTGATGTTCTATTATCTATCGTCTTTTCTTCACCTATATGTACTGAAAAAACTGAGTATTGGGCTGAATTCACCTGACATGAACACTATCATAGCTTGACATTTTTTGGATTAGACGGTGTAAGCTTCTTCAACATTTCAGACCACACTCCATGATCCATGAGTTCTCTTCTCTTGCTTCCTCTTCCTGATGATTGATCATGGAATGTGATCCGAAACATTGATGAAGAAAATAGCTTACATAGTCTAATCTAGAAAATTTTCAGGCTATCATTATTGACTGTGAAAATTTATATCTTTAAGGGCCCGTTTGTTTGCTGGAAGATGGCTGGAATTTGAAAACGGGAAGATGTATTTTTGTACGGCCAAATTCCCATTTTGGTCCAAAATGAGAATTTGGCAAATTCCACCTTTTTTTTGGAATTTGCCAAATTCTCATTTTGGACCAAAATGGGAATTTGGCCGTACAAAAATACATCTTCCCGTTTTCATCTTCCAGCCATCTTCCAGCAAACAAACGGGCCCTAATTGAACATTATAATACTCTGTAGTCACTTTTTTTAGAATAGGCTCACTGATAAATGCATAATGTTTAACATTGGCTTTTTCATTGATATATATGAGATCTATTGAAGATGGGTATGAATCAAACCGTAAAGGAAATTCTGTGTCCACTGAAAACCTGCTCTCAATTTGTTGCAAAACTTTGTCAAGGTTTGATAATGAATCTTCCACATATACTTTTGTTCTGATGCACACTTGTAGAGCTGAATTATCTTCTAAAACAAGAACCTATTCATCTAACTACAATCCTACATTGACATCATTAAAAAAATATCATCCTTTGGCAGCAAATTTGTTATCTTTAGTTAAGATATCAACTGAGATTTAAATCATTAGTGCTTATGGAAATTGCTGAAGTTGAACCTGAAACTTGAGAGAAAATTATCCCGGTCTTTGGCAATAGAGTTAGATGTTGAAGAAACATATCAATTTCTAGCATGAGACTCTCTATTTCTTCAAGATGTCGCTTGAGCAACTCGAATTGGTTAATCTTCCTCTATTTTGTCTTGTGTAAGCTTTTTGAACAATGCTGTATAGGACCCCTCATACATGATAATTGATTGTATTACATAGTAAACCAGCAATCTTGGGAGAACACTACAGCTATACTGCGAACATAAAATGAGAGAATACAACAACCAAACATAGAACAAAACCAATAAAAAGGCCACAACTACCAACCCCCACAACCATCAACAAAACAGGGTTGATGCTAATAATGTAAGACCACTGAACCAGCAAACAAAATGAACACCGAGCTGAATCCACCTGGATAAACACTACACAACCCTCCACCTTTCCTTACCATCTTACTGGACTTGACCTAAGTTCAGTACCTCCACCAATTGCACACTATCATTCCTCACTAGACCTTTGTGATTGCCAGCCAACATAGGGAACCTTACATCTTAACATATTTCTCTATTATGTCACGAGCAACACAAATAGGAGCCACAAAATTAAGGTATTGCGAAATCGCTTCCTACCTCCAAACCACCTTGAAAATGATGCACATGAAGCCCATATAGAACTCTCCCTGTATCATAACTGTAAACCTGCGATGTCCTTATTCCACCACGAAGCTCCTGTATTGCACTGGGTGTTCCCTCTTGTAGAGATAGGGAAGATGTTGAGCCCACCTCCTCCATATTAGGTATTAAACCTCTTGACTTGCTTCCATATTCATATCCAACACCACCATATCTGCAAATTGGTTGAGTAAAAATATTCTTAGGAGCCATAAGCATATTCCTACATATGGAAGGAGAGATAGATGTTGATGAAGACCTCTTTTAACAATGGTTTAGAATGACGACCATCCCACAACAACTGATCACTTAGGACAAGTCTTATGAATCCTATCATTGCTAACTCCTTGCAAACAAAGATACATTGTAGCTGCTGGTTAGAAATGTCTCCTTGTGAAAGCATCACACCTTCACGACAAAATTGAGGCCGACTATCCATGACATGTTAACAAGCTCAACTAGAGATAGCACCTAAAACTTGAATATTCCGAGAGAGATGGTAAAAGGAAAGCACTTGAACCAAATGTATAGTCACCACACTTGTTACCACTACCTTACTCATGAAATAAAACCTTTGTGCACCTCCCAATCATAGATCATACACCCTATGCACCACCATGAAGCAAACATAATGCCTATGCATGCGCCATAAGTCTCTACCTTGTGTCAGTTATACCTTGCTTGATATGTTATTAAATGAGCTGGATTTGTGGAGAGAATGAATCATTAAGTATCATCAAAGAGGCTCTATATGAACACTTGGGCCACTATATATTGAGAGTGTTATTTCATGTGTACACTCTTTGAAGTCACTACCTTTCTAATGGAAAAATATTGCCAAACCTTGCTTCGACCATCACTCCTTGTATAAGCTTAATAATAATGAAAAGGGGTCCACTTCCCAAAATATGACATACGAACTCCTTCTAGGAAGGTTTAAGCACTAGATACTAATCTAAATGAGATCAAGTGGCCACGTTTTGACTATAGATGCTAGTAATAAGAGATTGATCCACACTCTCGTTAGCCGAATAATTTGCGGCAATATTAAATCTCTTTTTACAATGAGTGAAATTGATAGAATCAAAAGATTATATCAGATTCAACACTTCCTCTATATGCCTATTCATCTTCTAGCTTGGAATTTGTCTTTAATCATAGATTACTTACAATCATTGAGCTCCCTTACACAACCAAGTGCTTAATAGATTGCAACTTTGCTCCCCCTTACTTTGCGATGAGAGCTTCCCATTCCATCTCATAGTTCGTAGTTGTACAAACACCTAGGAATATAGAACCACCATAAAGTAGCTCTCCATTTGGATTGCAAATTGCAAAACCACCTCCAGTTGGCCCTAGGTTACCATAAGTTGCCCTATTAAAATTCAGTTTCATATAGCCTTTAGGGGTGGGGGACTGGCAGGACCAAGAGTTGTGTTGTGCATTATTATTCCTTATCAAATTTGAACTTTTAGATTAGGAACCCCTTAAATCTTGAAAGGGAATACTATACATCAAAGCCCCATGCTCTCACCACCTTCAACTCATAAGATAAAAACAAAAGAATTTTTCACTTTAGGTGCACTTGCACATTCCCTTTTTTTGTTAAGATAATTGAGTCAAACGCCTATCATTTTCTGCAAGTTCTTGAAAATCCTTGAGTTTTGCTCAAGCCACAGTCCCCATAAAGTGCAGAGAAAAATAATATTCCATATGACCTGCAAAGGCTTTGTACCTTTTGGTCAGCAACACGATAATTGACAAATTGTACCAAAGACAACCCAAGTAAGATCCATGAGGCCAAGTGATTTATATCATATATCCATTAAGTGAGAGTAGTGAAGAAGCAAGTGATCCACCACTTCCTCTTTCTTTTCACAAAAACAACACCATGTAGGGCCCTTGAAACCTCTTTTCCTTATATTATCATATGCGTGTGTTTTATTGAGCATTGTAAGTCAAATGGAAACCAAACAAGTGGAAGGGGCCACCAAGCACCATATAAGGTGGTCTGACCAATTCACCATGTCTTGAGTATTAGACTTCTTTAACAACTTGTAGCTCAAAAAAATTCATATATATCAGACATCCTTGTCCATATTATCCTATCATGATGATCTTTATATAACACATTAATCGAGTGTAGAATGGATGCCAAATAGAATTTTTGTTCTTCCTATGTTGACATTCCTACTAAAGCCTTTGAAATACAGAATTGATATTTGTTTTTTTCCACCACTATCCAATAGTCTCACTTCAGATCCCCACATGCTAGATAGGATTTCATGAGGTTACTCAAGGTTAGAGAAAAAGGATACAATTTCTTTCCCTAACCATGAGTTATGCAAAAAATTAGCTTTTTCACCGTTTCTTAAATTTCACAGTATATGGTCTCTTATTAGAAATCAAGACTTCCAGATGGTTGGCACTTAAGGGGGCTCTCTAGCATTCAATATATTGTACTATAATCTTGCTTCAAAACTCCTTCAAAGCATCTAACATAGTCCAAAATATTTTAGCTCCCAAAATTATGTTTTGAGCTGCCAAATCTTTTACCCCTTCGCCTCTCAACTCCTTAGGATCACATACCTTATCCCAGGATAGTAGCAGAAATAAAAAACATCCTTCACCTTGTTATAAAAAAATTATGCAAATTTTATTATTTTTGTCTAAAAAACCTTCATTGGGACCAAAAGCATAAAATAGAAATACATTGGAATAGCTTGTAACATAGGTTTAGTATTCAAAATGCGACTTGGTAGACCAAACCATCTCCCAGTTTGGGATCTCAATCTCTTGCTAATACACTCTATTATATTTTTGCATAGAGAGAAATTTTGTGTTCCATGACGTTTCAGGGATGGGGACGTAGGGACGACAAAGGATGCGTTTCGGGGATGGTAGTTTGAGGGCCATTTTTGGGGGATGGTAGGGGGATGATGATATACGAAGTTTTCAAAATATATTATATATAGAGAAAAAGAGAGATATATCAATAACTGGTAACAACAATATCAATATGCAGCTAAATCATGGCAGCTGTAGTATAACAATGGTATAAACTTCAACAAAGTAGTATAACATCAATAAAATTAATCATGAGATTCATGATAGCAATATTAAAACATTTTGTTATTCAACTTTTAAAATTAAATTTAAAATAACTTAAAGTATCAAACTTCAAAATACAACAATCTATGAGACTATTCCTCATTTGGGCTATCAGTATCAAAAGAACTATTCATATCATTGTCACTCTTTGCCTAAAGTGGATCATCCAATGGAAACCTAAGCATTCCTGGTTGCATCCCCTCATCAATCTGGTTAACATCTTTAGGATGATCATCCCAATATGTTGTTGGAGCTTGTTGATACACAATAGTCTGCTGATCTTAAAGGTTCAAGGCACTACGAACTACAACTAGTTTTTTTGCTCGTTTTTAGGTATGCCCATTCCTCTTAATCAAGTTTATGAAGCTATAGGTGGACCAATTCCTCTTTGCAGCAGAGGAACTAGCAATCAGTGAGAGTAAATGATTTGCAAGTTGTTTCAATATTGGTTTGTCCTTCCCATGAAATTTCCACAATCTGATGGGGTTTTATTTTGCAATAGTGGCCCTATCTATCATAGCCTCTGGTTTTCTGAATGTAGGACCCTAAAGATCGAAAAATTAAAGCCACTGCTCTCAAAGTGTGGTTGCTTCCTCAGTGCTACACATTTTGTGAAGGGCTTCCATAAGCCCATCCATTACCTCGTTATCCTTAGAAGGAAGTGTTTGACTAGGCTTAGGTTGATGCCTGCTAGAACATTATGCTATTAGGGGTAATCCTTATAACATTTATATATTGTTCTAATATAAGGTTATAAAACCTTATAAATTATTTGCTTTATTAAACATATTCAATTTAAAAATAATTATAATCTAATAACTATTAGATTATTAATTATTTAATAATGGGGGTTATTGAAAAGGTGCAACTAATCCTCTTTAGGTATTTTGCCACCCTCCCTCCTATATTTAAGGAGGTTCTCTCTCATTTGAGAGTATGAATTTGCATGTGGAAGTAAGGAGAAGTGTTCCTAGGCTCAATTTATATTTGATAGACTATATTTGTAAGTGTTTTAATAAAATGATGCTTTGTGGGGTTTTTTGCCCAAAAGGGTTTTCCCCATGTATATCTTGTGTAATGTGTTAAATCTATGTTTGTACGATTCATAATTTGTTTATTTTATATCTTGTTTATAATGATTAGTATCCTAAGATCCCAATTTCTAGCAATGCCACTTTTGATTAAGAGCATAGGCAGCCATGAAGAGAGGTGTTCATTGTGTACCATCTCTTTGTGAAAATAGGCCTAGTATGCGCCTCATAAAATTGCAATCCAAGATCCTTGTCACATATTTCTTGCTTCATTTGTGCAAGAATCCTATCAAAAGTCTCATAAATCTCTCCAAGGCTAGGAGACTTTGTCCCCCACAACAAGTGATATTAGAGAAAATATATCTACAAGCAACATTTAAAATTTTTAAAATTAAAAGTTTTGAATTAACAATATTATAATGAAAATCAAAATTTTAAAATAGAAAGTAAAACAACTCAAACAATTTTTTATTTGATAGATCACCAAATGCATTAAGCACCCTTTCTCCCACCACCTTCCTTTCTTTGTCTTTAATTGTGCCCACTTTTTCCACTCTCCACAAATCACCATGGATTGTAGAGCATCATGTACCTCGAACATCCTCTTCAACAAAACAAAATAGCTAGCATATCTAGTTTCAACTGGTTTCAGGAATTCTTTCCTTGATTAAGACCAATGAGTGCAAGTGAAGTGTGATTGTTACGTGCAATAATTTGTATGTCTCTAGCTTCAGCCATTGCTGCCTTCATCCAATCTATTATGCCAATGTCTTTCAAAGCATTATTGAAAGCATGTACAATATGGAGTCCAAAAATATGTTATTGAGCACTCTCAATCTTCAAACCAGGTAACTTACAAACACAAGCTGAATTTGTCACAACTTAGAAGATCCAACCTTCTTTACGGCTTTATTCAAAATGTCAAACTAGTAATCAACATCCTTACATTTCCTAGAACAATCAATAGCTCTTAGAAAGTATCAACCAATAGGGCATGTAACAATAATGGAACAACCATTCCTAATTCATGTTTGTCTCGTCTCCTCCTTCAACATATTCACCTTTGAATATTGTTTGTCAAGGAGGGAGGTATGCAATCTATGTTCTCTAGGGGGAGCATAAAAGCATATTTGCAAGACTTGCCGAGTTTCCTGGCTCTGCGAGTTTTTTCAGATAAAAACTCGTAGAGAAAACTCTCCAAGTTTTTTTCTCAAAAACTCGGCGAGTTTTGAAAAAAAACTCGGCCTTGGTTTTATTGCTACGTTAAACAGCAAAAAAACGTCTTTTTCATACTTATTCTCACATTTGCAGCAGTTGGGTTTGAGTTTCCAATTTTCCAGTTGAGGGGCGGGAGGATTTATACAAATATAACATTTAAGTATAAGTTTGATTTATTTAATTTCTTATACTTTAAGTTATATTTGTATAAATACTTTCAGGATGTTTGAGATAGGTTCCAACTTCATAGGAGTTAAGATGTAGATTCTAGATTTTGAGGGTTTTCGAAAAATTCCATAAAATTTCAAGATTCGACAAGCTTCAATAGGGTTACCTCCCAAAATCCATCATGGCTTTCTCAGGTCAAATTGAAGCTGGCAAAAGGATTCTCAAAGGGTTTTAACTCGTTTTTATCACAAATCACTTGGTTTCAACCCCATCTCTATGACAAACTTAGCTTAACTCTCGCTCGAATCCCAGACAGACATGACTTACCAACAGACCAAAATCACTCAAACCTCATTTGCCGGACCTAGGGACTTGAAAACAACCACCAACAAAGACTACCTAAGACCTAGTTATGAAGACTTTGACATTTGGCATTGATCAATGATCAAGCATCATAGATTCACACTATGAAATGATTTAGTTTTACAATTATGTATATTTCTCTTATTTTTTTGTATATATAATGCATATATATACACACACACGAACCCATACGAATCATGATGGGAAAAAGAATTCACGAATCCACGAACCAGATTCTCGAACCCGAATCCGTCCTCGAACTTGAATCAACAACTTAGAGAATAGGAGGCGGATTTGAGTGGATTTAAGGAAGGGGGTGGATTTGGTTTCACATTGGATAACATTGAGGAGTCAGATGAGAAGTCATTGCCAGTGCGAGGAGGAGCTACATCCAGGATGGAGAACGAGTCCCACACATCATCAGAGATATTGAGCGAGGAGGCACAGTCACGCCCAGTGCAGGGTTCTACTACTAGGACTAGACCCTCTAGTTCCTCTCTCGTATTTGTTAGTAGAGCTGGGAAGAGGAAGATGTAATTGTGATGATGTATTTACTGCTAGTTTTGTAGAAACTATTTAGTACTATTTTGCTTCTAGCCATCAGCATCCTAGATGAGAATGCGATTTTGTACCCACTTTGCGTTTATATATATCTAAACTCAACTAGTTTCTTTTGTGTTCTCATTACTAAACTCATTGGATGCATCCTCTCATTGAATTTTGCAAAAAAATGCATTTCTAATTAAAATTAAGTTGTTTTTTAAGTTGCCGAGTTTTTTGCCGAGTTTTTTCAAAAACTAGCCAAGTTTTTCCCGAATTTTTTTTTCAGGCCTTGGCAAGTTTTTGCTGAGTGCGAGTTTTGCAACCTTGCATAAAAGGGTCCAACTGTCATTGCATGTCTCAACATATCTTTGAAATAAGGACACCTTGCCAAATGAAATGAAGTAGCATGAGCATACAAAAATTTGGTCATTGAATCATCGGCTTGCTCACATTTTTGCATATTCATTAACCCTATCATTTTTTTTCACTTGCTGTAGAAGTGACCGTTGTCTTTCCTCTATTACAACTCTATCCAACTAATACACTGGAATAGTCACATTGATCAATAGATGACCATTTCTTATTGTGAGTAGTACCAAGGATTTTGTTCTCACTCACGTCAACCAACTTTGCCACTTCAACTTGATGTTCCAATATTCTATTTTCACAAACTCTAACTCCATGTCTCCTCTCATGCAATAGATGGTTTCTAACCCTAGTATAGCTCCCATAGTAATCCGTTTTGCAAATATGACATAGCCAATGCTTGCTGCCCCCTATATTTTTACCCTTATTGACAATTAAATTGGGGGCAAATTGAAGCAATGAACTTTTGGGGTTGAAAGCGCCTATTGCAAATTCTTGATAAGAGGGTGAATGACATGCAAAATGGTCTTGTGAAGTTCCAATAGAACTTGTGTTTGGATTTTCAAAATGAGAAGGGTCTATTGATATTTTGTTTACTTCATTTTCTTCACTATCCTCATTCATGTTGTCATCATTGGCACTGTTGTTCGTGTTCATTTTGTGGTGTTTCTTTGTGATAGTGAATTGAAACTAAAACATTTTTTAAAAGTTTAAAAACTAAACTAGTTACAACTTACAAACCCTTTTTGACAAGATTAAAAAAAACTAAAAAAAGAGAGGAAATGACTTACCTTATTAAAATAATGTAATGTTTCTTTAATGACCATCTTAGTTTAGGTAGTTTCTATTTCCAAAAATTGTTTACATTTGTTTCATTTAGAAACATCGTAATGTAATTGCCTATATAATGTAACCCCGTCTTCATTATTGAATATACAATTACCATTACATGGTACTAGAGTGGGTCAATGTGGTTTTATAAAATTTGGTGAATTTTTTAATAAAAATTCAAGGCTCTACCTGAAATTTTCCTAGAACTTTTTGACATTGATTTTTTAATGAAAAAATCACTATTGTTTTTTGAAAAAAAAATTTGTTAGAATGATTTTTGGAGGGTTGGAGAAATAAAATCATGGTATTTATTTGCTCGCAATTTGTTTGTTCATTGGAGTCATTTGTTTGTATTAATCACGTTTTAAACATATGCGATCCAGGGTTTTACTCTCGCGTGACTTTGTCTACGTGGTTTTTCGGCTCGCATCTTCAATTAGAGGGCCATATTTTGAAGAAATCACTTTGTTTTTTCTAAGAGCAGTGTTGTTTTGTCTCTGCTTGCACATCGAGTCTTTGTGAGTGCTGGATATACGTTTTTTTGGTGCACGACGACACCCTTACCTTCTGCTGTTGTGTCAAAAGTTTTGTTTTTATGTTCATGGAAGTTTCTCGTGATTCTTCCTGCGTATGTCTTTGGCCATGACTTGGTTTGGTTTCAATTTTTTCTGCATCCTGCGACCTCGCGTTTTCTTTTGTGCGAAGTTTTGTTGCTTGCATCTGGTTCCTTCTCCCATGTCCTTCCTCGCGACGAATCTCTTCGGCTTCATTTTTTCTGAGATTTTGTAGGGCGTTCGAGATTGATTGTGATTACTTTGTGTTTTCTGGGCATTTTTTTCTCCTGTGGCTAGGGTTTCTTTTGAAATCCTAAGGTTTTTTTGCAATGTTTTTTGATGTTTTTTTCCAAAAAGTGGCCTCTTATACTGCGACCTAGGCTTTTTGCTTGTTTTTATGGGTTTTGTACTATTTTTTCCACAAATATCATTTTGTACATTTGGTTTGCTTGATTTTTCCTCAAAAATCGTGATCATGTATTTTTGTTTTTTGCCCATTTTTCCATAAAAAAATTGTGGGATCTTTCTTTGCTAGAGGGTTTTCTGATTTTTTCCACAAAAAATCACGACTGATGTTTCACTATTTGGGTTTTATAATTTTTTCCTAAACAATTATTGTTGGGTTTTGATCAATTTTCCTCCTCAAAAACTAAGTTGCCGGTCTTGGTTTGGGTTTGGGTTCAGGTTTGATTATCGGGTTTGAGATTTGTTCAATTTTTTTTTGGGGTGGGTTCGGGTTCATCTTGAGTTCATCCGTACAAAAACATATGTTTTTGAATATATATATACATACATACATTTATATATATATATATTCAGCAGCAAATAAGTTCATACACCACTATGCTAATAGTAAAGCCTATATAGGAAAATACAGCACCATATATATTAATGTTTTAGTCCAAATGACACAGCAAAATGCCAAAATACACCACCATATCGATGTTTCAGTTCAAAAATAATAATGTCAACATTAACAATCAGCCATCACTGATCAAATATCATCAAAAGTCATCAAACATATCATCATCCTCCTGTTGTGGCAAATTAGAAGCACAAATAGTTCCACTAGCATTAGTATTAGCTATGTCTGCCTTAGGAGTAGCCTCATTATCACTAGGTAGCTTGTGATCATCATCATCAACTGCAAGTGCATGAAGGCGGGCAATTAAATCATCCAACTCCGCACGCTCTGGTTCAACATCCCAATGCTTTGCCTCCCCTATTTTGTAGGTATTTTCTTTGTGTTAGGTGCCTCAAGTTTGAATGCACATGGACCAAGTCTTCAGCTTTCTTGGAATGTAGTCTATTGCATTTTATTGAGTGGATGGAGTATGTTCTCTAGTTCCTCTTGGATGATGATGAACTAGCAACCTATCAAGATTTTCAATTTTGAAATTAGAGAGTTAAGAGTTACGAATAAAAAATTTAAATATAAATTCAATATTCATCAACAAAAATTTAGAAATTTGAATCTAAAGAGTTAAGAACTTACATGTGATAAAACTTTGATGGCAACAGGCTGTAGGTGCTGGTATATTTCTCCATGGAAGTGCCACCATTTATGAGCGTTAGCATTTTTCTTGTCTTCAAGAGCCTGAAGACCACAATCATCGGTGCTTGTGAAACTCATGAATTCAGACCTCACTGTAGGCCGTATGGGATCAAGAAAAAGTCTAAGAAGGGCTGCCTTGTACCTAGAGCAACTTCATGATCTCTATATGGGGCAACTCTAGTGCTACTCTCATTAAGGACCACCTGAATATAGTACCTGGGGCTCAATGCAAAGGCAAGGAGATGCGAAGGGGTAGTCATTATTTTCTGTAGTTCCTTGAAGAATGTTTCTTTAGGATCTTGCTCTTTCTCATTTATAATTTTTTTCATATCCTCAATCATGGAGTCAGTGCCATCATATACCTCACCCAAGCAAAGCCTATCCATGTCAGTGTATCAGATATTGCTCAATATAGGCTCAGTGAATCTTAGGAGGTACTGAACATGATCCCACCAAGTGTCATCTAGTATCATTTCCTTAATGACAGCTGCCCTTCTACTACTAGTTTGGCTCCATATGCTCCAATTAGCACTAGTTATCATTTGTAAGATCATTGATAGATCATGCAAGTTTGCTTTTTAGTATGACACCTGTGCAACGTATTTCATCAGGGGAGGAATTCAAAAGGTGGTTTTAGGTTTCTTTTGTGATGATATTGAAAACAATGCACATGTCATTGATGTTCTAGTTTGTCCACAACAATACTCTTCATGCCATAATCAACTCCAGTCAAGTTTTGAATATGTGGTTGATCCTATGATTTTTATTTAGGATTTGTTCGACACAAGGATGTAATGGTGAGTCTGCATTGGATTTATTTAAAAGATTGTTGAATACTTATATCCTAATACCTGTTCATGCAAGGCTTGATAAATTTGTGTGGGTTGAATTATTCATGAGATTATATAAACTAATAACGGTTGATGAGCCTAAATTGTCAAGGCCAACTACTTTGAAGCAATTGTTGATATTTCTGGCTAATGAAGAAATGTTCAGGATAGGGTGCAGTAATGAGACATTGCAGTCAATAGAGGAGATGTTTGCAAGCCTTGGCATTTCGAGTTTGGTTAGGAAAAGAGGAGAACCATTTATCCCTTTTTAAGAAAATTGCAATATTGAGAATGATGATAAACTGCGCTGTCTGAAATTTGTGATGAGGATATTGAGGAGGATGGACAAATAGAAAACCCACCGACGGATGAAATCTTGATGACATAGAAGTATGTACACCTGAAAACAATTTTCAGATTTGTTCAAATCTATCATGTGAAGAAATTATAGATGATCAGGAAAGGTTGCAAATATTCGACATCTGCTGTGAAAGTGAAGAATATGATCATAAAAGGAAAGATACATGTGAACAAATAAATGATTCATCCTTGCCCGGAAGCCACAATGACACCATTAATTAAGTGGAAACAAATATTAGTGACAAAGGAGATGATGAGGAAAATTTTCTCAGCATTGAACAAATTTCAGATTTGTTGGACAAAGAGTATCAGAGGCATGTGCTAAAAATGATCCTAAAATATTTCAGGCTCAGAGATGAACAAAATAATATAATGAGGCAGACAATAAATAAATCTCATGAGATGTTGGCTGAACAAGAGGAAGATCCATTCATATATAGAGATCACAATAGCTTTGATAAGAGAGAGGCTTATGTTATTGATGAAGTTGAAGAGGCAAATAGTTCTCAGGAAGATGATACATCTAGTGAAGGAGAAAGATGTGCTTGTGAAAATAATTTTCAGATTTTACAAAACCCTTTGTATAATGAAACAACAGATGGCTACTTGGTCTCTTGTCAATATGTGGCCGCAGATAGTCTCTTTAGATTTTCAAATCCATTATATAAGGAGCATGAAGTATTTTAAGATAGTATGGACAATATACCTATTCTTGAGGATGGAAAATGCAATGTTGAGACTATGATATCATTATCAGAGGAAGTAGCCATAGAAGTAAGTAATATTTCAGATCCTAACACCATGGAAGCTTCAAGCAACAACATTGATGTGGTTGAAGTTTCAGACATGCATAAAGAAGGCGATAATTTCAAAGATGAATCTAGTTTTATGAAGGGAAATGAAGGATGAAACTCCTCATATAGAAGAAGGTATGCCACAAACACAGGGAACTCATTCAAATGATGGTATTGATTGTGATCATTTTCCTCCATTCATTGGTCATACTTCAAGTGTAAAGAACAATGTGGACACATGCCTGACAATGAAGAAACAAACAAAAGCCTATACTGGATTAAACACTATGGGTATTACATATTCAGATGTAAAGTTGCTTGATTTTCAGAACAGGGACAATGATCATAAATCCAGTGGTGTTTTATCACATATGAATTTTCAGTTGGGTAGTAATCTTTTTGAGAGTATGATTGATGTTGTAACTGAATCAAAATTGGTGTTAAGGCCAAAGATATGTTCTTTCATGAATGTTGATGGATAGGGTGGCTACAATGCATTGTGGAAGAGTAGAATGTTATAAGGAACATGGGTTTAATCATAACTCTCAGCATATCCTTGAAATAAAGATACAGATCAATGATGATGGTGTTGAGCATTATAGACTAATGAGATGTCACCATTTTCTACCAAGCATATCTTATAATTATTTTCAGATTGATGCCAGTGCAATGTGATGAAAACAAGATTTTTGACAGAGGCAAGTGTTGGTTCTATATTTTTTGGTGGCCCGGGGCCACCAAATAAAGTGTGATTTGATTTTTTGAAATAAGATTTGTAGTGACTCCATAACCCAATGGATAAGGCACCCAGTCTGCTTCTACCAGAGATAGATGGATTCTTGCAATGCCCACAAGGGGCATGCATCCCCAAATAGAGCTTGTTGGGACTCTAAATTTTTCAAATTTAGTGTCCCATAAATCTTGTTAGTAAACATGAAATCTCCTTTTCCAAGCCTCAAAACCTAGTATCCTATTGTCAATAAGCCCATCATATTTTATAAAAAAACCCTAAACTATCTGTATTCTGAGCCCATTACTCACATATCTCAATAACAAGAAGCAAAACATATCGGCAAAACAACATTCATGTCACCCCGATCACATTTTGTATTCATATATGCGGGTTATAACATATCGGTA
This sequence comes from Thuja plicata, assembly GCA_018584345.1. Taxonomy (NCBI): domain Eukaryota; kingdom Viridiplantae; phylum Streptophyta; class Pinopsida; order Cupressales; family Cupressaceae; genus Thuja; species Thuja plicata. The sequence continues at coordinate 4,233,560 of MU227859.1, read as the reverse complement.
TAGGAATCAATGAGCTTCATCGATGAAAACATGGTGCGAATGGCTTAATTGAACAAAAGAGTATGTTACACAGTATCAACATAAGTACTTTGCAGTCACACTATTGAAAATATCGACAGAGAGATATTTGGCTATATCGATGAGAAAAAGCACATAAAAGTAGGATTAGATCGCATTATGTACCGGCATATGTCTCACCTATAAAACCTACCGACATAGCTAATACTACCGGGAGGGAACTAAAGACCAATTCCGATGAGGTATGTTACACCGATGAAGATAGAACAGAGTTGTATCGATGGGAGTATAAAGGTATCATACCGATCGAATGAAATAACAAAGGCTTCATGTCGAGGGTCACATCGACGAGCGATATACCGATAGGATTCATTGGTATAGATTAGCACTACCGGGAGGAAGGAAGAAGTTGATTCCGATAAGGATAGAGGAAAATTACATTGGCGAGATTATACACATGTCATACCGATGGAAAAAGTAACAAGGGCTTAGCAACGAAAGTTATATCGACAAAGGTTATACCAATATGATATATTGATATAAGTTACACTATTGGACAAGAGCAACTGATCGACCCCAATAATGAAGTGCTATGCCAGTGAAGTTAATAAAGTTGCATCGACTAAGATATAACAATGTTACACCAATTGAAGAAGGACGAAGGTTTTAACAATGAGTCCCTCGGTGAGAATCATACCGATAAGACTGATCGATGTAGGGTATGTTATCGGAAGTCACTAGGAAGTCGCTTCAGGTGAAGTGAGCTATGCTGATGGAGGGGCATCGACGCAACCTGTGTCGATAGAAATAATGATTAGAGATGCATCGGAAAAGCTTCATTTTTGTTCTACTGATAAATTTCATAACAAGGATAAGGATTTTAAATTATTGACAAGGGGGTTATGATCGATAGAGCTATGTCGATGGATAACATAAGGATATAACCGATCGATGAAACCTTTCAGAGTGTATACCGACTGAATGAATATGTTATAAAAGGAGCGCCAACGGGAGGATTTTCATCGGAGTAGTCCAAAGACGATTACATCGATACGAGTATGTCATGCCCAAAAATTAACACTAAAAACACAATAACAAGTTTTTTTAACAAGTTAAATTAACTAAAGTTGCAGTTGCAAAGGTTCAAGTGTGTTCTAAGTTCTTTGCTTGGTTACATCTTTGATGGTATTAACGTACTTCTTATAGGTCATCGAATAAAACTGATTAAGGTTGAGGGGGATCATGACGATTGTCAACATCCCTTGACACGATCACTTGAAAAAGATTAGCCAAGTTTAAATTGGTTTAATAATCTAATCCGGTTCATTACTCTGAATCAAATTCGTTAATGAGGTACATTGTTGTTTCGATTTCAATTACATTATTTAAGTCCCCCTTAATTAATATTGACGTATTTAATTATCTTCAATTAAATTAGCTTTATGGGAGTTGGATGGGGAAAATAATTAAATTACTATATCTATTGGTTTATGTTTACCCCTTGAATTAATCCACATTCAAACGTAATTTTCATGTCTATTTAATCTAATAAAGTCATAACATTGTTTTTTCCCTAATTTAATTAAACTATTGATGATTACTAAATATCTCCGTCAACTAATTAATTTCGATGATTTAACTATATAAACTCATTTCATTATTATATTAATAAATTATTAAAATCTCCCACTAAGTCTAAATCATTATTAAAATTTCGCTCCCTTTTTATAACCTCATCACTTACATCTATTAACATTTATATATATATAAAATTAAAATTTGATCAAAACACAATTACTATATTCATTAAATAATTACCCAATTTTTATATTAATGATAGAACTTCCTTATAAAATAAATCAAGATTTAACCTTGTTTAAAACAACCTTAAGTGTTCACAATATTATAAAGTTGTTAAGATTAATTCGTCCATTGTGAATTAAATTCCATTTAAATAATTATTCAACTTGCTATTAATATTCCTAATATAGACATTTATAAAAATTAAGCTGAAAGTCCCACTTAAAGGCTATAGATGAAGAAAAAAACCCATAAATGTCATCTATGCTATGATGAGTCAGGGTAGGACCTCACAGAATAAGATGTCATGTCAGACATTTCAAAATTCGTAAAGGGAAGACTTTGATGACAAAGTATTGATGATCAATCCGTCGCACAAGCTAGTTTGTACAAATTGACGATCAGAGTAAATTGTTTATTGTGTTAATACATTCAAGATGAATTGTGGGAGATCTAGAAGATGAAAGGAATTGCACGAAAAGCAAAATCGATCAGGGAGAATCATGCACACAGAGTGTAATGGAATTCAAATGACATTAGACAGATCGAGACAATTGCTTTGTGGTTTGCAAATCGGAAAGATTTCTATCAGAAGAAAAATCCCTTAGAAAACACGCTTCAGAAATGCTAGAATTTCGACTTGGTGCAAAAATGGTATTGATAGAGGATGAAAACAATTGAAATTTGCAAATATAAAAAAGACCCAGTTCAGAAAATTCCGATTTCCAAGCCCCAGTCAAAATCTTGGCTTTTCATGAGGTGTTTTGGGTTGCCAACCAAGACAAAATCTGAAAGATAGGTAGTTATTAATTAATTAATCGATTAGTTTTTTTAAAAACGTTTTTAATTATAGATAGGGTGGTGTATTTTCATCCTAAAGGGGTGTGAAAACCATTCAACCACATATGTATGTGGTGTAAAATGTAAAGGGAATCATCACATAATATCATATCACAATGTAATATATTTTTTCAAGAGTTAATAAAGTCCCAGTTTTCTTCTTTTCATTTGAGCAGTGGATTATCTCATTTTCAAATCAGTTCTCTGTTATAATTATCTATGGTTGATAATTGTTACTGTAAGTCACCGTGTGAATAAATTGTGTTCTGTTACATAGTTTGAACATCAAGACACATTTGAGATTCGTTTTGCCTGTTGTGTCTTGTCTAATTGGTCTTTCATAGGGAAAGTTAAATTCAATTAGACTAACTGTGAAGAATATCGTACAGTTATATAGCATTGGAGGTTGGGTAGTTGACATATCCATCCTAGGGAGGATTTAAAAATTGTCTTTCAGAGTTATACGTAGGGTTTGCAAGTGAATGACTCTATTGCCCAAATGAAATAAGGCACTGATCTAATATCAAATCCATATATATTTAAACACTTAACAAGTTTTCAGTAGGAGTAGAGGAATCAAATCAGATAGTAGCAGAAGGATAGATAGAAGCAATCAGATATAGAAGAATTAAGTCAGATAGTAGTAGAAGAACATATAGAAGCAATCAGCTATTAGAAAGATAGATAGAAGCAATTAGATACAAAAGATTAAAAATCAGTTAAAGTAGCAACACTAGATAATTGAAGATAGAGATAGTAAGCAACAGTAGTAAAGAAATTCACAAGGGAATCTATTCCAAGACTTAATGCCCTCTCGATAGATCACATAGAAATCAGAATAAAAGATAACAATTAATTTGTTATAAAAATCTTCAGTTTGGAAATTGGAGAATAGGTCTACCCGCCTAGGTCTTGTAGAGCTTGAAGTGTAGAGGATTTCAATCATATTTGATTGATCCTGTTCGTTGGCTAGAACATGTGAGAAGTTTGTAGAAGGAATTTGGCATTATCCTAGAATTTCTCAACCTGTTGATTTGGGAACCAACACATCAGATACTATGGACACACTTGTTTCGATCCATGAATCCTTGATGGGCTTCAAGGAAGCCTCTACATGTTTCACCTCTTTCTCCAATAAAGTGGTCTTCACCTTCTCATAACCTGGGCCTTTGAACCCCCTTGGAGACTCATTAATTGATCTCACCATTTTTTGCTAATACGGTGGGTGAACAACATTAAATGCCAATCCATTTGCATAGAGGCATCTCGTTGTGTCTTGCTCGGCAATGTCTCTAGCCTCATTGTGAAATGACATTTGCAAGGGCCCTTTGCTCTCATATTTGTCATTGGTTCTTGAGGAACATGCAAGAATGGATGGCCCTCTACGGGTTGTTCACTGGAAGTGGAAATTGAAGCCATAGGGCCAAAAGGTTTTGATGCTTTTTTTACTTTTAGACCTTTCCAGAGGATGATTAATTGGATTCCCAGTAGCTTCATCTCATAGTTACACCGCCCTGGGGGACGGGGGGATGTCGAGATGTGGGGATAGGTTTTCGGGCAGGGGGGACAGAGGGGCCTCAATTTGGGGATGACGGCGGGGGACCAGGGGGGGTGTATATACTATATACTATACATGTGGTACTTAAAATGCTAGTTATGAAAAAATGAATAACAATATAAGAGTCTAAGACATAAAGATCAAGATGTAAAAGTTTAAAACAGTTGTCAGTAACTGTGAAATAGTAAAACTAATTTAGAATTAGCAAAAGTAAATACTACATTGCATTGAAGTTTGAACATTGATCATGGAACATTGAACATTGAAGTTTGAACAATAGAATTATAAATAGTCGAATCAGCAAATGGAAGAGTTTTTTTATATAAATATTAAATTTATAATAGATATGATATATCAAAATTATGAGTATCTAATCATAAAGATGATTACATTGAGTAGAATGATATGAATATCAAAACAAGTGCAAACAACAAAATCAAAATGCGAAGCCCAAAATGTAGCGAAGGAGGCCTCTAATCATCCCTCGGGAGGTTGACAAACTCGTTATCACCGAAACTATCAGACTCTCCAAGCTCAAGAGCAGTGAAAGGAACACCAACCAGCCCTGCATCTGAAGCATCCTCATCCTCATCAATCTGTGATGGCTCCTCTGGCTCTACATCCCATCGTGCTACTGGGCTCTCCTTGTACACGTGTCCTGCGGTCAGTGATACGCAAGGCACTATGTACAACCACTAGCTTCTCTGCTCTCTGAGAGGTAATTCTGTTCCTCTTCAGAGAGTGGATGAAGCTATATGTAGACCAGTTACTCTCAGAAGCTGAAGAACAAGAAACCTGAGACAAGAAACAAATGGCTAGTGTGGTAGTCATTGATTTCGGTCCATGACAAGTCCACCACAAAAGTGGATCTTGCCGTGCCATAGTTTTTATGTCCGCCTTTGCTGCAACCTTAAAACCCTTAAGAGTAGCAAATTTGGTCCAATCAATGCGAATTGCAGTCTCAGAGTCATACATCCTATCAATGCACCTGAAGAACCCTTCACCTAAAAAAATTAAAAAATTAAAAATTCAAATTATTTGCAAATAGAAGATGCTAGTTATGAAAAGATGTATAAGACATAAAGATGATTACAATGAGTAGCATGATATGAATCACCTCATCATCCTTAATCGGTGTAACTCTACCAAGCCTAGGTATGTACCACTTCGGATTCAATGCATAAGCAGCCATGTGTAAGGGAGTGTTTAGGTTGTCCCATCTACGTTGAATAATAGGCTGAATGTGCTCATTGTAGAATGCTAAAGTGGGGTCCCTCTCTCGCACAACTGCCCTCATCTGGCCAAGCATAGAATCAATGCACTCGTACACCTCTCCAAGGCTAGGTGCATCCCCATCCCCATATCTGATGACCTGGAAAACTGGACTGACGATAGAGACTATGTATTTTGCGTCACTCCAAAATACGTCACTCTTCTCCTTCACCCTCCTTCCCTGCTCTGTCCTAGGCCCATCCCACTGATTCCACTCATTCGCCATAACCATGAGTTGCAGTGGCACCTGCAACTCAAGCATTCTCTCCAAAAGAATGAAATAGGATGCATATCTGGTCTCAACTGGTTTCAAGAACTCCTTCGCGAAGCTCCTAAAGAGTGCATGTGAAGTGTGGTGGTTGCAGATATACATCTGCACATCTCTAGCATCGTTGACCACTCCCTTAATCCAGTCAATCTTCACCATGTCCTTGAGTGCATTGTTCATGGCATGCACACAACATGGAGTCCACCAAACATGTCTATATGCTGCCTCAAAAAGCCTCCCTGTAGCTCTACACACGGGTGCTGCATCTGTCACTACTTGGACCACATTTTGTGGCCCAATCTTCTCAATAGCTATCCGAAGGATGTCAAACTAAAAATCAGCATCCTTTCAATGCCCTGGACAATCAATTGCCCTGAGAAAGAATGGGCCCTCTAAGCATGTAACTATGATATTGATGAGTGGATGGTTCCTAATATCCGTCCACCCATCCATGATAATGTTGCATCGAGACTCCTCCCAACACTCCCTCATGGTCTCCATCGTTGTACTGATCTTGGCATACTCTTTATCCAAGATTGTGGTCCTCAATTTGTGCTCACCTAGTGGTACAAATGATGGTCCTCCCCCCTTCGCAACCAACTGCATCATCTCCTTGTATTAAGGAGATCGAGCTACATGAAGTGGTATGCCATTGGAAAAAAAGAATCTACCAATGGATTCCTCTATCTCCTCTTTCAAGCGCGCATTGAATAAATCTGCTATGGGGTTACTTTCAGTTGTCACACCTTTCATTTCCCCTTGCTGGGTTGTGCTTTAGCCACAACACTAAAAGTGGAAGAAGGTCCTGAGGCTGCCCCTGTCAATGATGTTGCTCTCGGCTGCGATCTAGGAGAAGGAATACGTGGACTCCCCTGTAATTGCTGCTCATGTGACTGCTGAATACTCTGAATCTGTTGCCTACCAGACATAGTTACACCGCCTTGGGGGACGGGGGGACGTCGGGACGGGGGGACAAGTTTCTGGGCAGGGGGATAGAGGGGCCTCAATTTGGGGACGGCAGGGGGACGACGGCGGCGGACCAGGGGGGGAGGGTTGTATATACTATATACTATACATGTGGTACTTAAAATGCTAGTTATAAAAAAATGTATAACAATATAAGAGTATAAGACATTTAGAATTACTAGTAGTATTAGTGAAAGACTAAAGTAAACTGTAAAACTAAATACTACATTGCATTGAAGTTTGAACATTGAACATGGAACTCCGAACAATAAGTTAATAACATAGAAAATAGTCGAATCAGCAAATGGAAGAGTTCTATGAGTATCAAAATTATGATTACATTGAGTAGCATGATATGAATATCAAAACAAGTACAAGCTACAAAATCAAAATGCGAAGGCCCAAAATGTAGTGAAGGAGGCCTCTAATCGTCCCTCGGGAGGTCGGCAAACTCATCATCACCGAAACTATCAGACTCTCCAAGGTCAAGAGCCGTGAAAGGAACACCAACCAGCCCTACATCTGAAGCATCCTCATCCTCATCAATTTGTGATGGCTCCTCTGGCTCTACATCCCATCGTGCTGCTGGACTCTCCTTGTACACACGTGTCTTGCGGTCAGTGATACGCAAGGCACTATGTACAGCCACTAGCTTCTCTGCTCTCTAAGAGGTAAGTTTGTTCCTCTTCAGAGAGTGGATGAAGCTATATGTAGACCAGTTCCTCTCAGAAGCTGAAGAACTAGAAACCTGAGACAAGAAATGAATGGCTAGTGTGGTAGTCATTGATTTCTGTCCATGACAAGTCCACCACAAAAGTGGATCCTGCTGTGCCATAGTTTTTATGTCCGCCTTTGCCGTACCATTATAACCCTTAAGAGTAGCAAATTTGGTCCAATCAATGCGAATGATCCCAGCAGTCTCAGAGTCATACATCCTATCAATGCACTTGAAGAACCCTGCCTTCACCTGAAAATATTAAAAAATTTAAAATTCAAATTATTGGCAAATAGAAGATGCTAGTTATGAAAAGAATCTAAGACATAAAGATGATTACAATGACTACCATGATATGACTCACCTCATCATCCTTAATCGGTGTAACTCTACCAGGCCTAGCCATGTACCACTTCTGATACAATGCATAAGCAACCATGTGTAAGGGAGTGTTTAGGCTGTCCCATCTGCGCTGAATAGTAGGACGAATGTGCTCATTGTAGAATGCTAAAGTGGGGTCCCTCTCTCGCACAACTGCCCTCATCTGGCCAAGCATAGAATCAATGCACTCGTACACCTCTCCAAGGCTAGGTGCATCCCCATCCCCATATTTGATGACCTAGAAAACTGGATTGATGATAGAGACTATGTATTTTGCATCACTCCAAAATACATCACTCTTCACTATCTCCTTCACCCTCCTCCCCTGCTCTGTCTTGGACCCATCCCACTGATTCCACTCATTCGTCATAACCATGAGTTGCAGTGGCTCTTGCAACTCAAGCATTCTCTCCAAAAGAATGAAATAGGATGCATATGTGGTCTCAACTGGTTTCAAGAACTCCTTCGCGAAGCTCCTAAAGAGTGCATGTGAAGTGTGGTGGTTGCAGATATACATCTGCACATCTCTAGCATCGTTGACCACTCCCTTAGTCCAGTCAATCTTCCCCATGTCCTTGAGTGCATTGTTCATGGCATGCACACAACATGGAGTCCATCAAATATGTCTATATGCTGCCTCAATAAGCCTCCCTGCAACTCTACACACAGGTGTTGCATTTATCACTACTTGGACCACATTTTGTGGCCCAATCTCCTCAATAGCTGTCCGAAGGATGTCAAACTGAAAATCAGCATCCTTTTGATGCCATGAGCAGTCAATTGCCCTGAGAAAGAATGGGCCCTCTGAGCATGTAACTATGATATTGATGAGTGGACGGTTCCTAATGTCCGTCCACCCATCCATGATAATGCTGCATCGAGACTCCTCCCAACACTCCCTCATGGTCTCCATCGTTGTATTGATCTTGGCATACTCTTTATCCAAGATTGTGGTCCTCAATTTGTGCTCACTTGGTGGCACAAATGATGGTTCTCCCCCCTCGCAACCAACTGCATCATATCCTTATAACAAGGAGATCGAGCTACATGAAGTGGTATGCCATTGGAAAAAAAGAATCTACCAATGGATTCCTCTATCTCCTCTTTCAAGCGCACATTAAATAAATCTGCTATGGCGTTACTTTCAGCTGTCACCTTTCGTTTCCCCTTGCTGGGTTGTGCTTCAGCCACAACACTAAAAGTGGAAGAAGGTCCCGAGGCTGCCCCTGCGAATGATGTTGCTCTCTGCTGCGATCTAGGAGTAGGAATACGTGTACTCATTTGTAATTGCTGCTCATGTGACTGCTGAATACTCTGAATCTGTTGCCTACCAGATAAGGGAGTAGGCATTGCAATTCCCAAGTCATCTGGAATACCACAAAGCTTGCTGAATTCAATTCTATAATGCAAATTTTTAGTTTCATTAAAAAAATCACATACTCCCACACCTTTTCCTGTCCAAAAGAGGAAGTGTGCATTCACTCTAGTGATGCTACCAAACCAATTTGTACCACAAATGTTGCATTTCCACTTTCTTGTGCCACCACTTGATTGTGTTCGAGTAGTTATCCTCGTTGCAAACTGTCTAAGAGGAGATTTAGGATCATATTTACCCCTAGCCCGCTTTGCCAAAAGTGGGGAGGGGCTAGCAGTAGATGGTGGACCAGGTGGCCAATTATTTGTGGATTGAGATTCAGTTTGCTCATGCTCATCCCCCACATTGGTGTCATCATCATGCTCAGCCTCAGGTTCATAATCTTCTTGGCTACTATCACTATGAGAATTAGTTTCCAATTCCATCTCAT
>MU227859.1:4206327-4223787 GCA_018584345.1 Thuja plicata | reverse complement strand
TTTAAATTAAAATTTAAGCAACAAGAATTTAGAAATGAAACAACAAGAATCTACTTCAATCTAGAAATGAAACTCAAATAACTATATCAAAATGAAACAACAAGAAATATAAAAGACTAAAAGTAAACCTCAAAACAATGAACAATGCATTCATTTGAAAATCAGAAAATAAAATAAAAATATAGTGAGAAACCCTACCTTTTGCTTGAAAAACCTTTTGAACAAGGTGAAGAATCTTCCTCCTCTTCTTCTTGCTCCTTGTCACTCCTCTTTGGCTTGCAATCACTCTTTTCACTCTTACGAACACTCTTTTATGAGCTCTTCACTCTTCTTCTTGTTGCTGTTGCAAACACAAAAAAAACATAAAATGAATGCAAATGAAGCCCCATATGGTTTTCTATCATTTTAGCACAAGAAGTGGGCCCCACATGGCCTAGGGTTTAAAAACGACATAGTAAAAAATTTAATAATGTTGTGTTTTTTTTTTTAAATTGCTTTATTTTTGTGCTTTGACGGGGGACGCCCGTATGTCCCCTTTTGGGGTCGAGGAACGTGTTGGCATCCCCGTTCCCAAAGGGGGACGTCCCCGCGTCCCTGACGAATGGTGGCTTATTGGTGCCGCCACTGGAAACGCAGGAACAACGTCCCCTCGTCCCGGGTGCGTTGGGGATTTGGGGGGGGGGACGCATCCCTGTGTTATGCTGCTACCAGATAAGGTAGTAGGCATTGCAATTCCCAAGTCATCTGGAATACCCCAAAGCTTGTTGAATTCAATTTTATAATGCAAATTTTTAGTGAGCTTCAAAAACTCACATGCTCCCACACTTTTTCCTGTCCAAAAGAGGAAGTGTGCATTCACTCTAGTGATGCTACCAAACCAATCTGTACCACAAATGTTGCATTTCCACTTTCTTATGCCACCACCTGATTGTGTTGGGACAGTTATCCTCGTTGCAAACTGTCTAAGAGGAGATTTAGGATCATATTTACCCCTAGCCCATTTTGCCAAAAGTGTGGAGGGCAATCAGTAGATGGTGGATCAGGTGGCCAATTATCCGTGGATTGAGATTCAGTTTGCTCATGCTCATCCCCCTCATTGGTGTCATCATCATGCTCAGGTTCATAATCTTCTTGGCTGCTATCACTATGAGAATGAGTTTCCAATTCCATTTGATCATCACTTTGACTTGTTTCATGACTGTGGGAGCTCATTTTCACACTGCATTTCACCAAATGAAAACAAAATCAATAAATCCATCAACATGGTTTCAACTTTCAGCCTCCCTTCTTTAAAACAACAAAATTTTAAATTAAAATTTAAGCAACAAGAACTTAGAAATGGAACAACAAGAATCTACTTCAATCGAGAAATGAAATTCAAATAACTATAACAAAATGAAACAACAAGAAATATAAAACTCAAAACAATGAACATTCATTTGAAAATCAGAAAATAAAATAAAAAATTAATGAGAAACCCTACCTTTTGCTTGAAAAATCTTTTGAACAAGGTGAAGAATCTTCCTCCTCTTCTTCTTGCTCCTTGTCACTCCTCTTTGACTTGCAATCACTCTTTTCACTCTTACAAGCACTCTTTTATCAGCTCTTCACTCTTCTTCTTCTTGTTGTTGCAAACACAAAGAAACCACAAAATGAATGCAAATGAAGCCCCATAACGTTTTCAAGCATTTTAGCACAAGACATGGGCCCCACATGCCCTAGGGTTTAAAAACGGCGAATGAAACAATAAATCAAAGTTTTTTTTTTAAATTACTTTATTTTGGTGCTTTGACAGGGGATGCCCGTGCGTCCCTTGGATGGGTCGAGGGACGCTTTTGCATCCCCCTGTCTCCTTCGGGGATTCTTTTGCGTTCCCCGTCCCTGAGGGGGATGTCGAGATATGCCCGCGTCTTTGATAAAACGGCGACGGATGGGTGGCACCGCCAGAAATGTCGGGACGACATCCCCCCCATCCCTGGTGTGTCCCTGTTTCGGGGACGTTGAGGATTTTGGGGGGGACGCGTCCCCGGGGTACACTGCTTCATCTGCTTGTCTTTGCTCTTTAATAGATTTCAGTACAAAATGATTTGCAAGAAAGGTTTTAGGTGGAGGCTGCCCTTCAACTTTTGGCTTGCTTGGACAAAACTTGATGCCTTTCTAAGGGATAAAGCACAAATGTGATTTTACTCTACTATAAGAGCTTTTATATTCCTCTTTGCAATGGCTGCAAATCCAAACGAAACCTCCTTCACTTGGTATTTGCTGAACCATTTCCACATATTTCCATAGTGGAGAGCCTAGGTCTATTTTGAACAGGGAGTTCCTAGTGCTAGAAGCCACAAACCAAAATGAAAAAATAAAATAAAATTAGAGAGTTCATTTCATTTTGTAAAAAAAATGCAAGGAAAAGACAAAAAACAAACAAAATCAACAAAAACCTACCTCTTTTGTTGAAAACTTCCTCTTCAATGTCTTTGAGGAGTTCTCAACACTTGCAACCACGTAGGAATAGCTCACAAACCAGCTTAGAGCATGCAACAATCACCTTTGAACACTCCTTGAGCAATGGCAACCAAACAAGGAAGTTTAGTAATGGAGGCAAGAAGTTTTTTTTTCATTCAAAAATGCACAAATGACATGTTTTTACCTTCTTGGCCTTTTTAGTGGTCTATTTTAGGGTTGGAGGGTTGAGTTGACCAATGTAGACAAAAAAAACTTTAAAAAAGTCAAAGAAATGCATGCAAATGGCCAAATTCGGCCTAGGTTCTGTCGTTGACTAGGAAATTTATCAGAAAAATGTCAAAATTTGGAATGGGTTCTTTTGAGAGAATTTTGACAAATTTGCAAGATGCAAGAAGAATTTTGGCTGGTTCGCATTCGAACCAGACTTTTGGCCGGACCGAACTGGGACACTTGGTCGCTAGGGAGGAATCTAGCAACTAGCTCAAAAATTGTCTCGTTTTGATCGAGTTTTTTCCTCAAAAATCGTGTTTGGTTTTTTTTTAATTTTCTTCTAAAAAATCCTTTTTGGGTTTTTTCGATTTTCTCTTGAAAAATCGTTTTTGGCTTTTCTCGATAATCTCCTAAAAATTCATTTGAATTTTATAATATTTTCCTCAAAATTATTGTTAGGTACTTAAGTTTTCCTCAAAAAATTACTGTTGTGTTTTATGATTTTTCTCCTAAAATATTAGGTAGTTTCTCGTGGGTGATCTCAGCATCACATCAAGGGTTTGGCAAATTTTTCTACAAAAAATTGTGTTTTCTTGCAGTCTGTTTTGGGTCATAGTGCTCATTTGCAAAAGTTTTTGCCCATTTTTTGAACAAAATTGTCTGTTATTCTCAAGCATTGGAGGGTGTGATGATTTTCTCCTCAAAATCGTGGTTTCTATTTTAGAGGCTAAACTCAATGTCTTTGGCTACAGGGAGGGACAATTTTGTTTCCCAACATCAGGTTGGAAGGATTTTGGTTATCTTGGTTATTTCCAAAAGTTTTGCAGAATCAGGGAGGATCTTTGCAGTAGGTTCATCCTGCAGAGCATTCTAAAGAGAAGGTGGCAGCCTTCTATGCATTTGTGACCAAAAGACTTGCAGATTGTGTCTTATGTCGGGTAGTTAGAATGATGACCATTAAGGGAGGGTATTAAAGTAATGTAATGTTTTTTTAGTGGCCATCTTAGTTAGTTTAGGTAGTTTCTATTTCCGACTTCTGTTTACGTTTGCTTTGTTTAGAAACATTTGTAATGTAATTGCCTATATAATGTAATTCCGTCTTCATTATTGAATATACAATTACCATTACAACCTTGTCACTGCTGTATATTCTCACTGTCAAGCTTGAACTGAGGCTTCAAATTTGCAGTTTTTATTCATGCTCAAAGCTTTACAAAATGTAACAGAAAGGCATCTTGGGTCTCACCCCTCAAACCCCCTTTTGTAGTCCTTGTAACACCGAGCTTGAACCAAATAGCAAGTGCAGCAATAAAATGCAGATGAAAATGTCTTTTTTCCCAAGTTTAGGGTATACAAGAGGCGTGGGATGGCTTATGGGACCCCTAGGCCCCTTTACAGCCCATTGAAATGTTTAAAAGTTTAATTACTTTTTATTAATTTGAGACGATGGCCTTTGAATGTAGTAGGGACACACTTTTGGTTGTTTCGAAAAAGTTCCAGACAGGGGGGATGGTAGGGTGAGGTCCTCTAACACCTCAACATCCCCAAAACATATAAGGGGATTAGGACGGGGTTTTTAGGGGCGTGGACGCATCCCCATTTAACACATGAATTCATTGCTCCCAACAAACAATGAAAGTCCAAAGTATTTACAAAGAAGAGGCTCTACATTGAAGTCCAAAATATGTGCTATTGTTCCTTGCCTTAGGGGTTGAGTGCTGAAGAAAAAGGTCTTTGATTTTTCTTTGTTAATGTGCTGTCTTGATGTTGCCATGTAAAGAGCTGGAATTTTTTGACACTAACTCTTCTCTCCTTTCTGCTTCCCCAAATGAAATTGTCATCAACTAGTTGCTTGTGAGTAAAAACCTCTAGACAAGTGGAAAGCATAATCCCTTGGATATTATCTTGAGTGTTGACTATTATACCATGTTATCACACACTTGTGTGAGTTGGCCATTAAAAATAAAGAGATAGAGAGCAAGTGGATTTCCTTGATGAAGGCCCTTCTTATCTTTGAAGAAGCCTGTAGCGTCATTTACCATAACAAAAAGCCACACATTAGTGAAAACTTGAAACATCTAATTAATCCAACAATTACCAAACACATACACCTCCAAGACTTGCCTAATAAATCTCCACAACTATTAGAATATTATTATATTGTTTATTACTTTAATGGTCATCTTATGGAAATAATATGTAAATTAGATAGATAAGTTTAGATAAGATCGATTACTCGATCTTCTGAAGTTTCCTTTAGAAACTTTCTATTTTCTATCTCTTGTAAATTCTTTATATTGATCACATTGATCAATTGTTAATAACAACAATCATTTTTACCAATTACTTTGCGTAATATGGTATCAGAGCCTTCTACAAAAAATCTTCGTTTTTTTGACAAATTTCGAATTAAATTTGTCTAGTCCTTTGAAAAATAATTTTTTTTTCTGTGAAAAGAGTTTGGGCTGAGTTGTTCTTTTTGCCCACCCAAATAGGGTCGCAAGATTTTGTAATAGGTAGAAACTCCTGCGCGTGGCCGTTTTTCTTCTTCATTGGCAGTGTTTCGAAACTCGACTAGGATTTCTCGCGTCATTTTTGACACCTTCTGCATCTCGTGCCCTCTTTCTAGGCCGTGCTCTCTGCACTGTTTCGTGTTCTGAGAAACAAGATCATTTTTGAGGTCGTTCATGCCTCTGTAAACGTGGTTTTTTGCATTTCTTTTTGCTTCGTCCGTGTACACCCGCCCGCGCCATTATTGGTGACAACAAACAAAAAACGAACATTGCAAACACCATTACGGATCATTCTTGTGGTTGTTCTTTGAAGCAACCTGTTTCTTCAGTGCCATTTTTTAGTATTTACTCTTTGTGGCTCAACATTTTTGAAACAAATCCGCCATTTTTGAAGTTGCCACTTAGGGTTTTATTTGAAAATCCTATTTCTCCTGCTTGGTTTCTAATTTTTTTTGTAGATTTGTGGTGGTTTTTCGAGAGCTCAACTGGGTCAGTCTCATAATTTTCTGGGTGCCTCGTATTCTGTGCCTCAAAATTTGTGCAAGAGGATTTCAAATCCGATTTCAGATTCCTTCTGGGTATTTCCATATTTCTTTTGGGTCTTTGTCGGATTTCTTGAGTCAGTCGGAAAATTTTCTTGAAATTTGTGCCAGCCGTACTTCATCATTTTTTTGAAGTCTCTACCTGATTCAGCCTCTGTTTTCTACATTGGGATTCATGTTTCGAATTCCGTGTTCGCGCCTCTTCTCTATTTTCTCGCTTTCTGTATATTGGGAAGCATGCAGATGGCGTCAAAGCCATTGCATCAACATATTTGATCACAACATCCATTACATGAGGTTTTGTCTTTCATGATTTCCTTTTGGGTTTTTGTGTTAAGTCAAAGCTATTGCATCAACATATTTGATCATATTCAAATAACCATTTGCATTGCCAAGGAACATGTGGCACAACTATCAAAACGTTTGCAGAAAGATCGGGATTGGACGGAGCAACTTTGAAAGTTTCAATCAAAATTGCAAGGAACACAACGGTTAAAATGTTATGTTCCTAGGAACAAAATGTTTCAAACGTTCTGTACCCCCTAGAATAGGCTTAAATTCATTCTGGAGACATGTTATAGTTCATAGGTTCTATATTTTCTATTACAGGAGTTTTCGGGATTCTATCTGTCAAAAATCTAGATCTGAATCAACACACTCCCTATATTGATTCCAGGTACACATTAGTCTCTCTAATCTTCATTTCACATCTTTCATTTACGACGAAGGATCATTGACGCATTCAGTGCTTAGGACCCACCTGAGCCTATTGGGACATTTTCCTTCTGATTGTGCAATTTGAAAAGGAGTAATCTACCCCTTTGCTTTGCTTCCCATTTCTTATTGTACAAATTTAAGATAATAACATGAAAATTTAAAGCTTTAATTACTAATCTAAAATCAACTATTAATTTTCAGATTTATATGCTAGCATATGTGAATGTGTGCTCTTTTTAGAAGATTCTTTTTATATATTCACATTTCTAGCACTTATCCCTTTGTCCATGGATTGACATCACGACACTTGGAAAATGGAGGTAATGAGGATGTACCTAATGATACTTAGTCATAATGTAATTTCCAAAATAAATTATACAAAAGTAAAGTCCCTGGAAACAAATGTTATAAGCTTATAAGGTGTACAACCATAGCACAACAGAAAAACCACAGTAATTAAAAGAATGGTAATAAGTTACTCAAAATCACATAACCTGTGATTGGATATATTTCAGACATTTTTTTTGTGATTAAGTGTGAAAAAAGGGTAAAAAATTGCTGGCCACAACTTTTTTTTTGAAATAAATACCAATTTGTAAGGGAAAAAACTGCCAACTGTGGGGATCTGCAATTAATCATGATTACGAATGATATTTTGCGATTTTTGCTTCTATGGTATACACTGTACAATACTGTTATAATTGTTACTAGTTTTGTTGTGGTTGTAATGATGACAGCTGCAATAAATTTCTCAAGAATGTCAATGGTGTTCCTAACAAAGGATTTTTCTTTAGTCTCAAAGATTATTGTTTTAAGCATAAAACATAAAAAATGGCAGCTGAGTGGGTATATATATACACATGCACACGTATGCATGCACAAACACACACACACACAACACATTATACAGACATTAACAAAAAAAGGCTAAATAGAGACTTAACAGTTGGGTATTAACAACTCTAGGCGATACTTGTCAAAATATTGTCTTTTGATAATGATAAAAGCTATTATGTGGACCCTTGATTTTGTTGCAGGTCAGATTAGCGACATCCAGTATTGTGATAATGAACATTGCTGATCCTGGTGACTATGCTGGATTTCCAGCTGTATGTTCATATTTCACTACATATTCTGTAAATGATATTCTAGACTTGAATCAGGAGTTGATTTTCTTTACTTATCCCATATGTAGAAGTAAACCATGCAATTAAATTACATGTCCTTACCAATGTATTGTAGGTCCCTTCTTATAAATGGCGCAAGTCAGTAATTGCCTTCCGCAGATTGTCAAAACATGATAATTTGTGATCAAGGTGTTGTTTCTGGAGATGAGCTATTTTATTTCCAAGTTCACAGATTGTCTCTGTAATCTCTTTATGCAAAGACAATCTATTTATGCCCAGCAGAGCTTCTAGTTCCATCTTGGGCAATCTAAAGGGCAATATTCATTGCAGAGTATGCAGTATGAATTTTGAACTGAACAAAGGATTCGACTTGGATTGCCAATTACAAGGAGCATAATTATTCTCCACGAAGAAACTGGAGGATTGATTTGCATGAATATTTTTTAAGAACAGCTGTCTTATGCAGGTTTCATAATCCATAGCTATCTATAAAATTGCAGGCTAAAGTTCTGCTTACATGCATAAGGTAATATAATTGTAAATTGAAAATAGCACTGCCACCTAAATTTCAAAGTAATTTACCATTTTTCAGCATTATAGTTTTGGCATTTTTAAATGATGCGGCATATTTGTTGTTTTCGTTATCTTTATTTCTTGAAAGATGAATAGTCTTTATTCAACGAAATACATCATCTGCTTTAATGCATTCTGTACCTTTTCAAGCACAAGGGTCTTCTCTTTAGCAAAGTGAGTGTTTTTGATAAATCAGATTATCTTGATGGGAATCCACCTGCAGATCCTTCTATATTTTCTTATGATGTATCTTTGAGTGATTGTAGATGAAGAAGAACAAGAGGAGATTTTATGGTTTTTACTTGGTATATGTGGATAATGTACCACTAATTGATGATACTTCTTTTACATCCTCTATTACTCCCACATGACACACGAGACATGAAGATGGGGCATGTTTTTGCATGATATTTTACCTTATGTGAACTACCCCACCAGTAGGATTGATCATCTAAAATATGATGTTTATACTGGTGCACAAAAAATTGAACACAAGATATTAGCGAAATATTCCACAAGTCTTTGGTATATGACATTTGATTTATCGTTAAACGAGTGGATTGGTGGCACCTTGCGCTACAAAGTATGATGGTAAAGGCGATATATTGCTTCATCTTTAAAAGACTAACACTAAATGATTTGTTTATTTTCATAAGCATCAATTATTCACAAAATTATTTCCAATAAGATTGAATGGTCATGTTTTTATATTGTTTTGTTTCCTACCTCATGCTCAAAAGGAACTAAGCTTGCAACATGACTTGTACCAAAAACTCAAAGACAAGTTTAAATACAAAATGAAAAAGCTAGAGAAATCCTACATTATTTTGATGAGTAAAAACAATGCAAATAAGTTTCGATTTACGCAATAACATAAAAAAGAGCACATATGATATACCATGAGAAGTCCTTTTAAGCTAGAACCAACTTCCAAAGTACACCCAATGTGTTATCAAACAACAAATATATTGCAAGACACCTAGAACACTAGTTCATTATCAAGGAATGGAAAAATTAGATCTCTAATCATTATCCTTGTGGAGTCAATCTAGTAGCATAAAAAAATCACAAGTGCACCCTAATATATAGGCGAGTCCAAACCTATAGACCATAAATGATTCCTTTAAACCATGTGCCAAATCCGTGAACACAAAAATGACATCTAACCTTGTGGCACAAATTTCTATGCTTCCTCATGTTTGGTTAACAAACCAACATTCGAGTGTCAAGATGTTCTATATAATATTTGCACATCATAAGTTGGTTATTGCATAGTCCACTTTATAGTTTTATGTTTGTATGCTCTTATGTGTAGCATAGAATCTCTTAGATATCTTACAATGCCACTATTGCACATCTTACATGACATGGATGCTCTTTTACACACATTGCATATAACATATACTTAATAATGCCACATCATTTGAGATACCCATTTGTATGCAGATACACAAATAATACAAGATAAATAAATAATTATGAATGTTAGAAATTGCAAGATATATGACACCCAAATCATACAATGCCTTTACCAGCGCTTTTGGGTGTGTTAACTATTTTCCTAAAATACTTTTTTATTACAATATCGATCTTAAGACATCAATTACACAAGTTTTGCAATGTAAGCAACAAGAACATGATTAAATTTTGTACTGTCTTAAATTGCAAGCACTTAATTCGTGAACAATTTCAAGATTATTTAGCACTTGCCTTAGTGTATTTTCTATAATAGGACCTTATATGGCACTTAACGGACACCTTAATTCAAATATAGGTCCTTTATCATTTCAATCTTGTTTAAAAATTGAGTTAAGCCATTATTTGTAAGTGTGCTCCTCTATTTTTCCTGCAATCCAATAATTTATTTCATCACCTAGGCCTATATTACCATTTGTGGCCTTTGTGTTCTATTTCGACCTCAGAATTGGTTGTACCTTGTAATCTTGCATCCCCTAATTTCCCATGACCCATGGTCCTCATTTGAACTCTGATTGGGTGGAACATAACATCTCTAATGTTATGTTCCCGAGAACACAATGTTCAAGACATTATGCTCCCCAAGGTTTGAGCTCAAATTTAAACAGGGGCCCCATCTCAGTGTTTTAGCAAGGCATTAGGATTTATAGTTAGTTTGCTTGAGTTTTAACCCCTTGAGAGGCATATAAACACCCTACTCATTTTGGCATCAATTATTATCCATCATCAACTATCAAGCAATACAGGTGAATTCAAGACTTGAAGGCAAACATTCAAAGTGAAGAGCTATCAAGTAATCAAGCAATCAAGTCCAAGTATGCAATATCTAACATTCTAAGTGTTCAAGGTGTTCTTCTCCATGGATCTAACTTCTTTCCCTCTTTGAAGGCCTATGTAAAGGAGTGTTCTATTAAGGGGAGATGCACCTACCTTCTCATTCAAGTCTTCTTCCTTCTCTCAATCAAACATTGTGGCGAATCACAACATCCATTCCATGAGGTTTTGTCTTTCATGATTTCCTTTTGGGTTTTTGTGTTAAGTCAAAGCTATTGCATCAACATATTTGATCACATTCAAATAACCATTTGCATTGCCAAGGAGCATGTGACACAACTATCAGAATGTTTGCGGAAAGATTAGGATTGGACGGAGCAACTTTGAAAGTTTCAATCAAAATTGCAAGGAACACAACGGCTAAAATGTTATGTTCCTAGGAACAAAATGTTTCAAACGTTTTGTACCCCTAGAACAGGCTTAAATTCATTCTGGAGACATGTTACAGTTCACAAGTTCTATATTTTCTATTACAGGTGTTTTAGGGATTCTATTTGTCAACAATCTAGATTTGAATCAACACACTCCCTCTCTTGATTCCATGTACACAAGTCTTTCTAATCTTCATTTCACATCTTTCATTTACGACGAAGGATCATTGATGCATTCAGTGCTTAGGACCCACCTTAGCCTATTGGGACATTTTCCTTATGATTGTGCAATTTGAAAAGGAGTAATCTACCCATTTGCTTTGCTTCCCATTTCTTATTGTACAAATTTAAGATAATAATATGAAAATTTAGAGCTTTAATTACTAATCTAAAATCAACTATTAATTTTTACTAATCTAAAATCAACTATTAATTTTCAGATTTATATGCTAGCATATGTGAATGTGTGCTTTTTTTAGAAGATTCTTTTTATATATTCACATTTCTAGCACTTATCCCTTTGTCCATGGATTGACATCACACCATTTGGAAAATGGAGGTAATGAGGATGTACCTAATGCTACTTAGTCATAATGTTATTTCCAAATTAAAGCAATCTAGAGAGTTCATTACATTGAAAGAGCTTTGACATATGATATTAGAAAAATTTAGAAACTAAATCTTATTACCTTGCTTCTTGTCAAACTAATAGATATCTCCAAGTTTGCAACGCATAAGGAGTACCTTTTTATGCTTATATTGCACACATATAATTCTATAGATAAGTATTGTGCTATGAAATAGAAGATTTAAGACCTTATAGTTAAATAGAAGATAAACATTGAACATAAATATAGCTTCACTTGATGAGCTTAATCATATGAAAGCAATTTTGATGAGGTTTTTTTTTTTATGTTCACTAAGAGATTAGTCTTGATCATGACACACCCTATACTGAAGATACACATAAAACAAAAGTGACACCACCTAATACAACATCTACCTTGACTATTATAGATTATACATTACATTTGCCATTCTTACATTCTACACTTTTTCACGAAGTTATACTTGATAATGACATATAGTTACACAATAAATGGCATTGATTGTAGTGAGATATTTTTAGAGCATGTTATGGACACTATAAAAGGAGGTGGCTTCATTCTTAGCTATCGTCACCCATCTTTGTTATAACTTTATTTTCCCTTCATTGCTTTATGTTCACATATTCCTAGATAACATGTGGATGTTACAAAGACATATTTAGTGGTGCATGTTTTCACACAACTTTGAATGTGTCTTGTCTTGTTCATGTCATTCCTTAGTTGTGTTAGGATTAAGTAATACTGAGAGGGGGGGGTGAATCAGTATTACAACACTTAAAATAAACTATAAACCAATTCCACATAAACCATAAACTTGCTAAAATGAAAAGAGCATAAACAAATAACACATAATTCATAACACCAATATTTGTTGTCGAGGAAACTCTGGCCAAGGGAAAACCCCGGTGGGGATGGTACCCACAAGCATGCACTAAAATATAATGTCCTTGTTAGGAGCTGAATATTACATAGTACAATTCCTTGTTAGAGGAATACAACCCTATTAAAGGTATACAACACCCTGTTAGGGGCCAACTGAGCTTACAACTATTACAATAAATTTTTTGTTATAGTGTTCTTCAATAATGAACAAAAACAAGCATCTTCAATGCCTAGATGGTTCCAGTCATAGTTCTCCAATGATCTATGTCATCCTCTGCTCTGCCATTCGCACTGTTGGCATGCTTTAAGCACCCCTATTTTAAACTTTTGAGAATCGGTCTTATGGAGGGGATTCTCAAACCATTTCATTTTTCTAGTGGGTTTTTATTACTAACGATGCTTTCGTAATTCTTATTGGTGAAGAGGCAGTGCCCCTGGATCATATTGACCTTGAAACTTGAACCATGTGGTTCAAGGTTCAAAAGTTCAAGATGCATGGTTCAGATTTGCAAGTCTGAAAGTACAAGTTCAAAGTTCACTTTTCAAAATGCAGATTTCGAAGTTCCAAGTCTAGCCAAGTCCTCTATCGGAGTTTCAGATTGCAATATCTAAAAGATTCGGAGTTCATCACTTCAAAATAATCAGGGTGATACAAATAGTGGAGGTTGCTCAATCTCTATATGGAGGACAATAATATGAATTCCACTATAGATCTAAATTGTCTTTTTCATAAAGACTTCGTGTGGGAGAAAGTGAACAAAACTGCAATATTATATGATAAAAGGAGCCTATAGGCATATCTTCGCTCATGATGGTTCAAGAGTCCATAGTTCAAGCATGCAGATTCAATTTAAGTTTCGAAGTTTGAGAGCCCAAGCTCTAATTGGGGTTCGAGATGGAAATTCCAGAATCTCTGGGTTCAAAATATTGGTTGAGTTCATTGGTTCCAATGTACAGACCTGACTGTTCAAAGTTTGGTAGTCCAAGGAATTCAAAAGATGAAAGTGTAAGATGAGGTATGTTCTTTGGTTCTTGAAACTCCAAAATTTCAAGTGCTTTCTTCAATCAAAGTGAACAAAGATATCAGCTAAAGAAGGGGATTGATATCCAAATGTATGTGAAATTGGTGAAAGCGACCTTCACATCAAGGATGAAGATTTTTGCTCTGCTTTTAATGGCTCTAAAGAACTCATAGTCATTTCGCCCATATCATCTCAAGTGCAACCTACAACCCTAAACATATGATGATTTGCATAAATCAACTAAATTAAAAGAGGGCACATCTTTCCCATTCGAAAGCTACCAAGAAAAAACATGGATTGGGAAAATCTTGGTTTGAGAAGATTCAATGTATTAAAAATATACTTGTATAACCAAACTCAAAGTAAAGCGGTTTTTCAGTCCCAATTGACATGGAAAGTCGGGTCCAAGTTTGATTCCCATGAAGGTCATTCTCCAAGTCATAAATATTTTGGATCGAATATCTACCTGTGCCTTGAGATATCATCCAACCTTTGTTACAAAATGTCAGAACACCAAAAAGGGGGCCTCGTCCTATGTCCCAGCAGTGGCAATAAC
Organism: Thuja plicata; assembly: GCA_018584345.1. Taxonomy (NCBI): domain Eukaryota; kingdom Viridiplantae; phylum Streptophyta; class Pinopsida; order Cupressales; family Cupressaceae; genus Thuja; species Thuja plicata. The sequence goes on along the minus strand of MU227859.1, from coordinate 4,209,893 downwards.
TTCCAAATCAAACTAGAAGCTTAAGGTATCAGATGGTAAAAGGCAATTGTTGTAATCTGCAAGTTGTGATGGAAATCCCATAAAAAGTGGCAGCGAATTGTTTTGATAACATGTTGGTGAATATGAAGGATAGCACGACTACGACAATATCTCAATCTGTCCATCATCATATATCAACGGGAGCTCATATATGAAATCATATATATATCATATATACTAAATATCATATATACTAAATGCTCAATTTATAATCCAAAGCATATGTGAGACTCGGGCCTTTAATGGAGAGCAAGTATTGAGGATTTCTCTGGTATTAGAGCATGCTACCGATTGTTGGCGCCTAGGTATAAAAGTGAAAGAGCGCCAATCATTCGACAAAATGTTGGCCCACACAAATAACCCATCCCCTATGCCTTCGGGAGTAATCTGGAGAAGGCCACGAGCCGTTTGACGGAATGTCAATGCGGTTGTAATAAAGGTTTTCCGACTATGCTTAGACACATGTGAGCAATTACTTGAGTAAAGCATGCTGTGAGGAATTGTGACTTTGATGGTCTCAAGGAACGACAATCTGTTCGACAAAATGCTGTAATGAAATGAGGCACAAGCATAGTGGAGAAGTTCGGTCACGAATCAATCAAATGTCTTGACAAAGAAAAAAATGGTCCATAGAAAGTCCCATTGGTCAAGAGCAAACTATTAAAATGATTGCAGTAGTGGTCCTATGATCTCGGGCCGCTCTCTTGAATCGTATCTGCCCAATTGCCATTATCATGTACAATGGTGACCCTCCTCCATGATATTCTATCAAGCTCATGGGACCCGTAGAAGACATACGATTCAAACCCATAGTGATGGATTCATTATGCCAAAAAGCTCAGAAAGAGTACAAACATGCAAACCATTAGATCAAATGATGCATGACCATTACAGTTGACAGTCGTTGTCAGGGAAGCGTGGTATTTTTGAACATTACGAGGGAGCTGCCTCAATCATTTTGGTTCTTGATTTATTCAGTAGCGACTTGTTGCTTCATTAAAATAATGGTGTAGGCGATCATTGCCATAGTCACAGTCAAAGGCGATCCCATTCTAAAGCAAGAGCTTCGTTGTTGTGTAGATTATAAAGAAACTTTGCCAACGATAGCACCCAGAAGTGAACGCCTTTGCATCAGATGCTTTCCTCATAACTTCCATGCTCAGTTAGAGGGGTTTAGAATGAATTCCAAGAATAAAATGACTGTGGAGAATCAAAATGAAGGAGCAGAATGAGATGAAGAGTAGAAAACGCAGTCTTCCCAACTCTAGAAAACCTAATTCATTTGGATTCTATTTTTTTAAAGAAATATATGTGCAGGGATGATCTTCAAACAGATGAAAGGATACATGGGACACGGGTGTTGAATAGATTGATTCTGTCTAAAAATGTTAGTTCTCCATAATCCCAAAATCACCTTCGTCACATTAGAAGAATGTGTTGGTCCTATGGAGTTAAGCTTGTGAAGATGATGTGAAAAGTAGATCACAAACATCTCGACACAAACACTTTCTTCTGTTCCACGTGGCGTCCGCAAGAAGAAGCCACACTTGATGTTTGGGTAAATGATATAATTAATTGCACTTGCACACAATAAGGCTACAGGTAGGAAATACTACAGGTAGGAAATAATAGCTTGTCTTTAGGAATTTGGAAATTTCACAAGGTGACATCTGGAGGCCACTCTCTAATGGGATGGTTTTATTTCCAATTGGACTTACGACATTGAGGCATAAAAAAAATGGTTTATCAAGTGAATGAATGAATGAAGAGTTTTAATGACGTCCACGAGACCAATAGTCTAAGGGACCACAGATCACAACCCTAAACTAACTCTATAGACTTCTCCATATCGGATCTCCTGCTGTGAATCTTGATAATCATATTAGCTGTCTTCTTTATCTTATCCTCCTCAAATAGACTGTACATGTTGCCCTCTTCCAGGATATCACTGTATTGGACTCGAATGTCTTCATACGCTGTGCACTCAAAGAGAAAGTGTCATTCAGTTTCAATCGCACCTTTTTCGCAGAACTTGCAAGTCCTCTCCTCCCACTCCTCTTTGGGTCTTTTCCATCAACTGGTCTCACATCTAAGATGATGTGAGCCCGTCCTTAATTGAGCCACCAACACTCTAGGCTTACCTTTAATAGCAGCCCCTAGATATGCTTTATCTCCATGTTCGCGGGAAGGGTTGAACATTTCTATATAGTGTGTCTTTTTCTGGCCCATATTATTAGACCACATGGCATCCTGAAATTTACCCATGACAAATTTTTTTATTTCCATATTAGTATTTGGACAATCATGTAGCTTGATGTTCCACTTGCCCAACCACTTTATGTTTTGTTTCATCCATATCTTCTTCCTACGGTCCAAAACCTCTTTCATCGCGATTTTGGGCCATCTTTTGTTGTCCATGTTTTTCAGTTTCTTTAAATAACTTATTAACCGAGTTATTGCTGTTGCCTCCAGTGGGAAAAGGCCAGCTTTCGCTAATAAAATTTCATAAGGAACTGAAGCCTTGACCTTGATATTGCTAGTGATTAAGTGCTTCTGAATCCTCTCTAACTGTCTCCACCCACATCTAGTCATGTTGCCCCCCAAACTTTGCAGCCATAAAGAACAATCGGTGTGACCAACAAACCGAAGAGAGTCTTCTTAGTTTTTCAGTCCCACAATTCTGCATTCCTGCATCTATTTTGAAGTAGATATAATGCTTTCCAACCTCCCTGTATCCTCTTTGTCCTACATGTCTCCCAGCTGAGCCTATAGTGGATGTCGATCCCCAAATATTTGTATTCTTTCACAATCTCCAGCGGGTTGCCTTCGAAAAGAAAAACCCTATGTGACTCCTTTCTCTTCCATGAAAAAGTCATAATTTTAGTCTTGGTAATGTTCACTTGCATCCCCACTTCTTAAAAAAAGCATTCCAGTGCCGCTAACTATTCTCTTAATCCCTGGGCAGTTTTTGATATTAAGATAAGATCATCGGCATATAAAAGAAACTTCACCACATACCCTGCCAAATGGACTCCCCCACCATCAATTTTTTCTAACCAGGCTTCAAGTTTGTCAATATATAAACCAAACAAAGTGGGGGATAATGGGCACCCTTGCTTCACACCGATGTCGCTACCAAAGCACTCGGACATACCATCTTTAGTTCTGATTTTGGCCCGGACCCTCTCATACAGTCTATGAACAACAACTCTATACATGCCCAGTATGCCTAATTTTTCCATTCTGTTCCATAGCTTGTCTCTAGGCACAGTATCAAAAGCTTTCCGGAAGTCCACAAAACAACAATAAGCTTCTCCCCCCTGGCTGTTCCATATTTTCTCTATCAAATTCCTAAGAGTGACACAGTGATCAATAGTAGAGTGCCTCAGTCTGAAACCCACTTGCCCTTTAGCCCTTTTTCCTTCCTTTTCTGCCCAACTGCTGATTCTACCTTCAATCATGCTCCCAAAAAGTTTGCCGAAAAGAGGGTTGACCATAATAGTGCGATAGTTAGATGGGTCATTTAT
>MU227859.1:4153652-4206277 GCA_018584345.1 Thuja plicata | reverse complement strand
CCCTTTAGCCCTTTTTCCTTCCTTTTCTGCCCAACTGCTGATTCTACCTTCAATCATGCTCCCAAAAAGTTTGCCGAAAAGAGGGTTGACCATAATAGTGCGATAGTTAGATGGGTCATTTATGTCCTCACTCTTAAATAGAGGGATAACCACACTAGTAGTCTAGTCAACCAGAAAACCATCCCGAATGACCCTGTTAAAGACTCCTTTTATGTGAGGGGCGAGGAGATCAAATCCCCACTTTAGGAATTCAACCTGCAGCCCGTTAATGTCACTTGCCTTACCATTTGCTAACTTCTTTATCCCACTTTTGATGTCGTCTACCGTGAAGAGCTCTAATGAAGATTTTATAATAGGAGGGGAGTTCTTCTCATGAATTCGCTCATAGAGGTTCTTTGCATATTCTAACCACTGAGTATCTGTAATACTATTTTCGATTTGTTTTTTCCTCTGTTGCAATTATTTCCAAAAGTATTTGGGGTTATGCTTGCTTAAAGATATTAACTCTCTCCGTCTAGCATTTACATACTCCTCTTTTTTAAAATGGACCAGCTTTGCATATTTCTTCTTGATTTCTATGCTTGTGTTTTTCCCTTTTATAGATCTTTTGGCAACCTTGCACTCTTCATCGTACCATGGATTAGTTGGGAAAGTATTAGCAGCCCTTGTTCTAATGCGAGATCTTTTATATGTTTTTAATGCCCTGTGTATAATAGAAATCAGCAAGCTGCTGTGAACATGCTCAAAATCATTGTTGGCCCCATCACTAGTCTTGTTGTTGTTGTCCCTCTCCAAAAATTGTTGTTTAAGGGCAGCCCTGAATATGTCCCTATTTTCTTGATTTAGGAGTATTTTCCCATGATTAACCGTAGCTTTATCACTATGGAGGCCATGCTTGTTATGCTGATTATTCGGAACCATGTCTAAACAAATATAAAGAGGCATGTGATCCGACTTCATATCTATCTAAGTCTCACCAATATCAAACTTTAACACTCTAGTCGTAAGGTTTTGAGAATAAATCAAGTAATCCACTACACTTTGCCCATTGTAAGTTTTGCAAGTGATGCCCCCCGATGTAGGCCAGCCGTTCATGCCATTGCAAATAACCATGCCAAATATACTACACATCCCCAATAATTCTGTCCCAAAATGTGAAACGCCCCCTTCGCTGTCCTGGGAGGTTCTTTTCCAAGAATGGTCACCGCTTTCTTCAAGCCAAAGAGGGTTGGTCTCCCTTGTTTCTACATTGCACAATTGCAGTGATTGACTGTTAGTAGTCCTAGTATTGAAGTCCCCAACGAGCATAATTTCCCCCGAATTGCCGAAAACAAAGATATCTCTTTTTAACGAAGCAAACAGGTCTTCATTGTCTAAGTTCGTTCTCATGTAGAATTTAGAGTTTTTCGGTGCAAAGTAACAAGCGGCCAATCTGAAAATTGTCTCATTTACTGTTATCTGCAGCCATATGTATTGTTTGTTTGGGTCCTCTTATTCAAATTTAACAAACCCATACCATTTTTCTTTGATATAAATTGTGATTCCCCCGTGTCCTTTACCAGTTTCACTCCCTTTGTTCCAAACTGAAAATTTCTTGTACCCATCAAAATCTAGGACAACACATCCTTTGTGCTCATGCGTTTCAACAAGAATAATTATATCCTTTCCTTCTGCTATGGGCCCCAACCCAGGACCTCTTCTCCACGGATAACCTTTGCAATTTCAACTTACAATGCTTAAGTGGTCGTGTGGGGCCCCGAATTCCTATTTCTTATTAGAGAAGTGCTCGCTGATTTGGGCTTTCCCATTTTTCAGCCAACCCCACATTCCTTTGTTTCTGGCTGCTTTTACTTTTTCCCAGTCCTTGCTTTGTTCCTCTTGTTGAGCGAAAGTTAGATCTTCATCTAGGTAAATCTATGTCCCTCTAAGCAGCCCCCTGTTCTTAATGATAGTATTTTTATCCTCTAGATCCCTCAGAATAACTTTTACGTGCCTGTCCCTTCCTCCTTCCACCTTTTTACCTATCCCGTTTGCTTGAAGAATAACCCCTAACCATTTCAGCTTATCTCTGAGGAAGTCCCTTGCTAGAATATCGGTCCTTTCTCTTTCTCCGAAGTCTTTCAGCCCTTTGATGATGATATTTGTAGCCTTGCCTCTTTTGTCATGTTCTTCTTTTATCTGGATTTTGATTTGTTGTTCAATGATGCACTTTTGTTTATTTGCTGATCCATTTACCACTTGTGACCATGATTTGGCCTCTTCTATTCTTTCTTTTTGCTGAGTTTCTTTGACTTCTATGTTTGCCAAAGCTGATTGAATTTCCTTCAAATGTGTGATGTCCACCTCATTTACCGCTTCTTTTCCTTTATTTTCCGTAGCCTTCAAGAGTGCCAATTCTTGTTTTAGTATCTCAAGCTCTTGCTGTCCCATATCCATTTTGGATTGCATGTTAGTGATTTGTTCTTTGAGATCTTTATTTTCTCATTGTATTTTGCCTGTGTATACCAATGCTTCATACACTTTGTTCTCCTCTTCCCAATTCCTTGTTTGTAGAGTTTCCACCCTCTTTTTTAGTTCCATAAGCTCCTCCACATATAGGTCTGAAGACCATAGAAGTGGTGTTCTAGTTGGACTATAATAAATATTGTTGTCCTTTTTACCTTCCTTGTTGTCCCCTTTATGTGTATCACCAGTTTCTACTTGGATCATTTTTGAATAGCACCCTTCGATGATTTCAGTTTGATTTTGCTGACCTTCTTTGTCATTAAAAACCTGTGTTATTTGTTTCCCATTTGCCTAATGAGTATTGTTAGATATTTCATTTATCCTTGGCAAAATCATAGAAAAACATTTTTTTTGTCTGTTTGGCCTTTCGCATCTGTCTACGCCTTAGGATACCTTTGTACTGCTTCGCATTTACCAAAATTAACCCTTCACCTGTGTTCCTTGCTTGTTTGATAAAATCTGATATTGCTGATTCCTACATCCCTGTAATACTTTCTATTATGGTTAGAAGTTGTAGTGTTGGTTGTCCCCCTACTCTCTGATTCCAACCCTCCTGATACATAAGATTGACCATTGGACCTCCCAACTGTGATTGGAGATTCTAGTTGAGCCCCACCCCATCAACATTTTTGGTTGGAAAAGGTTTATTTCCAACTGGCAGCTGAGACCCTGTCATGCTGGGTCTGTGACAGACCATAGTAAGGTTATTTTCTGATTTTCCAGGGCTGGGCCCCATAGTTTATTGTGCCTTGTTTCAGAACTGGTTGTTTTCAGATTTACCGCAATGGCCTCAGCAAAAAAGGAAAAAACTAGTAACTAGTCTTCATTTCAATGTTGTCTCTTTGAGTGCCCTAGAAAAGTGCAAAGAATACTATAAAAAATAGGGAAAGGGAACAAGAGGTGTCGATGTGGGCACACCTCTCCACAGGCTGGGCCCGGTAACGCTTGCCTCAGACTTGTTTATCTTGTCTTTGTCTTACTTTCGTCTGCCTCTGTCTTCCCTTGTTGCACTTTATTGAGTACTTTATCTTCCTATGCAGCTGTCTCCCGTCTGTTGCTATCTCGCGTCTGCTCCTATCTCTTGTTGTCCTCCTACGTTGTTGTCTCCTGCTTTCCTCCTACGCTGCTGTCTTCTGTCCTCCTCGAAACCGAGCAGCTCATCTGACAATGATAACGGAGGGCAACTACATATAACCAACTACATAGTGAAGGCATGATAGAAATTAAGAGAGGATTTCAAGAATCAGTTATAAGGGTTTGACAACAATTAGAAGGTTCTATATATTGTAAAAAGATGGCGAGGCTGAGGCTCTTTTTCTTTTTGGCTGTTAGTCTAGTGGCTACGGGAAGGGGAATTCTTTCTGAAATATAAATGAAATATAAATGGTAGTAGAGGGAAATAGGAGAAGGATTTTTATATTTTATGTATTTTTGACTTTAATGGAAAGACGCAAATGATCTTTTGGCCACTTTGTGATATTTAGAAATAAAGATGAATCTATATTTCCGATCATGTGGTTTATATATTCATTTCTTCTTATTAGGATTGATCATATGGTTGTCCTTTTCACATTTCTGGATATCTTCTTCTACTACTATCAAGTATACGTTGTATGTAATCCTGTGGTTCACATATTCACATCTTACAAAATAAAATGTTCAGTTTCTCTCATTTCCTCTGTAATGTGAAGGATTGAATAGGCGGTCTTATGGTTGTTTGTTCGTCTTTATCTCTCTTTAAATTGGTAAATTTATGATCGCATTCACTTCACATTGATGAGTGAATGTTAATGCCTTCGTGTCTTCTGGTTAAAGACATAATCGATTGTAATTCATTGAATATCTTTTAGAATGGATACGAGCCTTTGTATCAAAACTCAGAGAGTGTTTGAACGTATCATTAAAAATAGCGCAACTGTTAGTTCGGTTGTCTTCTCATTATGGGCATTTAGAAGTCATTTGTAAAGATGTTTGAAGAGGACAAATCTGTTTACTAACACACATATACACACATATTCGCTCATCAATCTCCCATATATCTTCGCTTTACAAAAAGTCTTCATATATATATATATATATATATATATATATATATCTTTCTTATTACGAAGTCGGCTCACCTAACCAATATTACACAGTCGGCTCTCAATACAAAATAGAATTAATAATGCAAAGAGAAAATATAAAGTCGACACTCTTACATAACCAAAATATAGATTATCCACAGTCATAATTCAACTTAGCTTGCCAGGAGTCCACGTCATAATCCCCAAATCATCGTTGTAATCCAATTGTTCTGTTTCGCTGTTCTGCTGTTGTCGCCTGTCTTCAAATCTCTCTAACTCTATGTACTTGTCACCAAAATCAAATCGATCTTAGATGTAGGTCATAAATACCCCATAGTATCTTCCTCTAAGCTCGCACGTGATAACTCATCGATCTCAATCTTTGATACCAAAACAACTCTGTATTTATGCTTCTGTACTTAGTCGATTTCAGAACTAAATCACCAAAACTTAACTTCAATTCAATCGATCAATATGCCAGATGTGTTTCCATCAATGACAACCAAAAAGTGATTCATAACATACAAAAGTGATCACTTGCCAACAATCTCTCCCTTTCGCATTGATGGCAACACTTAACAAAAAAAATGACTAAGTGTTTCAACACAAAAACTATCTCTCCTCTCTTTCTCTTCTATTATGCTTCTCTCTTCTCTCTTATTCATTTTTCTTCTCTCTTCTCCCTTATTCATTTTTTCATCTCTCTTCTCCCCCTTTGACAACAATGATAAAGGTGCATAAAAAGTAATGCAACTAGTGCTTGCTCATAATTTTCAGAATATCTTGAAAGAAATCTTCCATGATCTTCACTTCTGCGCTCCATGATTCAACCAATAGTTGACTAAGATGAATTAGTCCATTTAGTGCATATGAAGATGTCTCTGCTTCTTTCAACTCTATAGGCATAATGTTTTTTCAGTGATTCTGTTGTCTTCTCCATATCTGATAAATGTACTTCAAGAATTGATACTTTAGGAGTGATTAAACTCTTCAAAAAGCCAAACCTTGACATGACTACCCCTTTCTCTATATCCAACACATTCAGCTTATCCAAAATCCTTGTTACCTCTCTGTCCATTTCCATTACCGATTGTGAGGAGGTCTCACAACTGTCCATCATACTGTTCAAGGTTGCCCTGTCCTTAGCAATAATGTCTTTAATGTTCTGAACATGTCTGATTAGTTTCATGTAATAACTGAATAGCATCCTGCCATGTGCAACACAACTCTTAGCTTTTGCTGTAACAAATTTTAGAATGCCGAAGTCCCATGAAATAGACTGACAAACTTCCATCAATTTCTTCTCCAAGTAGCTCTTCTCCGCCTTTTCTTCTGCGATCTTCACTAGGGTCTCATAGTGATCATCAAAATTGTCAAGAGCTAACTTCAAGTTTTCTACATCATCTATGCTTTGGAAACAAATAGGTACTAGAAGCAATTTGTTCATAGTATCAATTGCTCTAGACATTACTTTTGTTTTCTTGTCACTTTTCTTCTTAGATCTCTCTTTTTCTTTAGTGAGTGCAGTGAAAGCTAGACTCACCAACTCATCCTCATCCATGCGATCAACATCAACATCAATAGGGTTGTGTTTACTTGCCAACAATAAGATAGAAGATGTGTCAATTTCAGTTTTGACTTCAAATTTTGCTTCTTATTCTTTCTGCTCCATTTCCTTCTGTTCTTCCTCTCTTTGTTCTTCATCCTCATCCATTGTACTGTCAATTTTTCCTTTAATTGGACCCTTGTCATCATGTGAAGTGTCAAGAGTCACAGGCACACCAGAAACATAGAGATCTGGTTGCATATCATCTTCTCTCTTCTCATCACTTGCCTCAACTATTTTGGAACTCTCTCCCATTCCTAAAGGCATAGGCATTGTAGGTTTAGGAGGTGGAGTCTTCTCAGGCATAGTAGTCATTAGTGTCTGATCCATTCCTTTATGAGTCTCTTCAGTAATTTCATCATACTTTCTTGCCATAATCTTTACTAACCTTGCCTTGTTTTGCTGTTCTGTTGTTGTCGCATGTCTTCAAATCTCTCTAACTCTATGTACTTGTCACCAAAATAAAATAAATCTTAGATGTAGGTCATAAATAACCCATATTATCTTCCTCTAAATTCGCACGTGATAACTCATCGATCTCAATCTTCAATACCAAAATAACTCTGTATTTATGCTTCTGTACTTAGTTGATTTCAGAACTGAATCACCAAAACTTATCTTCATTTCAATTGATCAATATGCCAGATGTGTTGCCATAAATGAAAACCAAAAAGTGATTCATAACATACAAAAGTGATCACTTGCCAACAATCTCTCCCTTTTGCATTGATGGAAACACTTAACAAAAAAAAAGACTAAGTGTTCCAACACAAAAAATCTCTCTCCTTTCTTTCTCTTCTATTATGCTTCTCTCTTCTCTCTTATTCATTTTTCTTCTCTCTTCTCCCTTGTTCATTTTTTCTTCTCTCTTCTCCCCCTTTGAAAACAATGACAAAGGTGCATAAAAAGTAATGCAATTAGTGCTTGCTCACCATTTTCAAAATATCTTGAAAGAAATCTTCCATGATCTTCACTTCTGCGCTCCATGATTCAACCAATAGTTGACTAACATGAATTAGTCCATTCACTGCATATGATGATGTCTCTGCTGCTTTCAAATCTGTAGGCATAGGGTTTTTTTTCAGTGATTCTGTTGTCTTCTCCATATCTGATAAATGTACTTCAAGAATTGATACTTTGGGAGTGATTAAACTCTTCAAAAAGCCAAACCTTGACACGACTCTCCCTTTCTCTATATCTAACACATTCAGCTTATCCAGAATCCATGTTACCTCTTTTTCCATTTCCATTACCGATTGTGAGGAGGTCTCACAACTATCCATCACACTGTTCAAGGTTGCCCTGTCCTTAGCAATAATGTCTTCAATGTTCTGAACATTTCTGATTAGGTTCATGTAATAACTGAATAGCATCCTGCCATGTGCAACACAACTCTTAGCTTTTGCTGTAACAGATTTTAGAATGCCCAAGTCCCATGAAATACACTGACAAACTTCCATCAGTTTCTTCTCCAAGTAGCTCTTGTCTGCCTTTTCTTTTGCGATCTTCACTAAGGTCTCATAGTGATCATCAAAATTGTCAAGTGCTAACTTCAAGTTTTCTACATCATCTCTGCTTTGGAAAAAAATAGGTACTGGAAGAAATTTGTTCATAGTAGCAATTGCTCTAGACATTACTTTAGTTTTCTTGTCACTTTTATTCTCAGATCTCTCCTTTTCTTTAGTGAGTGTGGTGAAAGCTAGACTCACCAACTCATCCTCATCCATGCGATCAACATCAACATCAACATCAATAGGGTTGTCTTTACTTGCCAACAATAAGATAGAAGATGTGTCAATTTCAATTTTGACTTCAAATTTTGCTTCTTCTTCTTTCTTCTCCATTTCCTTCTGTTCTTCCTCTCTCTATTCTTCATCCTCATCCATTGTACTGTCAATTTTTCCTTCAATTGGATCCTTGTCATCATGTGAAGTGTCAAGAGTCACAGGCACACCAGAAACATAGAGATCTGGTTGCATATCATCTTCATTCTTCTCATCACTTGCCTCAACTATTTTGGAACTCTCTCCCATTCCTAAAGGCATAGGCATTGTAGGTTTAGGAGGTGGAGTCTTCTCAGGCACAGTAGTCATTAGTATCTGATCCAATGCTTTTTGAGTCTCTTCAGTAATTTCATCATACTTTCTTGCCATAATCTTTACTAACCTTGTCTTGGTCCTCAATAAAGGTTTTAGTTCACCAAATATTCTCTCTCTCTCTCTCTCTCTCTCTCTCTCTCTCTCTCTCTTGCATAGAAATTATAGGTAACATGTTATCAATTGCTTGATTCCTAATAGTCTCATCTTCAATATGTGCTAGTTGTTTTCTTATTTCCAATCTGCCATACAACTCTTTAGGTACACTATCCTCTATCTCTAACAGATTTTTCTTGAAAACAAGTAAGTGATTTAAAACAATATCTTCAATCATAAGTTTATCAGTTTCTTCATACCTATCATAGTACTTTTTTTATTGATACTAGCTTCCCTTTCTCAACAACTCTCTTCTCAATCATCTTCAAGTCTGGTTTCCATACTTGTATATCACTTTTAGCTTTCTTCTCTTCTCTCTCTGTCCTCTATACTTTAGGTGGCGAATCTAGTTTGTTGGATCTAGTGCTTCTCCGAGGTACAATCTTAATTACCTCTTCTTGTGATGTCTTTAGTGGTGGTGAAGGGGTGGTAACATCAATAACAGTAGAAGGTGGAGTATCTACCATCACAACTTTAGGATGTGGAAGGGCTGCAGTAGCAATACTTGCCAATCCAGAAGAACATTCTTCTAACCTCTTTACTTCCTTCAATTCTTCCTCAGTCAATCCTGCCTTAACACCACATTCATGAATAATGTTGTCTACTTTCCTTTTCCTCAAGCCTCTGGTTTGTTCCTCTCTTACTTTAGCTGAATTTTCTTCATAAGTACGCCATCTCTCCTCAAATGTATCTACTTCAGATGGAAGAACATGTTATATCTGCATAGTTAGGACTTCTGAAGTCACCTCATATCCCATAGGATAACACCATTCCTTCCTTGGTATAACTGCTTCGAAACACACAGTCTGTCTCAACCATAAAACATATTGTGTCCTTATATTTTCCAACTAAGTCTTCATGAATCTTGTATCTCTCTTTCATCTGCCTCTGAAGAATCTTAATCAATGCAAATAGTTCTCCATCAACCCATGTTCTATTCTATCTTTGGTAGCTCTCAAATATCTGAATACCAGTAGGTATCCCTTTTCTCCAACCACTAGCGTGCATGCCTGGAAATCTGTGCTCAATGTGAATGTACACGTGGACTAGTAGTGAACCAAATTTGAAGGTTTTGGACTTGTCTTTCTTTATCAACTTGACATTCTCCAAAAAATATTGTGCAAATACCTCGCATAGGTTTTACTTAGTATTTTCTTTCACCATTCAGTAAGCCATCATAATTTTTCCTGCAAATAATGAATTATGTCTACTACGATAGTAAAATTTGTAACCAAGTATCATCAAAATCAATCTCACATCGTGTAGATAAATGTCATTCACTATCATAGCTCACCTATCCCATTTTGAGTGTGTTAGGGTTTCAAATTGCTTCTTTATATGCTTCTCTGCCATAGGGATGACTCCATTATTATCCAATCTAGTGATCTCATGTATCAGTTGGCTACAAATCTTTACAGGTTGTTCACCTATCAAGATAAACTGATGATGAACTCTGCTCAGAAATATTTTAAACCATTCCTCTTCGCTGAATTCGTATAAGTCCAAAATTTTCATAATGTTTAACTCATCTACATGTTTGAACTCATCTCCCATTTTTCCATTATCCGTCATGGACTCCATCTTAGTAGAAATTTTATCAACACCCAGTATGTCATACTTTCAATGAATATATGCCCTAATGTCTTCTACACCCAAGACACCGTGCGGTGTCTGGGAAAATGCTCCTTTAGGGTTGTCTTCACACAACTTAAAAGGATGTTTCTTGAATTCATATCTAGGTTGATCCACAACATCATAAATCAAAGGTGCATCCATAGCTTATGTAGATGTAAATACCTTTTACACGCTGAATTCTGAGTATTCATTTCGATCGATCATGCAAGGTAGTTGCTGGATAGTCTAAATCTCTCTTCTCTCTAATCTCCTTAGGTCGCTGCTCATCAAATGGTAAGGAAATAGATAACCATTAGGTTCTTTATACATCGTTAAGTGTTAAAAACTCACATTACCCAACACTGTCCAGTCAGTCATAAATCTTGGGATCATAATATATGCATCGTCCAATGTTGTGCTCTTAGATATACACTCCATGATGTCGGCCAATATCATACCTAAGCTTGCTAGAGCTTAATCCACATAATCAGGGCTGGATATATTCTACTATGCTCATCCAATGCTCCCTCTAAGGCCATGCTCGACCAAATAGGTCGATTCTGCTTTGCTAGCATTAGGCGAAGATCCAATAGAATCTATTGTCTCTCCCTGAACCAATATCTCACTTGTCTCTTTGATTTTACATATCTTACCACTGTTGTTATCTTTTGCTTTTTTGAAAAAATTGTCAAAATCACTCTTGAGTTTTGCAAGACTTTTACCAGTATCATTGTCATTCTTATTTGTATTCATAGGAGGTGGTACTCTTATGTTATTTACTCCATTATACAGGCAAAACTTCACTATATGAGATAATTCTGTCTTGTCTTGTTCATGTCATTCCTTAGTTGTGTTACGATTAAGTAATACTGAGAGGAGGGGTGAATCAATATTACAACACTTAAAATAAACTTTAAACCAATTCCACATAAACCATAAACTTGCTGAAATGAAAAGAGCATAAACAAATAACACAGAACTCATAACACCATTATTTTTTGTCGAGGAAACCCTGGCCATGGGAAAACCCCAGTAGGGATGGTACCCACAAGCATGCACTAAAGTATAATGTCCCTATTAGGAGACCTAGCCCTGTTAGGAGTTGAATATTACATAGTAAAATTCCTTGTTAGAGGAATACAACCCTGTTAAAGGTATAAAACACCCTGTTAGGGGCCAACTGAGCTTACAACTCTTACAACAATACTTCTGTTACTTAGTGTTCTTCAATAATGAACAAAAAAAAACATCTTCAATTCTTAGATGGTTCTAGTTATAGTTAAATAATGATATCTGTCATCCTCTACTTTTCCATTCGCATGTACACATATATTTTCTCATCAATCTCCCATATATCTTCGCTTTCCAAAAAGTCTTCATATATATATATATATATATATATATATCTTTCTTATTACCAAGTTGGCTCACTTAACCAATGCTACACAGTCTGCTCTCAATACAAAATAAAATTAATAACGCAAAGAGAAAATACAAAGTAGGTGCTCTTACATAACCAAAATATAGATTATCCACAGTCATAATCCAACTTATCTTTCCAGGAGTCCACGTCATACTCCCCAAATCATCGTTGTAATCCAACTGCTCTGTTTCGCTATTCTGTTGTTGTCTCCTATCTTCAAATTTCTCTAACTCTTTGCACTTGTCACCAAAATCAAATAGATCTTAGATGTAGGTAATAAATACCCCATAGTATCTTCCTCTAAGCTCGCACATGATAACTCATCTATATTGATCTTCGATACCAAAATAACTCTGTATTTTTGCTTCTGTACTTAGTCAATTTCAGAACTGAATCACCAAAACTTAACTTCAATTCAATCGATCAATATGCCAAATGTGTTGCCATAAATGAAAACCTAAAAGTGAATCATAACATACAAAAGTGATCACTTGCCAACAAGTTGTGTATGACTTCTACTTTGAACTTTTTTATACAATTCCAATTGTGATCTTATTTGATTAATCTTTCATTTATTTTGTATGTTCTTACAATTTAGCTTTTGGTTTATAGTGTGTTTTCCGTGTATTTACTATTGTTACTTCAATTTCTCATTTATGATGTATTCTTTGTTTCCCCACTTGGGTTGCAACTTTCCTACATTAATTTTATGGCCCTTTTTAAAAAATTTATATGTCTAATCCTTAGCTTTGTTGCTTACGAGTGTTTCTTTTTCTTATGGGCATGATTAGCTTCGATGCTCAAGTATTTATCCATTATTAGCTTCCATTATTTATTACATGCCTTAATTGACTCCCATGTCCTCATATGTTCCAAGATCACCATTGTGGCTTTCAGATTTTTTTCCTATGTTCTATTATATATGATTTTATGAGATCATCCATATACCACGATTTCTATAGTTAATACTTCTTATGTTTCCTTATCACACTTATGATCATATGCATAGTCCTATCTAAACCTTATGATTACATGAATTATGATTCGTATCATTCTTAGGTCCCATGTTACATGCTTTTTATTAAATAAGGAACTGTTGGTGTAAGTCACCTCCAATGAGCATAATCTACAAACAACCACCTTCACACATGAAGAGAAACACAAGGCTATTCAATAGAGAAAAAATAACTTTAGAGATGAAAAAAATATTTTACAAAGCCTTTCTTATTAAGGAAAGGAAGGAGACCTGAGAGATAATCGACAACTGACTACTAGATAAATGCACTAATAAACTAAAATCTAATAATGTCTAAGTGAACTTAAGCATGTGTCAATAGTATAAATCCAGATTTACTCAAACGCTCACCCTTAAGTGCAACACAGGGAGAAGATTATTATGCAATATGAGTCCCGGGTACACAACCATTTTAGGTACACCCATGTACAATGCAATCTCTCACAAGCATAGAAAATAAGAAAACCATGTGGGAGAAAAAACCTCTCTAAAAGAGAGAAAAACACAAGATAGTGCATGGATGCGTGAAGGACTCAGTCATACCCCCTAAGGAATATATAAATCATGTATATACAATGAAGTATTCCTCCATAGGAAGTAAAAAGAGATACATGATACCCCCCCTCCCCATATCGAATAATGACCTGCAAAAATGGTGAGTGCTTGAAGACAAAACATAGTCTAATATTGACAAACAACATTTCTTCACTCGGGAAGAAGATAAATCAAGAACAAATTCATGAATGCTTCCCATTCTAGCTAGGAATCAATAGGAAGCAAAATCCAAATGTAGAGTGATGATGCCTCTGAAATTTGCTCATGTGTCACCATGTCCTTGGATGATGAAGATGCCACAAACCAATCAGGTACATGTCGAAGCATAATAGAAGGTGACAATCAAGGAACTAATGGAAAATGATTTTGAACAAGCTCCAAAGACAAAGATGAAGTGACAACAATTGTATCACAACTATCATCAAATAGGAGAGATAAACACTGAAATTTATCATCCAAATTTGTAATGCGAGACTTCGTAAACAATGAACTAATTCTTGAAACATAGGAATCTCAATCATTTAAGACAAATAGTGATGCAAGGAGGGAAGGGAAAATAGGGGCCCAAGGCACTCCCAGCTATCCAAAGCTCCTCGTAAAACAACTTAGAAGGAACAACACAAAAATGGAGAGAAGAAACAATAGAACTTTATATCATTTCATCAAGCATATTACATGCTGGGATGTAAGCCCTTCCCATTTTTGGCCATATACATTTACATGTTTACAGAATAATCTTCATACATGCGAGGTCATAGACCTGCGATCTAAATCTTCTAACACTATCTTCTATATCCCAATTCATGATGCCTAATCTAAGAACAAAAAACCAAATATATACAAGAGTCCACCAAAGAGGTCGACACTCAGATCCTAAAGATCAAACATAGGAAACAACAAAGACCTAGATTTAGGTCCACACATATCCCAATGAGAGATCCCAACATTAATTATGATATGGAAATTAAATGTATAAGTTGGCCAAAAGATCAACTTCAAAAACACAACTCGGTAAGAAAGCCAACCGAGCACACAGACCAGTCGGTGAAAACTAATGTAGAACTATGGTCTAGTGCTACTGAGAGTCATCCTGACTCTGCCCCAAGGTCTCTTTAATGGACCTTATAGGGTATTATTATCAAACCCTACCTTGAGGAAGTCACTAAGATATTCACCTCAAGTTTTCTAGACCAGGTTCCCACCATTAAGCTACTATTTCATACTATAGAATCTACTAGGATAGATTCATTCTCCAAGATAAACCAACTGGTTCAACCTGAGCAACAAAACAAAAAAAAATTCTCATAGAACACATGACAAATGCTCAAGATAGTTCCCAAATACTTTTTGTATTCTCTATTCACAATCTGAAATCTATTACTTGTACAATCCTCTCTTTCTCTTACAAAATTTCAAATATATAGCCATCTCTCAAAATATCTCATGCCCTCCAACAACATCAACAAGTTTTGTAAAGAAGGCATGGGCGATCAACAAATGACCCTCCCATCACTGGAATAGGTGTCCCTGTCCATCAAGACACAAGCAAAATGTTAGGAGCCATTGCAGTTGACCCAGCTAGTCACAAAAGTCAAAACCCATATTTCCTAGGTCGTTAATTGATATTATCGAGCACCAGATCGCCATTACCAAGCACCAGTGTCAAGCACCAAAATAAACTGACCTTCGACACCTGAGCGAGATAGTAAAGCTTGAGAAAAACACCGAGCAACCTGTGCAGCATCCCCGAGTAACAAGGTAACCTAAGAAACAAAACAACTCAAGCACATTCCCGAGCAACATACCCGAGCGACATACTCGAGCGATCTTCCCCGAGTAATAGAATAACCTAAGCAACAGTATTTCCCGAGCACACTACCTCACCGCCCTTTCACCAATTATGGTTCCCAGTGCCTTAGTTGGATTTCTAGAGATTTATAAACTACCTCAACACACACTTAAACTAAAAACAAGCTAAAAAGAAACTATGGTGTTTGTTCACTGATTGACCTTGGTCATTACAAGAATGCTGTAACAAAACACCTTACAAATAACTAAAATGTTCTCTAACCTAGGTGCTCCTACACCATACTCCCCAAAACAAAAGAAATAAACTTCTAGGTGATTGGATCAAGTCAGGACTAAGGCCTAACTTCTTGAATCGATTTCTTGCACCCATGTAGCCTCTAAATCAGCTTGTTCTTGCCACTTGACTAGATGTTCCATGTAGGTCTTCTTTCTAGTCTCCTTGGAAACTCTTGAATTTAGAATCTTCTCTACCTTTGGTTTTAGTGCAATAGGAAGTTTGAGTGCTTTGAGATCCTCTGTATCTATTCTTAGATTAGAACCTCCTTCTAGAATTGGTCTTTTGTAGGATACCAGATCTGCCACATTGAAAATTGGAGATAATTTGATGTCTGCAGGAAGATCAACTTTATAAGAATTAGTCCCATACTTTTCCAAAATTTCATAGGAGCCTATCTTCCTCATCTGAAGTTTACTCGAAACTCCTTTCTGCAACCTTACTTTTTTTAGGTGTGCCATGACCAAATCTCCAATTTGAAATTGAACATCTCTTTTCCTTGTATCTACCTTCTACTTGGTGTGAGTTTTACTCTCTACTAATGCTTTCTTTATTGATTCATCGACCTCCTTCATGGATTGAGAAAAATCTTTAGCATACCCACTCCTCTCTGCATTTCTTCCCAGATCCCCGAGTTCACATATACCCCTGGGATGAATCCCATACACTATTTCAAAAGGACTCTTTCGAGTGGATCTATTGACTGTGTCATTGTATGCAAATTCTTCTTGAGAAAGTAACTGATCCCATGATTGTCCATACTCTTTGGTGAGGCATCTGAAAATATTTCCTAAGCTTTGATTCACCACTTCAGTCTGACCATCAGTCTGTGGATGATATGCTGAGTTAAAGGAAAGATTTGTGCCAAGATTTTTTTACAAGGTCTTCCAAAAATGACTCATAAAATTAGAGTCTCTATCTGATATAATACTCAAAGGTAATCCATGTATCCTTACTACTTCTCTAAAGAACATATTTTCTATCTAACATGCATCATGTGTGGTCTTGCATGGCACAAAATGAGCCATCTTGCTGAACCTATCCACAATCACAAATATGTTGTCCATTCCTTGCTTGGTCTTCCGTAGTCCAAGTACAAAATCCATGTTGAGGCATTCCCAAGGTCTATTTGGGATAGGAAGGGGCTGATATAATAATGCGTTGGATGAAGTCCCCTTGGCATTTTGACAGACTATACAAGTCTCTACATACCTTTGGACATCCCAATTCATTCTTGGCCAATAGTAATACCTCTTGACCAACTCTAGAGTTTTATTCAACCCAAAATGTCCACTTACTGAACCATTATGCTTTTCTTATACTAGTTTCTCCCTCATTGAACCTCTCAGTACATAGAGTTGTCCTCCTTTAAAGAAAATACCTTCTTCAAGAGTATACTTTGAGTACTCACTATGAAAGTGATTTTGATAATATTGACATACCTTGTATGCTGTTGCAAAGTCTTCATCTGCTGGATACAGATCCTTGAAGCTTTCTATGCCAATGCTCCTTAACTGAACTTCTTACACTGTGAGTAACCTTCTACTTAATGCATTTTCTACTCTATTCTGTAATCCTTTCTTGTGCTTTATGGTGAAGGTATAGGCTTTTATATACTCCACCTATTTCATGTGTTTATGACTTAGTTTATCCTGTGAACTTAGAAAACTTAAAGCTTGATTGTCGGTAAAGACTACAAATTATTTGGGAAGGAGATAATGTCTCCATTTCCTTAGTTCTTGTACTAATGCATATAGTTCCAAATCATATGAGGAATAATTCCTCTTTGCATCACTAATTTTTTCACTATGAAAAGCTACTGGCTTACCTTCTTGACTCAAAACTGCACTGACAACAATATTACTAACATCACATTCCACAGTAAACAATTTGTCAAAACTAGGAAGTTTCAATATCGACTGAGTCTCTATCCTTGTCTTCAGATGCTCAAATCCTTTATCAGCCTGCTCATTCCATTGGAACTTGGATTTCATACCTCCCTTTATGGTATCTAAAATAGGTGCACTGATTTCACTGAACTGTTTGATGAACTTCCGGTAGAACTGTGCTAAACCATGAAAGCTTCCTACTTCAGTAGCTGACTTCAGTGTAGGCCAATTCAAGATGGCTTCCACCTTACTTGTATCTATCTTCAAGTTACCCTCTGAGATAATGAAACCTAAATATACCAACTCTTGCTTCATGAACTCACTCTTTTCCAAGTTGATTGTCAACTTCTCCTCATGCAATCTTTGCATTACCATTTTCAAATGTCTAAGATGATCCTCTTTTGTTTTTCTGAACACTAGGATGTCATTTAAGTACACTAAAACCCATTTTCCAATGAAGTCCCTTAAAATCTTATTCATTAATCTCATAAATGTGCTTGGGGAATTTGACAACCCAAAGGGCATAACAAGCCATTCATAAATTCCTTCGATAGTCTTAAAAGAAGTTTTCCATTCATCTCCCACTTTAATTCTTATCTGATGATATCCACTCTTAAGATCTATCTTGGAGTAATATCTAGCTCCACCAAGACAATCCATTAAATCTTCTATCCTTGGTATTTGGAACCTATACCGGATAATAATCCTATTTATGGCCCTGGAATCGATACACAACCTCCAAGTACCATCCTTCTTTGGGGCTAGGACTGTGGGAAAAACACATGAGCTTATTCTTTCTCTAATCAACCCTTGGTCAATTAGTTCTTGGATTTGGTTAGAAATTTCTGCATTCTATTGTGGGGCCATGTTATAAGTAGCTTTATTTAGAAGTGAGTATTATGGGATAAAGTCAATCTGATGACTAATAGACCTCTCAGGTGGTAGGGTAGCTAGTTGACCATCACTAACTATGGTATGGTATTGAGTTAATAACCATTGGATCTCTAAAGGCAACTCTTCCCTCTTATTCCCCTTTTCATCCTTTGGTTTCAAAACTAAAGAAAAGCCCACTCCATTTTCTTCTTCTAATGTCTTCAAGAATTCTCTCACCGACCAACAGTAGGTTTGGACCCCTTTTTTTCTCTTCCTCTTCTTCCAAGGTTGACTATATCCTAAAATTTATTTCATCTTTCTTGAAGGAATAGGAGTTCTTAGCTCCATCATGCACTACATCTCGGTCAAAATCCCAAGGTCTACCCAATAGTAGATGACACGCATCCATGGGCAGGTCATCACACAAAAATCTGTCCTTATACCTCCCTATGGAAAATTCTATCCAAGCTTGCTCATTGACTATTACATGTTGATCTTTATTCAACCAAGTAACTTTATAAGGATTAGTATGAGGAACCCTTGTCAATTTTAACTTCTCAATAGCTTCTAAATAAAATTTATTATCAGTAGAACTTGAATCTATGACAACTTTATAGACCTTACCGAGTACCTTGCAGTTGACTTAAAACAAAGATCTTCTTTGGCTTGGCTCTTCCTTGATGGGTTCCTTGAGGAGTAGTCTACGAACCATCAAGTGCTCTCCCATTTTAGAACCTATGGTGACTTCTTCTTCCTTACTGCTAGAAGACTCTTCTTGCACATAGTGGCTCTTTTATCTCCTCCTTGTGAAGTAGAGCTCTTTGCAAGACACCAATATGCAGGATGCCCAAGCTGTTGACAGTTATAACACTTCATCAAAGAGAAGTAAGACCCTCTTCCCTGATTATTGGTTGCTCCTCTTGAACTATTATTTGAACCTCTTCATCGGTTGTAACCACCTCTAGTGTTACTGGATTCTCCTTGATTCTCGGTGAGTTTGGACTCACTTTGGTTCTTAGCCTCAGAATTCCTCCCTCTATATCCTCCTCTATGACCTCTATTGTCTCTTCCTCTGCCTCTACTATTTGAGTCTTTCTTCTTCTTGAACTTCTCCTCTACTTTGAGGGCTAGTTGATAGCATTGGTGTACAGTCTTGGGGCTTAAGAGATTGATCTCTTCTTGAATACTCCATTTGAGGCCATTCAGATATTTGGCCACTTTTAGGATCTTCTCTTCCATCACATGAAACCTTAAGAAAATTTTATGGAATTCTTCTGTGTAGGCACAAAATTCTAAGTCTTTTTGTCTTAGATTCTACCTTTTCTTGTGCAGCTGCACTTCATAGTCATCAGGAAGATAAGTTTCCTTCATCTTATCCACTAGACCTTTCCAACTAGTTATGGGGTTCTTTCCTTCTTTAGTCCTTTCTTCTTGGACAAATTTCCACCAATTGAGAGTAGTTACTCTTAATCTTATCTTGGCTATTCTAACTTTCTGAGCTTCGGTCACACTATCACAGTCAAAGTGATTCTCGAGACCTTCTATCCATTCCATGATTAATTCTGGTGGTGCAGGAGCACCTAGGCAAACTCCCAATGCTTAGTCAATTTTGTCTTGTAACTGACTTTATCCAAGTCAGTGATTTTAATTTTGACCTTAGAAGGTCTTGCAATGTGTGTGACTAGATGGATTAGTAGTTATTACTAAATCCAATCTAGTTTAGGTTAGTTTGATTTCTGAGTTGTTAATTCTTAGGATAAGCCTAAAATGGGAAAAGTGGTCTAAATGTGTCCTAGACCCAAGCCAAGTGTGAAAGATACCTAAAAAGGCCTTAATTATGTTAATCCATCAAGTTATATGGGTTAGAGGTCCTAAAAGTTAGTTGTGATCATAAATGCAAAAGATGCTAAAAAGTTGTCATGACAACATTTGCAACTTTTTGCAAATGTCGCATGCAACTAGACAACATTGGATTCCCTTAATTATAGGAGTGGAAAATCAATGTTGAAGGCCTAAAAAAATGGGAGAGGCATCTTAAGATACTGTGTGGCTCATTTCCCAAGGTAGAGGATATTGTAAGCAAGTTTTTGAAGTGAATGAAGGCAGTGTGTTCTTGTTTGACAGTATTGTCAACTTGTTTTTATGTTAATGGTGTGTTAATGGATTGAAAAGTTGAAACTAGTGTTGGATCCATGAATTAGAAGTAGATACAAGAAATTTTCATTCAGTGAGAAAGTAGATTAGAGTTGATTTGATAGTCTTAGGAAATTTTTTAGGATTTAGACTGTTTACTGGTCCAATTTAGGTAGATTTTGTTTTCATGGCTCCCCCATAGAATCCAACTGTGGGAAACTACAAAGGGTAGATGAATATGTTAGGGGATCCTCTGTACAATGTAGATATTCAAGTAGGAGGTCTGGAGAATCGATTTGATATTTTTGAATCCATGCCCTAGGCGAGCTATGGCTGTCCGATTAGGTGTATGGAAGGGGGAAAGTTGAATGCAGAAGCAAGGGTGTGTGTGAAAGGTCTAAAAAAAGTGTGGTTCCAAATTCATTAGGGTCCTATAGATCCCTAATTTAGAGCTAAGAGTTTGAACAATCCATTTGAATAGATTTCTAGATAGAAATCAGTCAACTGCATTTTAGGAACCCAAAAAGCCCTATAAGCACTACATTTCAGGACACTGGTGTACGGATGACTTGGGAACCTTAGACCTAGAAAATATTTTAGGTCTTACAAAAGGGTATCATAATCCTAGATTAGTTTTGGATTTGTTTGTAAGAATTGGGAATAAATCCAGAAAAACCCTCTAGATAGGGCTAATTGGTCAATTAGGCCTAATAGGGTCCTATAGGGAGTGAATTTGGAATTCAATTGAATTAGGATTGAAGACCTATTCTATTGGAGTGAAAAGAATGAATAATGAGTGTTCAAATGGTGAACATGACCCTTGTAGAATTTTTGAAGTTGGAATGGAGGATTTATGCCTAGAATCCTTCAAGCAAGAGTGAAGCATTGAGACAAAACTAGTGATAGTTATCTTTCAAGGTGAAGCACAAAAAGCATAACTCACTGTGTTGAGTTAGTGAAGTCTTAGGCTATTGGAGAAAATGCTTGGGAGATCCTAGTGTTGAGTTTAGGATCCTAAGAAGACTAGGAAAAGTGGATACCTAGTGGAGTTTGTGCAAGCACACCTTGGAACACTTCCATCAGATTGGTATTAGAGCTTGTTTGAACAGGCTTGTGGTTAATGTTCCAACCAGAAGAGTCAGTAGGAGAATCCACCATGGTGACCAATGTAGAGTTAGATAAAAAAGGTATATGATCAAGAAGTGGAGAATAGAATACTCTGAGATAGATTGGCTCAATTAGAGCAGAAGGTAGATGAAGTTGATGTCAAAGCAGATGAAGTGAAGGATAAGGTTGAAGGGAAAGGCAAGGAGATTTCCATAGATGCTGAAGTACCCAAAGCTGACCCTTTCCTTAATGAGGATCCATTCTTGAAATATTTAAAGGCTATGAGTGGTAAAGCACTAGAAGGATTTACAATCTTTACTGGAAAGATGGAACCAGAGATAGTCCTAGACTGGATAGAAGGACTAGAAAACCATTTTGATTGTGATGGCATCACTGAGGCTCAAAAGGTGAAAGTTTCTAAGGCCAGACTAAGAGGGTCTGCACTCACTTGGTGGAAATTCTTCCAAGATGAGAGGGAGAAGGAAGGAAAGAAGCCCATTTCCACATGGAGATCCATGGTTAAAAAAATTAGAGATGCTTATATCCTCGAGGATTATGAAATCCAATTGCATAAAAGAAGACAAGGATTAAGACAAAAGGACCTAGATTTAAACTCCTATATTGAAGAGTTTCAGAGACTTTGCATGAGATATAAATTTTTAGAGGATGAGAAGGTTAAGGTAGCAAGGTACCTAAATGGAATTAAGTGGACCATACAAGATGAGATGAGTCTCTTGACTCCAGACACCATTCAGAAGTGCCACCAAATTGTTATAAAAGTTGAAGAGAAGCTGAGAAAGAGACAAGACTCTAGCACTACTAGAGGAAGAGGTAAAGGAAGAGATATTAGAGGACATAGAGGTGGGTATGGTGGAAGGAGCTCAGAACCAAAGAGTCAAGGAGAGACTAAATTTTTTGAACAACAAGAAGGAAAATCCAATAGAGGGAGTTCAAATAGAGGAATGAACTCTAGTAGCAGAGGAAGAAACAATGACCAAGGTAGGGGTAACTACTTTGATAACATGAAGTGTTACCACTGTAATTAGATCGGACATCCTGCATATAGATGTCCAAATAAGGGTGCTACTTCTCAAGGAAGTGATAAAAGGGTGAATTATGTCCAAGAAGAGTCTAGTGGTGGAAGAAAACACCCTAAGGTTCCCTTAGAGTCAGAGGAAGGTGAGAATTTAGTGATGCAAAGAACTTTGCTTAAGGAACCAGTGAAAGACGAACCTAGTCAAAGGAGATCACTATTTAGAGTGAAATGTAAAATGATGGGGAAATTGTGTAGAGTCATCATAGACTCAAGGTCTATTGATAGTATAGTGTCAGAGGAGGTAGTCAACAAGCTGAAAATGAAAATGATACCCCACACCAATCCTTATAAAGTCACCTGGCTAAACAAAGGACAACATTTCCTTGTCAATGAACAAGCTTGGGTGGAATTTTCAATTGGAAGGTATAAGAAAAAAGTATTATGTGATGTGCTACCTATGGATGAATGTCTCCTACTCCTAGGTAGACCATGGAAATTTGAGCAATAGGCCATGCATGATGGAGAAAAGAACTCATATTCATTCAAGAAGGACAATGTGAAATTCAAAATATAGTCACTATTAGAGGATGGATAAATGAAATTATCTAGCACCAATGTTCTCATGGTTAGTGAGAAAGAGTTCTTATAAGCCTTAGAAGAAGGAGAAGGATTTGGTTTTTCACTTGTGTCAAAACCAAAAGAAGAAATTGAAGACAAGACATTCAAGAAGACAGAGTTGCCAAAGGAAGTGCAGGAGATGCTACATAAGTATGAAGGTATTGTTAGTAATGGAAAACCATCATCCCTAACCCCAAAGAGGACTATAAGCCACCAAATAGACTTCATTCCAGGAGCTACCCTTCCCAATAAGGCTGCATATAAAATGAATCCTCAACAAAATGAGGAAATAGCTAGATAGATTCAAGAACTCCTAAGCCAAGGTCTGATTAGGAAAAGTATTAGCCCTTGTACCGTACCCACTGTCTTAGCCCCTAAAAAGGGAGGAAAATGGAGGCTATGTACTAACTCTAGAGAAATAAAAAAAGTAACCATTAGGTATAGGATCCCTATCCCTAGGATAGAAGACCTAATGGATTGTCGAGGTGAAGCAAAATTTTTCACAAAGATTGAATTGAAAAGTGGATACCACCAAATCAGAGTCAATGAGGGAGATGAATGGAAAACAACCTTCAAGACCACAAAAGGATTGTATGAGTGGATTTTTATGCCATTTGGGTTATCCAATGCCCCATCCACATTCATGAGACTCATGAGTGAAGTCCTAAAAGACTACGTAGGAAAATTTGTGGTAGTCTACTTGGATGATATATTCATCTATAGAAAGACAAGAGAAGAACACCTCAGACATCTGCAAATAGTTTTCAAGAAGCTACATGAAGAGAAGTTGATGATCAACTTGGAGAAATGTGAATTCATGAAACAAGAGATAGTGTACCTTGGGTTTATACTATCTCAAGGCAATATGAAAATGGATCCTAGCAAGGTGGAAGCCATCATGAACTGGCCTAATCCAAGGATAGCCACTGAGGCAAGAAGTTTTCATGTCTTAGCATAGTACTATAGAAAGTTTATAAAGAAATTTAGTAAAATTTGTGCTCCTATGCTTGATACTATCAAGGGTGGGATGAAAACTAAATTTGTATGTAATGAACAAGCTAACCATGTGTTTGAGTTGTTAAAGAAGAAGATTTCTACCCAACTAATCTTGTTTTTTCCAAGCTTTGAGAAGCTATTCATAGTGGAATGTGATGCCATCAATGTAGCCATTGGTGCAGTCTTGAGTCAAGAGGGAAGACCACTGGCCTTTTACTCTAAGAAACTAAGTGAAGAAAACAAGAAATACTCCTCTTATGACCTAGAGATGTATGCTTTGGTCCAAGATTTGAGGAAGTGGAGGCACTACTTGATTCCAAAGGAGTTTGTAGTCTTTTCAGACAACCAAGCACTGAGTTTCTTGAACTCACAAGATAAGCTCAGCCACAAGCATATGAAGTGGGTTGAATACCTGCAAGCATACACCTTCAAAATAAAGCACAAGAAGGGATTGTAGAATAAGGTAGCAGATGCCTTAAGTAGAAGAGCCCTGACAGTACAAGAGATACACTTGCAGAGCATGGGAATAGAGAGCTTCAAAGATCTATATGCAGAAGATGGATATTTTGTAAACATCTACAAGGTATGTCAAGAATACAAGAACCAAATTCATAGTCAATTCTCTAAATATACTTTGCAGAGTGATCTCTTGTTTAAAGGAAGTCAATTTTGTGTCCCTAGAGGGTCCATATGAGAAAATGTGATTCAAGAGAAGCACAATGGTGCATTTAGTGGACACTTTGGTGTCAATAAGACCCAAGAATTAGTTCAAAGGTTTTATTTTTGGCCCAAGATGAATTTGGATGTTAAGAAATATGTAGAGAATTGTGTTATCTGTCAAAAGGCAAAAGGCACATCTTCAAATGCAAGCCTATACCATCCTCTAACCATTCCAACTAGACCATGGTAATGTCTGAGCATGGATTTTGTAGTGGGATTTCCCAAGACAAAACAAGGAATAGATAACATTTATGTTATTGTGGACAGATTTAGCAAGATGACACACTTTGTACCCTGCAAGACAATCCATGACACCAGTCAGATAGCTCAACTATTCTTCAAGGAGGTAGTTAGAATACATGGTTTGCCATTAAGTATAGTGTCAGACACAGATGCAAAGTTTATGAGTCATTTTTGGAAGACTCTGTGACAGAAGCTAGGAACCAACTTGTCTTTTGGATCTGCATACCATCCTTAGACTGATGGCCAAATTGAGGTAGTCAATAGGAGTCTTGGTAACCTCTTAAGCTGCTTAACTAAATAGTATGGTCAAGTTTGGGACCAACTCATTGGGAAAGTAGAGTATGCTTATAATGACATAGTGAATAGGACTATTGGTAAGATTCCTTTTGAAATATTTTATGGCCTTCATCCAAGAGGCATATTTGAGCTTAGATATATGAAGGATGGAAACAAGGGAAGTGGCTATGCAGATGAATTTTCCCATTCTATGCAAGAAGTCCATGAAACAGTGATGAAGACACTCATTGAAAATACAAAGAAGCTTAAGAGCAAAGTGGATGAGAGGAAAGAGATATCCAATTCCAAATTGGGGATATGGTGATAGTACACCTCAACAAGGCAAGGTTGCAAAAAGGAGTTCCACATAAACTATTGATGAGAAGAATTGGCCCATGTACTATATTTGTCAAATATGACACAAATACATACAAGGTGGAACTTCTAGAGGATATGGGTCTATCTCCGGTGTTTAATTATAGAAGAATTAGTTTTGTACAAAGGCCCAATCCCTAATCTAGATTAGAGTTTTACTAAATTCATACAGGAGGTGGAGGAACTCAACTTTCCATCTGCACCAATCAAGAAGGCAGAACACATACTGGATTTTAGAGTCTACAAGAAGACAACAAAGAAGGAATACAAAGAACATTTGGTGAAGTGGCATGGATAAACGGATGTAGATGCATCTTAGGTAAAGGAGATAGAGTTCAAAATTTTTGGCATTGATCCCATCTTACTCAATCCAAGGGTGGATTGAAGTCTTTTCATTTAGGGAGGATGGTGCAGGAGCACCTAGGCAAACTCCCAATGCTTAGTCAATTTTGGCTTGTAACTGTCTCTAGCAAAGTCATTGATTTTAATTTTTACCTTAGAAGTTATTGCAATGTGTGTGACTATATGGATTAGTAGTTAGTACTAAATCCAATTTAGTTTAGGTTATTTTGATTTCTAAGTTGTTAATCCTTAGGATAGGCCTCAAAAGGGAAAAGTGGTCTAAATGTGTCCTAGACCCAAGACAGGTGTGAAAGATGCCTAAAAGGGACTCAATGATGTTAATCCATTGAGTTATATGGGTTAGAGGTCCTAAAAGTTAGTTGGGATCATAAATGCAAAAGATGCTCAAAAGTTGTCATGACAACATTTGCAACTTTTTGCAAATGTTGCATGCAACTCGACAACTTTGGATTCCCTTCAGTCTAGGAGTGGGAAATCAATGCTGAATGACTAAAAACATGGGAGAGGCATCTTAAGATACTGTGTGGCTCATTTCTCGAGCTAGAGGATATTGTAAGCAAGTTTTTGAAGTGAATGAAGGCAGTGCATTCTTGTTTGATAGTACAATTGACTTGTTTTTATATTAATGGTGTGTTAATGGATTGAAAGGTTGAAACTAGTGTTGGATCCATGAAGTAGAAGTAGATACAAGAAATTTTCATTCAGTGAGAAAGTATATTAGAGTTGATTTGATAGTCTTAGGAAATTTTTTAGGATTTATACTGTTTACTGGTCCAGTTTAGGTAGATTTTGTTTTCATGCTCCCCCATAGAAACTTCAAAGGGTGGATGAATATGTTAGGGGAGCCTTTGTACAGTGTAGATATCCAAGTAGGAGGTTTGGAGAATCAATTTTCTATTTTTGAAGCCATGCCCTAGGCGAGCTATGATTGTCCAGTTAGGTGCATGGAAGAGAGAAATTTGAATGCAGAAGCAAGGGTGTGTGTGAAAGGTTTGAACCAAGTGTGGTTCGAAATTCATTAGCATCATATAGATCCCTAATTAAGAACTAAGAGTTTGAACAGTCCATTTGAATATATTTCTAGATAGAAATCAGTCAATTGCATTTTAGGAACCCAAAAAGCCCTATTAGCCCTACATTTTAGGACACTGGTGTACGGATGACTTGGGAACCTTAGACCTTGAAAATATTTTAGGTCTTCTAAAAGGGTATCAAGTTCCTAGGTTAGTTTTGGGGTTGTTTTTAATAATTGGGAAGAAATCCAGAAAAACCCTCTAGATAGGGCTAATTGGTCAATTAGGCCTAATAGGGTCCTATAGGGAGTGAATTTGGAATTCGATTGAATTGGTATTTAAGACCTATTCTATTGGAGTGAAAAGGATGCATAATGAGTGTTCAAATGGTGAACATGACCCTTGTAGCATTTGTGAATTTGGAATAGAGGATTTATGCCTAGAATCCTTTAAGGAAGAGTGAAGCATTGAGACAAAACTAGTGATAGTTGTCTTTCAAGGTGAAGCACAAAAAGCATAACTCACTGTGTTGAGTTAGTGAAGTCTTAGGCCATTGGAGAGAAGACTTGGGAGATACTAGTGTTTAGTTTATGATCCTAAGAATACTAGGACAAGTGGAGACCTAGTGGAGTTTGTGCAAGCACACCTTGGAACACTTCCATCATCTATATCCATCTTGCCACTAGATACAGACACACATTCTAAGGACTTACCACTCATTGCCTTCAATGCTTTCAAGAATGGATCTTCTTGAAGCATAGGGTCTGGCTCTAGTATTATGTCTTCCTCAACCATTAATTTATCCTTTTCATCAACTTCTCTCATTAGTTCACTGACTGCTGTAGTTCGAAGCTGCACTTCTTCTAACTTACGTGCCATTTCAGCTAAGTGTTCCTTCAGGAGTCTGTTCTCCTCCTTCTTCTCTCTGATGTCTCTTTCTAGCTCTGGATTGGATACCGTGTTGGATGAATTTACAGACTCTTCTGAATATCACACCCAAAAAACACAAGCCCAAATCTTCTTGCTCTGATACCAATCTAATGTAGAACTGTGGTCTAGTGCTACTGAGAGTTAGCCTGACTCTGCCCCAAGGTCTCTTTAATGGACCTTATAGGGTATTATCAAACCCTACCTTGAGGAAGTCACTAAGATCTTCACTTAAAGTTCTGTAGACCTAGTTCCCACCATTAAGATACTATTTCATACTATAGAATCTACTAGGATATATTCATTCACCAAGCTAAAACAACTGGTTCAGCTTGAGCAAAAAAAAAAAATTGCTCATAGAACACATGAAAAATTCTTAATATAGTTCCAAAATACTTTTTGTATTCTCTATTCACAATTTGAAATCTATTACATGTACAACCCTCTCTTTCTCTTACAAAATTTCAAGTATATAGCCATCTCTCAAAATATCTCGCGCCCTCCAACAACTTCAACAACTTTTGTAAAGAAGGCATGGGCGATAAAATAATGACCCTCACATCACTGGAACAAGTTTCCTTGTCCATCAAGACACATGCAACACATTAGGAGCCATTGGAGTTGACCTAGCTGGTCACAAAAGTCAAAACCCATGTTTCATGGGTCGTTAAACTAACATTACCGAGCATGAGACCACCATTACCGAGCACCAATGTCGAGCGCCAAAACAAACTATTCTTTGACACCCAAGCGACATAGTAAAGCCTAAGAAACAACACTGAGTGAATTGTGTAGCATCCCCGAGTAACAAGGTAACTCGAGAAATAGAACAACCCAAGCACATTCCCGAGCAACATACCCGAGTGACATACCCAAGTGACCTTCCTGAGAAACAAAATAACCTGAGAAATAGTATTGCCCGAGCACACTACCTCATTGCCCTTTCACCAATTATGGTTCCTAGTGCCTTGGTTGGATTTCTAGAGATTTATAAAATACCTCAACACACACTTAAACTAAAAACAAGCTAAAAAGAAACTATGGTGTTTGTTCATGAATTGATCTTGGTCATTACAAGAATAGTGGAACAAAAAACCTTACAAATAACTAAAATGTTCTCTAACCTAGGTGCTCCTGCACCAAAAACCTAGCGCTTAGCCAAACAACTACCAAGACCCATTGGTAAAGAAAAATAGAAACAAGTAACCAATCCCAAGTGGAGAACAACAAGTCTTCAACTGAGCGAACAAAAGCAGTTACTAAGAACTTTACCGAGCAGGCTTCAACAAGATACTAAACCAAAGCAAACATAGTTTTGGTTGATCAGGATTGCCAAAGAACCCAAGGTGCTCCTACATCAGACACCTGGGGTTAAAAGAAATGATTCTTTGAATCATGTGTCAGGTCCAACTTGAATTGAATCCAACTTAGATTGAGAAATCCAAGAGGAGCCTTCAATCGGTCTATTCTTCCATTTTATTAGATACCCCATGTAATTCTTTCCTCTTGTACTTCTACCAATTCTATGTTTCAAAATTTTCTCAACTTCTTCTATCTATTTCAAGTCAAAAGAAGGTTTGTATGAGGGGTTGGTTATGCCTTTTGGTTTGACTAATGCAACAATTATATTTATGAGATTTATGTATGAAGTTTTGAAGAAATTATTGAATAAATGTGTGATTGTATACTTGGATGATATTCAAATGTTCAGTAAGACTAGAGAAGAACATTTGATGCATATAAGACAAGTGTTGTAGAGATTGAAAGAGGAAAAGTTGTTGATAAATTTGAAAAAGTGTTCCTTCATGAAAGAAGAACTTGTGTATTTAGGTTTTGTGATTTCAGCCGATGGTTTGAAGATGGATCCTGAGAAAGTTGAAGCTATATTTAGTTGGCCTATACCTGAGAATGTCAGTGAGGTAAGTTCATTTCATGGATTGGAAATTTTTTATAGAAAATTCATCAAAAAATTGAGTTCTATTTTAGGTTTGTAATGCATCCTTATTCAAAGTGATAGCAGAAGGATGTGTTTGTAATTTCATCATTGACAAGAGATGAGTCTGTGATATGAAACAGAGAAGTAGGAGTCATTGGATCATCATAAATCTCAAGTGATGCATCATATTCTTATTTTTCTAAGGTACCATCATCAAAGGGAAAATTGTCAACATCACCAAGTGAAAGAAGAAAATCTAAAATAGGATCATCTGGGAATGGAGGAACATGTGGATCTCCAAAAATTTCCCAAATAATATTCCAAAATGTGCATAAGCACTTAAAAACCTCAAAACATGGGTAGATATCATGGAGGTAACTTTCATTGATGCTACAACCAATCAACCCTATGATATGATCATTCTTATTAAACCAAATTAATTTCTTCCATTTTGTCTTTGGCTTAGGAATGAGTCCATAAAGATGAGGCAATATATTAAGCCACTTATAATGTGTCATGAATCCTTTTTCCCATGACTCATACTTATTCTTAGTTAAAGTGATAGCATAAGGACGTGTTTCATAACCCATGTTTTCATTAATCTTACACATCTCACATCATATAGAGATCAACAAAATGATATTGTTAAAAACCAAGATTTGATTTCAATGGCTAAAAAATAACATCTGAAGAATATTTGAACCATCTTGAAGTTGACAAAAGACCTTTCTTACGATATTTGTTTGCAAAAAGTGGCCTCATTTTCCATAAGTTATGTAAAGAAAGGCATATTGCACGCACTTTGAAGCACATACAACTCTTGGTTTCATAACCACAAATGATCTCAGTGGCTAATATATTGTTTCCCTTCAAGGAAAGTGGATCTCAATAGATGATATTTGTGGTGGGTTCTCATGCCACATATATCTCCACCACCCTCCTCAAGCTTCACACCACAACTCAATGAAATCAGATGACACTAGTATGTAAAGAGATAAATATCATAGTTTGTAGACAATGTAGATTAAATATCCCAAGAAAAAAGCACACGAGGGTCCAACAATGAATATTATCACAAAAATACAAAACTCTAAATGTAGAAAAAATAAATATTTTAATTGAAATGATTCTATATCCACTCCAATAAAAAAATGGCAATAAGAAAAGGCCCAATCCCAAGAACAAATGCATGCCCGTGATCATAAAATGAAGATCTCCACACAACAATAATATCAAGCGCCTATGATAACAAGAGATGATAATGGTTAATAGGTTGATGTGTAAAGAACTCCCAACACAAGGGGATTCAACATACACAAATGAAAAACAAGCCTGACATAAATTGTATACGGGCGACTCCAACAAATAAATGCATCTACCAGAGGAAGCCAAAGTGTGAAATAACACTTCGAAATGCTAAATCTAACTGGAGAGATGATGCAAAAAATTGTTACAAACCCTTAAGCTATTGAAAATTAGATAAAAAAAAGCAAAATCAAATTTAAACAAATAAATTCACAACACCAGATATACGTGGGAAAACCCTTTTGGAAAACAAAACCACACTCCAAAAGCTAGACTCAATTGTATTGTTGGAAACAACAACAGTTACAATACAATGCCTAAAGATAATGTTCTTTTGGAGTAAATATAGAAGTAGATAATTCTAGAGGATATACGACATATAAAAGATTCTTAGAATATATCCAACCTATCATGCAAAATACATTAAGAAGTCACATATTTATAGAGCTCAACACAAGCAGAAAGTGCCCATGGTTTCAAAAACTATCTCCAACACCAAAGAGGTATGTGGTGCTAGTTTTCTAATCTCATGACATGCTGCACATAGAAACTTCTAATGCAACAAAGCATAAATATTCCTTAATGATCACCTTTCTATATGGAACGCCTACCCCATACCACTTTTTAAAAGAGGATTCCATCATAAGTATCAAATACCAAAAAATAACTCCATGGCTCTCCCACTGAGCTAGTAATCATCATAATTATAATAGAAATTTTTCATAGTTCTAACATAGAAACCTATGACATTAGCTCCCTTATTTTAGGAATTCCAAAGTGGGTGTGAAATGAAATAAATAAGTAATAATGTGGACTCTAAGGTTGAGACACCTTAATCCAAACATTCTCCTGCTTGTTGAAGTCTTTTCAAGAGTAGAAACTCTATATCCTGCTCAAGGCCCCAAGGCCAATAGAACTAGCACACCATCTGAAGTTATTAGTGCTCACTAACATTGTCAGCGTATCTGCAACATTTACCAAAGTATCAAATTTTTCCAACTTCACCTTTCCATCTTCCACCATATCACAAACATAATATAATTGTATAAAAATATTCTTTGTTTTGGAATGAAAATTAGAATTCCTTGCCAAAAAAATAACACTTTGGCTGTCACAATAGATAGTTATTTGACCTGCATCAAAACCAATACAAGAAGATAATCTCTTAATCCAAATGACCTCTTTACAAGCATGAGTAGCTTCCATGTACTTTACTTCTATAGTGGACAAAGAGACGATATCTTTCTGCTTACACACCCAAATGATAGCACCACCAAACATTGTGAAAACATATGCACTGGTGGATCTTCTACTGTCAATGTCACCTGCCCCATCCGAATCTATATATCCATGAATGCAAAATGAATGTCAAGGTCTAGTAGGATAACCACGAAAACACAAGGAATATTAAGCTACACCCCTAAAACACTTTAAAACTCTCTTAACAACATCCTAATGCACCATTCTAAGATTAGCCATATACCGACTAAGGACTCCCACTGCTTGGGAAATTTTTTGGCCTTGTACAGACCATAGCATAAATCTGTTGGAATTAATAAGAAGTGTGTACTGAGAGGGGAGGGGTGAATAAGTACTTCTAAAACTTTTGTATCCTTTAATCAATTAACCTTTGTGTAATAAATTGTTTATCCAACCATCTGATCTATACTATCTTGATGTAAGATATATCAATTCATAAACTTAACATACATGTGAACATTCATGAAATTAATTGACACATAACACAAGATATGATATCATAGAAAAATCCTGTTAGGAAGTAAAAACTGCGGTGGGGATGGCACCCACAAAATCTTCACTATCTGTAGATTGGAAGGGGCCGGTTAAGGCTTACAATTTGATCACTTCTAATGATCTACCCTATTAAGAGTATATGTGGAGACCTGTTAAAGTCTACTTGGTTAAGAGTTTAGAAACACTATTGAGTGTGCACTCGATTAAGAGATTTATAGTTAGACTGTTAAATCCACCTTCCTGGAAAGGTTTTTTACACTTTTCTTCACTTGTTAGAATGATATAAAATTACAATTTGACCTGGTATATGCATTCTCCTATTGCTGATACAGATCCATTTAAGTTTACATGAATAAGATATATCACCTAATGTGATTGAATAATACCTCTGATTCTCGATAGCCTCTGTTCTTGGTTCTTGCTAACCAAATTCACCTTTTGCTATTTTGGTTCTTGAAACTTTCAATCTGATCCATAGATGTGCTCATAGGCTTCATTCATCCTCTCTTCTACATTCACACACGTATAATGAATGATTGCATCATCTATTTATAAGATGGATTGAAATAATCAAGTTTCATGAAAAATAATGTTAACTCTAAGATCATGTTTACAACTTTACCTTGATCTCCTAGTCTATGTGTTTTAAATCAGTTAGACTCATTAAAGCACTTAAATTCATGTTTCTTGTCCCTAAAGAAATGGTTTAAAAAAAAATCAAGATTCTATAAATATAATGAGACTATTTTATTTGACGTGGAAGTCAGATCCACTTTTTGCGGGCTGCAACTGACTTTTGGTTTCTGATGGTCGGTTATGCTCTGAAGTTAGTTGACCATCTTTCAGGTTCCTTGGTTGAAATATTCTCTTGGTTTTATTTTTGAATGTCTCTTGGGTTTTACTATATCCTGCACGTCGGGTTCCTCTGTCGGGTTCCTCTTTAACCATATGACTTTGCATTTTTGGTGTACACATAAAATTGTGTCATCGATTCTCTTTGTACTTAGCCATTTTCGGTTTGCTCTTTGTCCTGTCTTTCGGTGTATGCTTACTGAAAGTGTTATTTATATACTAATGGAAAATTAATGTCATCAATCTCCCCCTTTGACATTAGTATCAAAAAGTAATATGTGTAAAATACTAACAAAATGTTAAGTATATACAAAATATATAATCCTTAGTCATTTCATGACTCCCCGTATGTATATGCCGATATATCATTATTTTTCCCTTTTTCGGTAGTACTGTATAGTTTCCTTCCTATCTGTACATATCATATATTTATCATTTTTCCATCTGAATACATATCATTTTCCCCTTTTTTTGATATTAAGGGCAAAGGTCTATACCTTATAGCTTATCAAAAATGTGAGAGTGTGAAGACTTCATGTCTTCCATCATTTTCTCCCATTGTTCCTTCAATTTATCTAGAGCCATGTGCTTGAGTGTGATCTTGGAATGCATATCGTAGATGCTGTCTACTACAGACATCTCAGGGGTTGCTATCAGTTGCCTTGCTGAACTGATGTGCTGTTGAAGCAGTGTCAGATTTGGTAGAAGTTGATCTTGGAGCTCGGTGACTTCTTCTTTGAAGTGTGTCTCTGCTTCCCACAGTTCCTTCCTTAACCTTTTTATTTCAATGATTTTCTCATAATTCAGCTTTAGTGCATTGTCATTGGTGGTTAAGTTGTTAGCACTGTTAGCTAGATCATAATCTAACTTTGCTATGTGTTCACTATTCTCTTTAGTGAACTTTTCCAGTGTGCTTAGTTTTTGAATCAAGGAAATAGCTTCAGTTATAATTGGATCTAATTGACTAATGAATTCTAAAAGGTTTACCTTGTTGACCACCACTTCTTGGCTGATGTTCTCAATAAGTTTCTACTGGTACTTCTGCTCTTCTCTTTCTTCAATTGTTTTATCTGCATCAATGTTCTGTGTTGTAATTACTTTGGGGAGAGTGGATAGTTGATCAAGAATTGGTTTATTTTGATCAATATCAACATTAGGTACAATATGGTGCAAGATGTCCCTAGTTGTTTCAAGTACCATTGAGGCTCGGTGCTATTTCTTCAGCTTCTCCTATAATGCCTTCCTTTGGTATATTTCACCGTATTCTTTCAATGCTTCATAATCAAGTGTAGTTGGGTCACATTTGGGTATCTCAATGATTTCATCTAAAGTGACTTCCAACTTATTATTCTTGGATTTATTCTTGTTCTTTTGATTTGCACTTGAATGTAGTACCATTTCCAGTTTCTCGGCTTTGTCCGTTGTGCTTGATGAAGTTATTTGTGGTGCTTCTTTTTGTTACTTTGTTTTGGTGTCATATTTTTGGTTTTCTGTAGACGTCTCCACATCAACCTTTACATTGTTGGTAGCAACATTTTTGGTATCCATATTTGGGTTTATCTCCATTGGTGTCCTTATGCACTTCATCTATCTTTGTCTGTGCATCCTTCTTGGTCGTGTCTCCATCTGTTTGCTTTTATTCTCCTCCTGTAACCTTGTCAGTATCAGTTACAATGTGAGTGTCTTTGATGTCCTTCTGATCATCAGTGTCATATTTCTTTCCTTCTCCCCTTGCATCCTTGGGAATGCTTGAGTCCTTTTGAGGTGACTTTTCTATTTCTTGCAGAATATTGATAGCTTGTATCAATATTGGCATGTTTCCTAGTATGTTCACTTGTGCAGTATCAAATGTGTTGTTCTACTCTTCGGTTGTGTCCTTGGTAACATTGGCATCTTAATATTTTCTTACTTCTTCTGCTGGATCATCTGTAATATCAATGATTATGTTATCCACAATGCTGTCCTTTGTGGTGTCAGGCCATGTTTCATCTTCAACATCCATATTTTTGTTACCAGTTGTGTCTTGTTCTTCCTTGTCTAACTCAACTGATGTGTCATCTTCTACATCTTTGATTAATATCTATTCTTGATTTTCCTTATTATCAACTTTCTATTGTAGGTCTTTCTTGGGGATATCTTCCTTAGTAGGTATATTGAGTATTCTACTCCATTTCTTGTGACTTTCTTGTTCAAGCTCTATAAGCTTCCCTTCTAGAAATTTGTAGGCTTTGAACTTTGGTGAGAATTCCTTTTTATGATATTCCATCATTTCATCAATTTCTTTCTTCTTGGATTCATAAGGCATGAGAGTAACAAGTACTCTTTCTCTTATTTCCTTCTCATTCTTCAAGGAAAATGTCCATCTACTGTATAGTCTGTCCAAGAGTTCCCTTGGTACATTATTACCTTCAAACTAAATCGGTAGTTATTTGAATTTGTATATTTTTGCTATGATGAAATCTTCAACTTTGTTCTGATCTTTTGGATCTAGTTTCAATCATCTTATAATTTTAGAATTCGTGATAGATCCTGAATTTGCAATAGATTTGTATACCTCATCAATTCTTTCTAGAGCTTTATCCTTTTCTGCCTCTACACCTTCATCTTTCTTGGTGTCCTCAATGTCTTCTCTGGTTCTGATGAGTTTCCTTATTCTTTTTTTTGGCCCTCTTTTTGTTGTGGCCGATTTCCTCTTGTATGTTCTAACTTTTCCTTTCTTCAAAGGTGAAGGACTTGAATCATTTTCTATTTGGCTTCTTGTTCTTGAAGCAACTATGCTTCTTGGCTTCTTAGTTGGTGGAGGAGGTGGTGAACCTGACTCTGTGGCCTTAGAGTCATTCTTTTCTTCAACTTCACCGATAGGTAGCTGTCCTTCACTCTCTTCCTCCTTTTCAACTTCTTCCTCCTGTTTGGTTTCTTCCTGTGTTGCCGACACTATTTTCTTGAGGTTCTTGACCATTTTGTCCTTTTTCCTGATAATTTTCTTTACAACCAGGCCAAATTTGATTCTTGATTTGGCCTCCTCATAGGTTCCAAACTTAGGTTGTTTCTTATCTAATGGTTCATTTAACAATGCACCAATTGCTTTAGATGCTTGATCAATATTTATCTCATATTCTAATGGTTGTAGCCATGCT
Organism: Thuja plicata; assembly: GCA_018584345.1. Lineage (NCBI taxonomy): Eukaryota > Viridiplantae > Streptophyta > Pinopsida > Cupressales > Cupressaceae > Thuja > Thuja plicata. The sequence goes on along the minus strand of MU227859.1, from coordinate 4,169,604 downwards.
GTCCTTGGTACAATAGGCTTGATATAAGTGTGGTTTGTATCAACCATGAAACATATTTCATCTTTGAAATTTTCAATAAGTTTCTCAGGGATCCTTACCCTCTTTTGCATTCGGTCTTTGAATACAATAAAGTATTCATCCATGACTATTTAAAAATTGTCTCCCAGTGAGGTTATGTGTTCACTGACTTGCATGGTGACCAATTTTGTGGAATCCCATTTTATATTTCCTACAGAAGGAAATGTCTCTTGAAAGTAGAAGAAAATGCACATGATAAGTGAGCCAAACTTACATGTGTTTGTCTTTGCATTCCTTACAGTCTTCAAATTCTCTTCTAAATGGTTCAGGAGAAGTTCAGATAAATCCAACCGAGTTCCCTTCTTCACAATCTTGTATGCTGTGTCTATTGCACCAGATGCTATGTTTTTCATCCTGTTGGCTTGAAAGAATTTGTAGCCTAGAACACATGCTCCAAATTTCATCTCATCATCGGTAATGGTGGATACCTTTAATCCTCTGCCATCCCATTTGGCTCCTATGATCTTTTCAGTCTCAGCCTTGGGTGGGTGCTTCAGTGTTTTACCTTTTCGGTTATAGGGTAACCAGTGACTACATGGATAACATCTCAGGTTATCATCTTCGGTTCATCCATCCATCATTTGTCATTGTGCATTTGGCTCAATACTAACCAAATCCACTCAGTTTTGAAGACCTTAGGGAATAACATGGAATTAGTGAGCCCTTTCACTTCTATATGTTTATGCTCATCTTTTAATGTTCCATCTTCATTGCATAACTTCTTATAAGCTCTTTCTACTTTCGAGTCGCCGATTTTTGCAATCTTGCAGTGGATGTATGATAGCACATCTTCGACAAGAAAAACCCTAGCTGGTATTTGCGAGAATGCTCCAGCATCGTCAGGTTGTGAAGCAACCTTATGGTAAATCTTGTAGTGTGATTCCTCACATGCATAATTCTTAATGAGCTGAAACTCATCCTTCTTGATGTTCTTCAATTTGACGGTTCTTGAAGTTGTGGCCATTTTTCAGATTAAGGGCTTTCTAAGAAATGCATAAAATACAGTTGTCAGTTGTCGTAGAAATTACTGTGTACACTATTAGTGATTTCTAATCTTATTTGGAGTGCTAGTGGATGAGTTGATGTAGCTCTATGATCCAGTTGCTATTTGCACAAAAATTGCTCTCGTCACTCTGCTCTGGTCCTGGTGAACAATGATATCATTCTGTCGCCCTTTTATAGCTATTTTCCCTAAAAGGTGACTCATTAATGCTTACCTACTCTTCTGTGTGCGAATTCAGAGTTCTTGAATTAAGACATTACCTTTCCTTCGATGACAACGTGACGTTTTAGGGCATTCATTTAACTCTTTACTTTTACCGATGGGTTTCGGTGTTTCAAACAACTTGTTCACTTTGCTTGATTACGAATGAGGCTCAGTTTACACTAGTAACTTTGCTTTCTCATGTTAAGAGATGCTTCTTGGTAAGTGTAGGTAGTTTTTAACTTTGAGCGTATATCAATGGATTTTGGTATGTATGCTCAATAGCATAGTTATCACAGATTTTAACAAGTAATACCATGATGCATCTTTAATTATGCTAATTTGGCATTTTATAAACATATTATGGAACTGATGTAAAATAATAACTTGGGGTAATGCAGTTCCATACTTACTTGTTTTGCTTAGGTGGGGGTAGTGATGTCACTGGATCCATTGGATGGGGTGTCACCATTTGCATTGCTCGGTCCAGCTTCATTATTGTTTGAAGCTCTTCTCCACATTTTGTCTCTTGTTCTCTAGATGTCTTCAATGGTGTTTTCATTGGGATATGTGCTGATTTCTATCATTCGGTCTCTGTAGTATTTCTTGAGATGACCAACTTTATGACAGTGTAAGCATGCCATTCCGGGGTTAGTCTAGCCTCTAGATTTTCTAGTCCACTGTCTCATACAGTTTGCAGCAATGTGACCAAATATTCCACATGCTATATAATTTTTCCAAGTATTGTAATCCCATACATATTGGTTACCGACTCTTTTTGGTTGATAGGGAGTTTCTTGACCTTTAGGCTTCCATGCTTGCCTTTTCTTTTTCCAGCATTCAAGAGTTGTGTGCTCATTCATTTTACAAGTAGGACAATATTTGTCCATGTAGGTTTCCTTCTTTGTTTGTTTCATCTTAGATTTACATTCATATGCTTTATGTCCTTTCTTGTTACATTTATAACAAAATCCTATAAATGAAAATGTAGATTTAGGAATACCTTTCATTTTGCCTCTGCATACATTTGATGTGTGACCTTGTTTTCGACAGTGATTGCATGTAAGATTTCTTGGTCTTGGATTTTCATAGACATTCTTTGGATCAACTTGATTTGATGATTCTTCATTCTCAAAAAAACCTAGACTGGTGTTGTTGTTGACTCTTCGTTGTCCTTCAAGAAAATCATCCATTCTTTTATTGCTTTCTTCAGCTTTCTTGATAATTTTAGTATGCTGCTGCTGAATTCTTATCTCATGTTTCAACTTTTCATTTTCATCCCTTAGCTCACCAATAGCTTCTATTATTTCAATGAGTTCAATATTTATTCTATTTTCCTCTTGACTCATGAGAATAATCTGATTTGTAATCCCATGGTGATGCTCTGCAAGTCTTTGTATTTTAGACTCTTTCTCTTGTATCTTTTCTGTAATATTTCTTCTATCATCAATATCTAGTTTTCCTTCTTGCTCAGCTTGTCTAGTATTGTTCATGACATCAATCATCCTTACCATCTGTGTCTCTTGACAGATTTGTGGAGATTTAACTTGTCCAGCCAGATGTTGATTGATTTTAGTTAGGATTGTGATGCTTTCTTATGATGTGTTTGATGCTTTGCTTGTAGGTTATCCTGAAGAATCAAAGAAATCTGGTATCTCTTCCTCATGATAATCTGTCTCATTACAACGAGATGCCATAATATTTATTTCATCTAACAGTTGTCTCATATTGATTCTAGCTTCTTTATACTGCTCATAGAACATCTGAATTTCTAGCTTCTTATTTTCAATTTTTTCATCAAGTCTGTAATTCTCCATTGTATGATCTTTTCTCTTAAGCCTTTAAGATTTTCCAAAGAAGAGACTTAGCTTTGATTCCAATTTTTGGGATTAATGGGAAGTGTGTACTGAGAGGGGAGGGGTGAATTAGTACTTCTAAAACTTTTGTATCCTTTAATCAGTTAACCTTTGTGTAATCAATTGTTTATCCAACCATATGATCTATACTATCTTGATGTAAGATATATCAATTCATAAACTTAACATACATGTGAACATTCATAGAAACATTCATGAAAGTAATTGACACATAACAAAAGATATGATATTGAAAAAAATCCTGTTAGGAAGTAAAAACTATGGTGGGGATGGCACCCAAAAAATCTTCACTATCTGCAGATTGGAAGGGGCCGGTTAAGGCTTAAAATTTGATCACTTCTGATGATCTACCCAGTTAAGAGTATCTATGGAGACCTATTAAAATCTACTCATTTAAGAGATTTAGCAACACTATTGAGTGTGCACTCAGTTAAGAGATTTATAGTTGGACTGTTAAATCCACCTTCCTTGAAAGGATTTCTACACTTTGCTCCACTTTTTAGAATGGTAGAAAATTACAATTTGACTTAGTATATGCAATCTCCTATTGTTGATACAGATCCATTTAAGTTTACATGAATAAGATATATCACCTAATGTGATTGAATAATACCTCTAATTCTCGGTAGCCTCTGTTCTTGGTTCATGCTAACCAAATTCACCTTTTGCTATTCTGGTTCTTGAAACTTTTAATCTGATCCATAGATGTGATCGTAGGTTTCATTCATCCTATCTTCTATATTCACACATGTTTAATGAATGATTTCATCATCTATTTATAAGATGGATTGACATAATCAAGTTTCAAAAAAAGCAATGTTAACTCTAAGATCAGGTTTACAACTTTACCTTGATCTCCTAGTTTATGTGTTTTAAATCAGTTAGACTGATTAAAGCACTTACATTCATGTTTCTTGTCCCTAAAGAAATGGTTTTTAAAAAAAAATCAATATTCTATAAATAGAATGAGACTATTTTATCTGACGTGGAAGTCAGATCCACTTTTTGCGGGTTGCAACTAACTTTCAGTTTCTAACGGTCAGTTATGCTCTGAAGTCAGTTGACTATATTTTGGGTTCCTTGGTTGAAATGTGCTCTCAATTTTCTCTTTTAATGTCTCTCAAGTTGCACTATATCCAACATTTCGGGTTCCTCGTTAACCTTCTGACTTTGCATTTTTGGTGTACACACAAAATTGTGTCGTCAGTTCTCTTTGTACTTAGCCATTTTTGGTTTTCTCTTTGTCCTGTCTTTCAGTGTATGCTTACCGAAAGAGTTGTTTGTATACTAATGGAAAATTAATGTCATCAAAATCAAGATGCCAACAACACTCACATAAGATACTATATATATTCCCTCTGTCTCAGTATAATAATTTTGGACAATCCTCCATGTAAAGCTCATTATCTATAATACTGGAACAACTAACTGCCTGTAAGATATCATGCTAAATCTTTGCAACATAGAGTTAAAAAACTCTAGCTCATCCAAATATTTATGCAATCTTTATCTCTAATGATATCAATCCCAAGAATATATCTTACTACACCTAGATATTTCTGTTGGCCCAATGTTAAGATAATGGAAAGGATGTGTACTGAGGGAAGGGGTGAATCAGTACCCATAAATTTTTTTAGAAAAATCTTTCCATTCACTATACTATATTAATTGACTGAGTAGATTGCTTAATCCAAACATATATTATCAATACTGAAATGTAAATGCATGTAAAATAAACATAACACATTCAAACAATTAAGTACTCATGACACTAGTATTTTGGTAGCGCAGAAAACCCCTGTTAGAAGGTAAAAAATGCGGTGGGGATGAGACCCACAAAACTTCATTACTGCAATAGTAAAGGTATCCTATTAAATCTTTACAAAATGATCACTTCTGATGATCTTACACTGTTAGGAGTAACAAAAAGATTGAGTAGATCTACCCCGTGTGAGGATTTAGCAACACAATCTATGTGTGCACTCGGTTAAGAGATTTACAAAAAGACTGTTAAGTCTACTCTATTAAGAGATTTAAGTGTCTATTATAATTGTTAGAGTGTAAAACAAAGTTGATATGAAACATATACAATCTCATAATTGCTGATACAGATCCATTAAGTTCATACGAAACATATCACCTCAATGTGAATGATAATACCTTCTGCTCTATTCTATTCGGTAGCCTTTCCTTAGTTCTGTAAACTGAATACTGCAATGTGGTCTCTATCCTTGAATCACTTGTATGATATCTAATGTCTTTAGTATGGCGGCTACTTGATCATTTCTTGATCAACATACATATCAAAATTTACATCTATACAATTATATATAAAATGATATGACCTAATTAGGGTTTAACATTTACATCTTTACCCTAAGATCAACGGTTGCAAAATTTATATTGATCAAATAAACATAGGAGAGATAAACAATAAATGTTGTAAATCCATAATTAATGTCCTCCTCAATCATGTAAACCAGGTCGGCTCGAAAAGTTGTTACTTATATTATTGTACCATAACAAACTTTTATGTGGACTCTATTCCACTTGGTTAATGATGTTCCTCGGTGCTCAGTATATAATGTGTATCTTAGTTATACTGGAATTTGGTTATGCTTGTGTAGCTTGGTGTTGTTTTTGCTAGGTATAGTATGTTTACTCGGGTATCACTATACTTGGTTAACTATGAATGTGATCAATGCTCTTGGTTAACTTTGCACTTCGGTGATATAGACTGACTGTCTTGTATTGACTCTGTCACTGACTGTCTATTATGTCATCTTGATAACTAATGACAAATTCAATGTGCAATTGGAGTAACATTCTCCCCCTTTGGCATTAGTATCAAAAACTTAGTACTGTACATAATATACTATACATGATGACTTCCCCTTTGTACATGCTCCCCCTATGTATATACTCAGTATATGTATATGAACAATCTGATTGTAGTATCTGCCTTTACTATACATATATACATACTAAAATAATGACAAAAGGTGCATAACTTACAGTTTGTCAAAAATACTGGGATGGGCACTCTTGAGAGTTTCCAATAATTTTTCCCATTCCTCCTTTAAGTGTTCAAAGGTGAGTAACTCTAAGTGTAGCTGGGCATGCATATAATATATGCTCTCTGTGACTGATAAATCCAGGGTGGAAATGAGATTCTTTACCAAAGTTACATGTTTATGCATTATTTCTAAATGCGATAGTAATGTCGCTTGGAGCTCGGTTACTTTCTCTCTGATTGCTTCCTCTTCTTTCTTCAAGTCCTGTCTCAACCACTGGTTCTGAAGTATCTTCTTATAATGCATCTGTAATGCAGTTGGCTCGGTTGATAGACTCTGTGCACTAGCTTGTAGATCTTGATCTATTTGCTTGAGTTTTTCACTAATATTGGTAGTGAAATGGTCTAGTCTACATAATTTTTGTAGAGTAGTAATGGCTTGGGAGATGATAATTTCTATACCATTTACTAATTCTGACAGAGTTACCTTATGTACTGCCACTGCCTGGCTAATTTTCTCTGTAACTTTGTATTGGATTTTCTTCTCTGCTCTTTCCTCTAGTTTTTGCTTGGCATCTGTATCAGGATTATTAATGGCCCCTATGAGTAGCTCAAGTTGTTCTGGTATGGGGACTCATTCATCAATGTTAATATCTGGTACGACTTTCATTAAGATCTCCTTGGCCTTTTCTAGTACTTGTGCATGCTTTGCTTCTAATCTAAGCTTGTCTTGTAAAATTTTTTTGGTGCAAAGTTCACCATATTTCTTCAGTGATTCAGGATCAAGTGTCTTAGGATCCTATTTAGGTATCTCTATAATTTCATCCAGTGTAACTAGATCCTTGTTTCCTTTTTTCTTCTTCTTCTTCTTCTTCTTCTTCTTCTTCTTCTTCTTCTTCTTCTTCTTCTTCTTACCTTGATTGCTTGAAGATGGTGATAAAGCTAGAGTAAGCTGAGCCTTTTGATCGGTTTCTAACTTTACTTGCTCAGTACTCGGTGTGAGTACTTGGTGGGGTGTCTCGATAACTGATCTTGAGTTTGTAGTAGAGGTATCTACTATTTTGTCAGCTCTCTCAGTGTTACCTTCACCTTTTTCTTCTGTAGCATCAGCGATATTTTTTTTGTATCACTTGGTGCTGTCCCACCACTATGCTCTATGTCCTTACCATGATTTGTACCCTTATCTTCAGTTTTATCAGTTTCCTTCTCAGATGTATTTTGTTGCATTTCTGTATCCATCTCAATTGCTTGAACCAGAATAGGTAATTGGCCTGGTGTAGTAGCTCGGGTGACCTGTGATGTATTTTGTTCATCAATATTCTCGGTTGCTCTGATGGATTCATCTTCCTTGGCCTTCTATCCAGATCTCCCTCAGTTACATCAGTGATTGTGATATCCAGGTGACCTAGGTTGGTCAAGAGTTTAGGAATACCGTCTAACACATTATCAACTATTGCATCATCAATTTTTATAGGTTCTATACTTGGTCCAGTAGATTCAACATTAGTTATCTTCCTAGTATCCTGGTTATCCTTGGATGGATTCAGAAATGTCTTCCATATTTGGTTCTCTCAACATCTACTTCCATCATATTTCCTTGTAAAATATTCAAGGTTCTCTTTTTCTTAGGAAAGTTCTTTGCATACTTATTCATGATATCTTGTATCTCATCAACTATGCAATCTTCCATAATAATTGTGAGAGATGCTTCTCTCATCTGTTTCTCAATTTGTAGAGCATATGTCCATCTTGCAAGTATCCTATCATATAACTCGGTTGGTATAAAAGTAGCAAACTCAACTAGAACTTGTTTCAAGTTTATCATCATACCTATTATTGCTTCTTCAAGTTTGTTCTGGTTCTTGGTAGTTAGATCAGAAAATGCTTGTAGCTTAGGATGTCCTAATTGTCCATTTGTCTTGATTGCTTCTACAATCTCATCAATAGATTGAGATGGCTTATTATGTACAACCTTGAATTGATCTTGATTATCATTAGAATCATCCTTATCATCTTTGTTCCTCAAATATCTCCTCTTTGGTCTTGGACCTGTAGTCTTCATTTTCTTTGACTTGTAAGTGAGCTTCGGTGATGGCTTGGTTATTTTAGCTGCACCTTTTTTCAAAGGTGGTGAATCTTCTTTCACTATTTGTGATCTGGTCTTTGGTTAAGACTCAGTCTTTATTCCTTTGCCATGTTTGGCCTTTGGTTCCTTGACTGGTGTGTCATCTAATTCAGCGACATCAGTGTCATGATCTAGTTCATCTGCTTGACTGATTGAGGTATGCTATTCGGTTTCATCATTAGATTTATCCAAGTCCTCATCTATGATAGCAAGTTTCCTTTTTAATGTTTTTACTATTTTGGTCTTTTTCTGACCTAATTGTTGTACCTGTAACTAAATTTGTATCCGTGTCTTTTCCTCAGCATAAGTGCCAAATCTCATGGAAGATTAGTCAACATGATCATTTAGCAATTTCTCAATTGCATCAGAGGAAACATCAATATTTAACTCATACTCCATTATAGGTAGCCATGCAGTACTCAAATTAGCTGCTTTTATCAATGTTGTATCTGTATCTACTACAAAACAAATATTGTCTTGGTATTTATCTACAAGTTGTTGTAGAATCCGGGATCTCTTTTCCATTCTGGTTTTAAACTTGGAAAAATACTCATTCATTACTGGTTCAAAATTATGACCTAGACTGGTGATCATTTAATCTATCTGTACAGTAATAGGTCTATCTATCTTCCATTTAAATTTACCAATTGATGGGAAGAAGTTTTGCATGTAGAAGAATATGCATAGCAGTAAGTAACTAAACTTACATGTGTTTGTCTTTACTGGCATGATGGTTCTCATATTATCCTCAAATTGCTTCTTCAATAGCTCAGAAAGATCAAATTGTAGACCCTTCTTCACTATCTTGTAAGCTATATCCACAACTCCACATGGTACGCTGTTGGGCTTGTTAGATTGAAATATATTACACATAATGGCATAAGCACCGAATCTCAACTCAGCATCCTTGATGCAGTTGACCTTCAAGCCTCTACCATCCCACTCGGCTAATGTAAGCTTCTCCAACTCGGTTCTCAGTAGGTGTCTTAGGGCTTTGGCTTTGTCACATATTGGATATCCTGTAACTGCATGAATGCCATCCTTGGTTATCTATTTAGGTTCATCCATCCATATCTTCCCTCCATGTACTCGACTAATTATAATGTAGATCCACTCATTCCAAAAGACCTTCGAGAAATATAGGGCACGAGTTAACCATTTAACCTCTAAGTCTTTGTAGTCTTCCTTCAACTTTCTGTCTGTGCACATTTTTTGATAAGTAGACATGAGTTGAATGTCTCTGATTTCTCCAATATTTTAGTGTATATATGCACACATGTCTTGTACAAGAAAAACCCTACGAGAGATAGACAAAAATGCACCTTGATTATCCAGTTGTGTTGTGACTTGTGGATGGATCTTGTAGTTAGGTTCCATGTAGGTGGAGTTCTTGATCAGAACAACCTTCTTGTCCTTTACTAGCTTAGCTTGCTTTGAGCGAGATGAAGATGCCATGGTTATGAATATTTAGGGCTTCTATAAAATGATGATCAAATGACTCGGTGAGTTCAAAATGCACAATAACTAACCTATGTATTCTCAAAATTTGCTGAAATCTCTATTGAATGCTTGAAATAAACTTTTTTGCAACTTTTCTCTCTGACCTTTGTTCTGCTCTGTGATCGCGATGTGAGCAAATGAGCTCACGTCGACCAAATTTATAGAAAATAACTTAGGGCAATGCATTAAATGCATTTCACCAACCAATCGGTGAATAAATAATAAGCTTAGTTAACACTATCAATGCTTCAGCTCAGTAAATGGTACAAATGCTCGGTTGTCATAACAACTTGGTTGTCTCATCACATTTTTACTGACTTACAATTTTAACTCGGTACATATTAACTAACTAGACTAGATCATAGTAATCAAATATGAAATGACACAATGCATCTTTATTCATGGTGATTTGGCATATGTGCAATAAATATAGGAACTGATGTAAGATATAGCATTGTAAAACATAGTTCCATATCTGCTTGTATTGCTCAATTGGAGACAGTGGAACCACCTAACCCATTGGATGAGGTGTCACCGACTATTGTGCTTGGTCCTGCATTATCATTTGATGCTTTTCTCCATATTTGATTTTTGATCCTCACAATTTCATCAATTGTATTTCCATTCCCATAAGTGTTTATTCGGTTTGCACAGTCTCTGCTTAAGTGACCAACTTTCTGACAGTGAGAACATGCCATTCCAGAGTTTGACCAATTTCTAGATTTGATTCGCCATAGTCTCATACAATTTTATGCTATATGTCCATATTTTCCACATGATTCACAATTGCTCCAAGTGTTGTAATCCCATGTATAAGCATTGCCTTGTCTTCTCGGTTGGTTTACCGATTCTTTTCCTTTAAGCTTCTAGATATGCTTTGTGTTATTTCTGCATGCTTGATTTGTGTGACCATTCATGTTGCAAATTTGATAGTATTTATCCATGTATGTTTTCTTCTGTGGTTTTCTCAACTTGGATCTACACTCACGTGCCAGATGTCCATGCTTATTATAGTTATAAAAAATACCATTGAATTTAGAAGGGTTTCTAGGAATACCTTTTGTTTTTCTCCTGCAAACATTTGATGTGTGGCCTGATTTTCCATAGTGATGGAAAGAGGGCTTCTTTGGCTTAGGATTTGAGTATGCATTCCTTTTTGCATCTTGATTTGATGATTCTCCTTTCTCGTTATACCATAATCCAATATTGTTATTCAGTCTCCTTTGATGGTTTAGAAATTTATCCATTCTCTTAGTGCTTTCTTTAGATCTCTTAATCACTTCATTATGTTGTTGTAACATCTTTACTTCATTTCTCAGTTTCTCACTTACTTCTTTCAATACACCAATATCATCTATTCTTTTTTCAAGTTGGGTATTCACTCGGTTAGCCTCATGATTCATAGAAACCACTTGATTGGTGATCTCAAAGTAGTGTTCAGTAAGTCTAGATATCTCAGTTTCTTTCTCTTGTAACTTTTCATTCATCTATCTTCTATCATCAACAATCATGTTTCTATCTTTTTCAGCTTTATTTGCATCATTCAAGGCTTCAAACATTCTAACCATTTGTGTATCTTGTCTGATCTGTAGTGCTTTCACTTGTTCAGTAAGTTGTTGATTGCTCTCAGTTAGCTTTGATATTATTCCTTCAAATGCATCAGATATGCTACCAGATTCAGATCCAAATGTATCAACTAGTTCATGAATCTCTTCTTCATGATAATCAATCTCACGACAGTGAAGTTCAATGTTCTTTCTCTTAATTAGCATCCCCCCGAGTTTCTCTTTAGCTTCCTTATACTGTTCGATATAGATCTGCAGCTGTAAATTCTGATTCTCAATAGTTTTGTTAAGTGTATACCTCTCCATTGTAAGAAATTTTCTCTTTCAACTATTAAACCTTCAAAATAAGAGAACAATATTTGTTACCAATTGTTGGCCCAATTCTAAGATAATGGAAAAGATGTGTACTGAGAGGGGAGGGGTGAATTAGTACCCTTAAAAATTTTTAGACAAATCTTTGCATTCACTGTACTGTGTTAATTGACTGAGTAGATTTATTAATCCAAACATATAGTATCAATACTAAAATGTAAATGCATGTAAAATAAACATAACACATACAAACAATTAAGTACTCTTGACACTAGTATTTTGGTATCGCAGAAAACCCCTATTAGAAGGTAAAAAGTGCGGTGGGGATGAGACCCATGAAACTTCACTACTGCAGTAATAAAGGTAGTCTATTAAAAATTTACAAAATAATCACTTCTAATGATCTTACCCTATTAGGAGTAACAAAAATATTGACTAGATCTACCCCATGTGAGGATTCAACAACACAATCTATGTGTACACTGAGTTAAGAGATTTAAGTGTACTCTGTTAAGAGATTTAAGTGTCTATTAAAATTGTTAGAGAGTAAAAGAAAGTTGATCTGAAACATATACAATCTCAAAATTTCTGATACAGATCCATTAAGTTCATACAAAACATATCACCTCAATGTGAATGATAATAACTTCCACTCCATTCTATTTGGTAGCCTTGCCTTTGTTCGGTAAACAGAATTCTGCAATATGGTCTATGTCCTTGAATCCCTTGTTTGATCTCTGATGTCTGTAGTATGGCGGCTACTTGATCAACATACATATCAAAATTGACATCTATACAATTATATATCAAATGATATGACCTAATTAGGGTTCAACATTTACATCTTTACCCTAAGATCAATGGTTACAAAATTTACATTGATCAAATAAACATAGGAGATATAAACAATAAATGTTGTAAATCCGTAATTAATGTCCTCCTCAATTGTGTAAACCATTATCTAGGTTAGCTCATATTTTTTTACTTAGATTATTGTTCCATAACAAAATTTTATGTGGACTCTGTTCCACTCGGTTAATGTTATTCCTCGGTGCTTGGTGTATACTGTGTATCTCGGTTATACTGGCATTCGGTTATGCTTATGTAGCTCGGTGTTGTTTGTTCTTGGTATAGTTTGTTTACTCAGGTATCACTATACTTGATTAACTGTGAACGTGATCAGTGCTCTCGGTTAACTCTGCACTTCGGTAATATAGACTGACTGTCTTGTATTGACTCTGGCACTGACTGTCTATTATGTCAACTTGATAACTAATGACAAATTCAATATGCAATTGGAGTAACAATTTCATTTCAAATTGTTTTTGCTAACTAAGACTTCAAATATGAAATCATTCTTTTACCATTCCAATAATCAAGATATCAGCCACATACAAGACTATGATAAGAATGCGACCATTTTCAGATTTATAATGCACACAATGCTCAAATTTAGATATTGGAATCCCTTAGAAAACATATAGGTGTCAAAATTTTGATAGCACATTCTAGGAGACTGTTTCAAACTATACAATGATTTAGTCAAGTTACAAACAAGGACCTCTTTATCTTTTTCAACAAAATGTTCTGGCTTTGACATGTAAATTTCCTCCTCCAAATCACCATGAAGGAACACTATCTTGATATCCATCTACTCAATTTCCAAGTCATAAGTTTTTGCAAGTGATAACAAGAATTAAATGGATGTCAACTGAGCCACAAGAGATAATATATCACCATAATCAATTCCCTCCACGTGCGAATACCCCTTCGCAATGAATTGTGCCTTGTGCTTTTCAACACGGTCATCTGCACCCAATTTATTCTTGAAGATACATTTACATCCAAAAGGTTTTTGTCCTTCAGGAAAAGGTACTAGATAATATGGAGCATTCTTCTTCAATGCTGCCATATTTTCATTCATGGATTCCACTGAGGAATCTGCATCATTCATACACATATCCTCATCAATGTTAGCAATCAAAGAAAACATGCAAGTGGAATCTAACGAAGAATATCCAAATTTTTTTGGTGAATAACCATAGCTATTAGGTTTCTATTTATCATGAGTAGAGCTCCTTAATTATTGAGGTTGAGGTTCTTTCCCTTCTTCAAAAATTTCAAATCTTCTTGAGCTCTCCTTATCATTAGGTCCAACGGGAATGTGTAGTTCATTTATTGTTAGAGTAGATGGTATCTAAACTACCTCCTTTGCTTCTCTTCCTCTCTAGTTGCAAATTAAGTGTGGAAGGTTTCAATGTAGAAAATATGACACTTCCACCATTGAGAACCTTCTATACAACTTGATCCCAAAGCTTGTAATCTTTCACACTGACACCATAACCAATTAAGATACACTTTACTACCTTGTTCTCCAATTTTGATATTTTCTCACTTGACACATGAGCATATGTCTCACAACCAAACACTCTAAGATGTCTCAATGTGGGTTTCTTATTAGACCATGCTTCCTTGGGTTCCTTTTCAACAAGCATCAAAGTAGGAGATTTATTAAATAAATAACATGTAGTGGCTACAACTTCAGCCCAAATTTTTTGTTCAATCCTAGTACTACTCAACATACTCCTAGCACTCTCCATCAGCATTTTGTTCATCCTTTCTGCAACTCCATTTTGTTGTGGGGTGTATAGAGTTGTCTTGTGTCTCTTAATCCCATGGTCCTTACAAAACCTATCAAATTTTACTGAGAAAAACTCATTGCCATTGTCAATCCTCAAACACTTAATTTTTCTACAAGTCTGGTTTTCAACCAAGGATTTGAATTCCTTAAACCAACTAAAAACTTCAAATTTACTTATGAGGAAATGCACAAATGTCCTTCTATTATAGGCATCTATGAATAAAAAATGTACACATATCTAGATATTAGGGAACATTATTTGGATCAAACACAGCTAAATGAATATAATAAAAAACCTGAGAAGACTTACGAGAAATGGAATAAAAGGAAACACAATGTTTTTTACTATATATATGATGTTCACAGAAGTCAAACTCAAGATTATAATGGTCAAGGCCTTCAAAAAGGGTCTTATTTTTTAGGGCTTTAAGACCCTTATTACCAATGTGATCGAGCCTCTAGTGCCATAGCATTGTATTCTTAGCTAGGAGCTTCATCTCTATAGCATTTACACCCTTAGGTACCCAAAAATCATGAATGTTAGATGTAGAAACAAAAATCTTCTTCTTTTCTTTATATGACAGTGATGATGCTGAATCTAAAGCCCTTTTCTTTGATTTCATAGAAGCACTATTGTACTGAAATATGCATGGATACAAACTATATAAGGTTCCAATTTGAACACCCATAGTACACACCATAGAGACTCTTGTCATCTTGCATTCACCATTTGAGAAAACATCCTGCACACTCACATCACTTAGCTTGCTCACTAAAAATCAGGTTTCTTGCAAAGTAGAGATATGTAGGAAACCATCAATCTTCTCCACTCTACCATTTGGGAATTGAATCTTGAATAATCCATGAACAACAAAATTTAGGTGAGAGTTATCACTCAAATACACCTTGTCACCATCAAAATCATTGTACTTTGAAAACCAACCATTGTGAGAGGTCACATGGAAAGAGGCACTTGAATCTATCAACCAGACATCTTCTAATGCATGTGTTGCCAAGACTACAAAAAAGCATCTACTTCATCTTGAGAGGATTTTTTAGAATACAAATCAGGGGAATCCTTTTTACCTTTCCTTTTTTCTCCTTCCTACACTTTTTTTGAAGATGACTAGGTTTGTCACAGTTCCAACATTTTTCCTTGGAATTTTTACTAAGAAACATATATCTCCATAGAGACTTGGATTTACCCTTCCTATCCTTCTTTCTTTTCTCCATCATTCTACCATAAGCAACCTGGGCCTCCTTAGCCATGTCATAATATTTCCTTCACATCTCTTTAGATAAAACTGAAGCAACCACATCCTCAAATTTGAAAGTGTTTATTGTCCTTCTAATGTACATCACAAGGTGATCCTCTTAATGTCATAGATTTATATATGTTAAAATAATAACAGAAATACAGAGAGAAACAAGAAATGTTTAATTCAATGAGTAGGAGATAGGAGATTTACCATGAATTAGCACAAATGAGGAGCATTCACCAAAGAAAAAACAACAAGGAGACAAGATTTTGGAAGGGGGAAAAGAATGAAAAAAACCCCCGTGAATAAGTATGAATGGGCAAATTGCCAAGAGAGAGAGAGAGAGAGAGAGAGAGAGAGAGAGAGAGAGAGCCAAGC
>MU227859.1:4141325-4152602 GCA_018584345.1 Thuja plicata | reverse complement strand
TCACATGGGTCATCCCAAATAGGAAAGTTATTTAAAGGATACATAATGTCATAGTTCGGTGTAGAGTTTTGATTAGTTTGAAATGAGTTCTCCAAGACATGCCAAGCCTGATGAGCCTCAGTACAATCAGATATAAGGTGATATAAGTATGGATTTAAAGAGAATCCAATTAGACCAAACGCTTCCTCATCTTTCAACTTCCAGGAATCCTGGTCAGCTTGAGGAGCGGTGGAAGTCGGTTTCAAATTTGGTGAAGAAATAATATCCAAAAGGTGTCGAGATTTTAATAAAATAGACATGTGCGTCCTCCAAATAGAATAATTGAAACTTGTAAGTTTAAATTTTAACATTAATGTTGACATGATTAAATTTAACTAAAATAAAGTTAAATACAAGTTGCAAGATATAAAGATGAATCCAAAAAACTAAATTAACGCAATTAGTAAATAACAGTATGCTAGAAATATTAAATATACAAATAAATTTAAATTTTCATTAAAGTGATGAAACAAATTTTAATGAAAATTAAATAAGAAATTAACAATTGAATTAAGTTTATATAGATAAACTAGATTTGGGTTTAAAACGATATAGAAGGATATTAAGTAGAAGAAAAGTATTACAGTTTAAACTTTTTTGATAAACAATTTAACAAATTTGGTTATAAAGAGTTAAATTTGAATAAATTTATAAATACAGAAGAATAAAATGATGAACATGTAAAAGAAATGGTTATAATAATGAAACAAAATGATAATAGTATAACTGCAGATAATAATGATAAAAAAATGATAAAAACACTAAATATAGCGAAAAAAACTCAACAAAGAAATGAAATGATTGACCTGCAATATTCAAAAAGTGTTAGAGAATATGTAGATAGAAGATATTAATAGTGATATGTGATAATAGCTGTTGCTGTAACCTACATAAGAACCAATTATTAATCATATTGTCATAACTGAAGGCAGATATAAGATAAAGAAATGATAACCTGCAAGTATCCTGCAAAAAAAATGTTAAAAATAGATAATGATATAATTGAAATGAGCACAAGATATAAATGGAAAGGAATATGCTAAGTTGCACAGAAGAATCAAAGAGCAGCTATGTCTTCCTTCCCTTACATTTCAAGCTGCTGCCCTTGCAATCATGGTATTGTCGTTAGCTGTTTGCCTGCCAGTGCTTCTTCCCTTTAGCGTAACTGACCGCAATAATGAAATCCAACGGCAGAATGCTATTACAGAGAACAAAATAAGTGCCTCCTATGATAATTTTGACAACCTTGCAATGGGCAATGTTCAGCAAAAGAGAAGTCGGCTATGGGGTTTTCTAGCCGCAGCCTACTTTGTTTCCTTTGTGACTTACTTTATCGTGTTCTGCAATTAAGGATAGATCAAATGCAAGAGCCGCAGTCCTCAAATCATACAAATACAAAGCCGTGAAGCCATGCTACGCCGAGAAACATAGCTGCACCTTTGATTTTAAGACCACCGATCGCAAGACAATATCCAAGGCCAATCCTGTTATCAAAGCTGCCAAAATTGACAAAATCTGAACGGTTTTACTGGTGTTATATGTTATTGATACTTCGCAAAGCCCTCCTAAGTCTTTCCTGGAGTTTGGCTGGTCTATCTGTGCGCTCCAATTTGAATTGATAAATGCAATGGAAGAGATAATATGTATTTTTCAGATCCAGATGAAATGCTTCCTTAAGAATTGATTCGACAATTGACAAAAAAATGCCTGCAATGCCGCAACACTATCTGCCCTGGTGAGCTACGGAGGATAACGGGGTCTTTCTCAAATGATGATGATTTTGCTAAATGCTTTCCTCATTCAAAGAATGCAGGCCGACTGTTTAGAATTTTGGTAACTCTGTGACGGTTTGAAGTACAGCTAAAAGCAAAAGACTTTAACGATAAAGTGAATCGTGCCAACAAGAAAGAAGTGAAATCAATTAAACCTTAACTAGATAGTTTGGTTTGTATACGTAACAAGGAAACAATAAGCATTACAAAAACTAGAAGCTTCTGCCAGATTTAACTCGGATTTGTAAAAAGATATTCTACAAGTACATTTTTGTGCATGAATGTAAACAAAAGTGGAAAAGTTTTTTTAAGTCTTAAAGCAAAAGCTAACTCTTTTTTTTTCCAGATTACATGAAATTTGCTGAGAAAGAAAATGGTTCTCCAGATTTTTTATTTCTTTTAAAACATTTTTAGCCTTAATATAAAATTAGATTATGGCAAATGAAAAATTCAGAGATATAAATGTAATAAGAATACACAGATATAAAACAAATTTCTGATTGCAAAGAGCAATATAACCCTGCAAACAGGAAGATTAGATTAAAGATATTTAATGAAAATAGTAAACAGATTAAAGCTCAGATTTTGAAAGAAAGATGAAGAACAAAGCCAAAAAATGAAAGTCTCCAATCCTGTACAAAACAAGTCAGTACTGTATCCAATAGATAAACCAATAATGAATGAAAAAGATAAATCGGGTTTGGCGGTAAACCAGCCAAACCCCAAATTTTTTTTATTTTTTCTCAACACTCTCTCAAGAGTCTCCGATATTGGAGTGCTCCAAGATATGGTAGCTCCTTCACCTATAAACTCAATCGAAGATTAAACCAACCTGCTCTAATACCATGTTAAAATAATAACATAAATACTGAGAGAAACAAGAAATGTTTAATTCAATGAGTAGGAGATAGGAGATTTACCATGAATTAGCACAAAACAAGGAGCATTCAACAAAGAAAAAACAACAAGGAGACAAGATTTTGGAAGGGGGAAAAGCATGAAAAAACCCCCGTGAATAAGTATGAATGGGAAAATTGCCAAGAATGAGAGAGAGAGAGAGAGAGAGAGACTCATACAAATGAGTCACATGAAGTGACGAAGTGCTACAACTAGTGCTTGAACTAAAGAAATGAGAAGAAAACATCTCTTAAGTAGAGATGGAAGAAGGAGTTGAAGTGTAACTCCCATGTGCATGTGAGCCACATTCATAAAGTGTGTGCCACTTGTGATATTTCCTCTTAGGGAGGAATCTAAGGGATACCTTGGTTTATCCCAATTAAATAATACAACCAAGGGATTACAAATTACATAAAATGAAACACCTACTTACATAATGCAAGTAAAGATTAAATTCTAACAATAATATATGTGAAGAATTTTAAATTTATTTCAACTAATGTGAAGTATATAATGTGATTATTATTTCTATATATATATCATGAATATTGCTGGTGTATTCTTTTAAAAATATCGTTTGAGATAAGTTCTTCAAATATTGCTGATGTATACTTCAAGTATTACTGATATATATGCTTCTCGTGTATCGCTGATGTGCAAATATAGATCTATGAGTGCTGAGAAATATTATTGTATATATATATTGATGGGCAAGTATCGATACTCAATATCGATATGAATTATCAATCTATTGTTGTGTATATAATTGTTTGTTTACCATATCTCATTGAATGAGATGTCACTGAATATATATGAGTCTAGGGGTGTATCACATAGAGACACATATCTATGTGAGACAATGTTGGCCTGATGTAGAGATGTCCCTCTATGTGAGGCACATACATTAATCATAACAATATTTAGCTAGCAGTATGTGATCGCAACAGTAAATCGATAATAATATCGATTGGTAATATGGTTATATTACCACAACTTAGTGATATATATTTGTATTACCAGAAAATGGAAGCACTTTCATTTATGACTTTTTAAGCCCTCTGAGTAAGTTGTTTGGGTTCATGTCAAGCGCCTTGAATGGGTATTTGACTTGGATATGCTTTTTTCCCCTGATTCTGCCCTATTTTCCACTTTTCTCCTACCTTTTCTAGCACTCTGCTCTAGATTCTAAGATTCTTGACCTTAGGGTCAAATTTTACCTTTATGGGTCAAGGTAAACCTAGAACCTAACCTAGGTCAAGGTCAACCTCAACCCTGACCCAGGGTTCAAATTTTAGATTCCCAGGACTTACGAATGTCGGGTTTCGGGAGAAGTTGTTTCTCGCTTTCGGGTCGGCTGTTTCAGTCTTCAAAGCAACGAATCTTAAATTATATTT
Source organism: Thuja plicata (assembly GCA_018584345.1). Lineage (NCBI taxonomy): Eukaryota > Viridiplantae > Streptophyta > Pinopsida > Cupressales > Cupressaceae > Thuja > Thuja plicata. The sequence continues at coordinate 4,148,500 of MU227859.1, read as the reverse complement.
AATATAGGTCCACTTCTATGGGTATAGTTATAATGGGAATTTAATTCTCCTATGTAGGCCTCTCTATAATATTGTGCCCTAGATTTGTATATAAGGAAGACTTCTCCTCCCCTTTTATCTAAGTGAAATCTAAGTGTGAAGGACAAGATAAGAAGAAAGATTTGAATCAAGCTAAATGTATATTGAAGAATTAATCCACTCTCAAGAATCCAAGCATTCAAATAATTTCAATCACTCAATTCATCAAGGAGATCCATTGGTATCCACTGAAGGATTCAAGCTCTATGGAGCCCTCTTGTTGAAGATTTCTCCATCCACATCCACGCAAGCCTCCTCCTCTTCCAAGATCCATTCAAGATTGGTGTTGAAGATCCAAAATAAATTTTATTTGAGACATCCTACATCCTACATTATATATTCTACATTCATTTGGTTCATTCATACTTGTGGATCCAAGGATTCAAATCCTCCACAAAGGTTTCTATACAAGTAAGGTGAATTTGTTCATTTACTTTGTTTATCTATGAAATTTCAATTATACTTTAAGGTTAATTCCAAAAATGGGGTTTTACCAAGACAAACCCCTCCCCCCAAAAAACAAACCATTTTTCTTGCAGGGACAGGTTTGGAGCAGAAAATTGGAGTGTAGATTCGGATACCCTTTTCGGCAAACTTTCGGGATCCCGAAATAGATTTTCTGTCAGACTGTGCAGGTCAGAATAAAAAATTATAGGTCACAATCAAAAATTTTGGGTCAAAAGAGACATTCATTTTTGGGTCACAATCGACATTCTATTCTGGGTCAGAATCGGAGACTTTGGGTCAGAATTAGAACTTTTGGGTCAAAGGTGACATTCATTTTTGGGTCAATATTCACCTTTCTCAGAAAAGAAAAAGATTTCTGGGTTTTGTAGATCTCACAGTTTTGGTTCAAGATTATGAAAATTAATAGTTTTTGAGACCATTTGACAAGGTTTTCAGAAGATTATTTTTTAGAGGTATGTATTTGATTCCATTATTCTTTGCAAACATTTCCAGATTTACATTCTTTATCATTACAATTAAATGTATGTGGATAATATGTGCATAGGGTCACCTTTATGAGAAAACCTTGATTGTTCTAAACCCTATCCATATTAAATATATTACATTTTGGTGAACCCACGATAGACAACTCTTTCCTTTTGGTGTTAGATTTGCATCTTATGTTAGATCTTACATGCATTTAAAAGTAGATTTCTTTTATTCTCTTGTATTTATATGTCAAAAATAAAAATAAAAAGTTTCTTTAAAAATACAAAAACATTTACATTTTTCATGCTTGTAATGTTACTTTGTGTTCAACATGTATGATTTTTGTTTTGAATACTTTGATGAGCCTTTTGTTGCAAAAGAGGATAGATCCCCTAATGAGGTACATGGAAGTGAGGATGAAAAATGTTCGAATAAGATCTCCATTGATCCTATTTCTATTTCATCCTCCTATACAACCTCTTCAATTGACCTTTACCATAGGGTGTGTGCATGGTTACCTTCATGTTCCGTTATTTACAATATTGATACAACTAGAAAGAATTCATTTAGTGCGTGTGATGTTGCTTTTTCCTCTCCTGTATTACCTTGTAAGGATATATTAGAGAATGCAGATGACTTTAATCTTTATGGAAATGAGTTATGGATTGATGTTAATTCTTCTCCTAATATATGTATTTTCTATGAGCCTACTTTAGAATATAATTTACCTTCTTTCCCCTTTAGGGATAAAGCTTTAGTGATTTATGATGCTCCTACAAGGTGCTTTATTGATAGGGATAATAATCCTCCTATTTGGGATGAACCTTTGGATTTGGATGTTGATTAATGTCTTCCTCATGAAGCCATTATGGATGATTCTACTTTTTGGGATGAACCCTTGGATAAAGACATTGATTTATACCCTCCTCATGAAGATTCTTTGATACAAGATGGTGATTTATTAATGGATGACATATTCATACATGATGGTGAATCTTTTTCTAAAACACACTCCTCTTATGCAGACATTTTAGAGAAAGAAGAAGACATTATAGATGCTTTAGCTCCATTTGGGATTCCTTCTAGTGATGAGGCATTAGCGGAGCATGACATGAATTCCCTTCATGCTCTCCCTCTTAGTGATGATCTTATGGAGAATCAAGATCCTACCTCATCTCCTCCTAGGATGTCTTCTTTGCATCCTTCTTGTGAATCTATTCGTAGTGTTGAGACAACTAACATGGTTTATCTTAAAACCTTGTTGACTATTAAAGGTTGTCCTCAAATTACTATCTTGGGTAAAACTAAGGATCCTTTGGATTTATTTGATAACATGAAATCCATTTCACATGCCTATCATACAAGGAATAACCCTCAACCTAATCCGATGGTTCCTACTTCTTTACCACCTTCTCAACCCATTCTTCCTCCTCCACCCCTTCTTCCTAGCAAGGAGTATGATTTGATAAACCAATTGCGCAATACCCTTGCCATATTTATTTATGGGAGCTTCTTAAAACTTCATTTACCTACCATGAAGCCTTGCAAAAATCTCTAGCAAATATTCCCACTCTATCTCCTAATCAAGAGAACATTAATGCCTTCTTACAGTGCATGCATGCTTCCCCGGGTCCTCTTGACATTGTATTTATTCAAAAGGATTTACCTTCTAAAGAAGTTCAGAATCAATATGACGCTCTTATGGTTTCTATTACTATCAATACGAGTATCATTTGTAGGACCTTGATTGATAATGGATCTGGGATTAATATTTGTAGAATGGACATTCTCAAAGAAATTAAAACCGATCTTTCAACTATTCAACCCGACAATGCTCCTATACATGGCTTTGATAACATTGATAAGAACACTTTGGGAATCATTACCTTACCTATCAAAGTAGGTCCGGTCATCTTGAATACTCCTTTTAATATTATGCATGGGCCTCTTAAATATAACCTCCTTTTGGGTAGACCTTGGTTGCATGAGATGCATGTTGTTCCTTCCACTCTTCACCGTAAAGTCAAGTTTATTCACAACAACATGGTGCATACACTGCATGCAGATGATGCACTGAATCCTTGTTTGAATATTCAAACCCACAATATTCCTATTCCTAATAGTAATCCTTTTTCCTCTAATTCTCTTCCTGGAGATGATTGGGGAACCTTCTATTTTAATCCTACCTTTATTGGAGAGTATAAAGTTTCTAATCTTGATTTTATGAAGAAACAAAGAGAGTTTGAACAACGAGATTTTGCTTCTACTTCTAATTCCCTTTGTAATAAATTTGTTGCTGCTTCTACCCACTATGAATATGTCAAACCTACTAATGATGACATAGTGACTATCAAAGTTCCATTGAATCCTTCTAATATGACTTCTCATTATGGTTTTGGTTATCATTTACTAGTTAAACAAGGATTCCATGGTCAAGGATGTGGTAAGCATAAACATTGAATTCAAATTCCCTTACAAGATGGGGGGCATGAGAATTCTTCTAGATTGAAATTAAATCCTCAACAACACATAAATGTTACCAACATCTCAAATAACACTTCAAAACATGATGACCCTATGAAGGAATTTGACCAAGAAGTTCTTTTTCCCAAACTCCTTCGTGCTAAGGTGATTACTAGACCTAAACACAAAAAGAAACGTATTCCACACTTGAAGACTCTTCCTTTTTGTTTGTATCATAGATTTCATGATCAATCTACTAATGAATGTCAAGCTTTACATTATAATATTAGGCAGCTCATTGATAGTAAAGTTATTTATATATCATGTGGCAATGAGTTGTATTTCAATCCTGTTTTATCTAAATAACATTTATGTTCCTATTATGGAACTCTACATTATGTAAGCAATGTTAGCCTAATCCTTGGGGTATTTTTGTCTTGCATAGTGTTGTGAGTGATATAATAGGTCTCCTTTCATCCTTGTTCCTACACTTGGGGGGAAAGGATGCCATCTCCTTCTTTTCTATCTTTTCGGGATCCACTTTTCCCCTGGTTAAGCAGTATCTATCTATTATGTGATATCCAATCACACATGAAAATTTTGTTTTACATTAAGGATCTATGTCCTTGATCATAACCTATTTCATTGTTTGACATTGGGTTTCCATGGCCTCATAGGAGCTGTGAACTTCTTGGCTTGGACTGGGTGTTGTCTATGGATATTATCTTGATGTTGAAGAAGGATTTTTCCTTGTTATTTTCTTTCCTTAACATGTAAAAAATAATATTTATTTTTACATCTTAAGGAGGGGGGCATATATACGGCCTCCCTCATTCTATATTATGCATTTTTTTATAACATTTTGTTTTTTAGCATGCTAAATCCTCTAAAGGTAACACACATAAGTTGCTAAATCCTAAAGAGATACACATTTTACAAATGTATTCCATGGTGATATAAAGATATGGATCTATGGGTACTTCGTAAAATCCATCAGAAGACGCACTACATACATACACAAAGCTGCCAGAAGGCACACAACTTTATGGGGTGAATATCAAGGTCTTTCTTGATGGGCCATCCTATCCTTTTTGTGGTTCAAAGTGAGATACACACATCTTACTATGCAAGCTAACCACTCCTCTCTCTCTCTCTCTCTCTGACTGGTGATGTCTCTCTTATCATAATATTAGGGTTGAAAAAGACTTGAGTCCCTAGGGGCTTGAGGATTCCTTTGTCCCTTTTTATTTCAATAAGATTGAACCGCCTCACAATAGGTGTGGAATAATCATGCTCAAGGCCTTTCTTAGGAATGGTTTATTCAATCAAAGGACTACTTCTCTTGTTATGAGGTGCATTTAACTTTTCAACCCAGGGACATATACTTGAAATGGTCGGCACGATATGTGCACTAGGTTTCTTAAGGAGTCATTCTGCTTATGCTGCAGGAAGGTGAAAATGCATAAAAGAAACCTACACTAGTGCTGTAGGAAGAGAATACATTTATCTCCTTAATGATATGAATGCTATGAATTGAAACTCTACTTAAACCTATACTTTTAGCCTAGAACATCCATTATAACTATTCTTGCAGATGCTGCAGGAACACTCACAAGGTACGATGCTACAGGAAGAAATTGTAACTTCTATCTGAAATACTGGAAATGCTGGAAATGGTAAAAATGCTTGAAATGAAATCTATTCTATTCTAACCTATTCCACCTCCCAAGTGGGCCCCCTTGGTCGGTTTCTACTAAAATATTAACACAGAACGTAAACCAAGAATTACTTCATTGCATTTCAAAAACTCATTACATAGAAACAAGACATGGAACTTGAAATAGATTGCTGCAAGATACAACAATTTTCTTTCAAAAACTTTTATCTATTATTTTTCCTTGATAACCTCAAACTATCGGTCCAATCCCTATATATAGAGGATCTAACACTTATTACAAAATAGAAAAGAAACTATCCTTGCTGAAAACACACCGGAGAAGAAGATGGAAATGCAACAACCCGCGGTGTGGGTAATGAAGCTCGGGCGACCAGTGCAACATAATAAAGTGTAGAGGGAATATAGGCACACTACATCCCCACATCTTGGAATAATGGCTCCATTGTAGCAACCATGTTTCCTGGTGCTGTAATGATCACTCCACCGTAGCTGGTCCTCAACAGTCCTCCTTGAATGCTGTCGATCACTCTCCAGCCGCTTTCTCTCCTGTCAAGTTAGTTATGATGTAGAAACATTCATGCAACAAGCTTAATCAAATTAAATATCCAGATATTAAAACATATATTCTGATGGTTTTATGAAATACTGCACTATATGTATAATATTAGCAAAGTATGTCAAAAATATCTACCCATGGTTTATCAGTTCTATCTAGACTTTATCACAAGTTTTGACTGGATAGGCTCTCAAATGTTTTATCAAAAACTAGAACAGAGTATTTAAAATTATAAAAAATAGAGGCAATAATTTGGCCTTATCATCTGCCCCTTGGTTAATCAAATGCTTGTCCTCAAACATTGCACCTTCTGGAAATTGACCTAAAGTCACCAACTTTAGTTCTTCCTCACCTCTGGCTTTTGAAGGAGTAGTAGAACCCTCTTGTTCTTTCCCAAACTTCCCTTCTGTGATCTTCCTACAACCTATCAAGCCTGGTAGTGTTGATATCATACAAGGGCCAAAGAAGCATGGGTGGCTGCATTGTGAGCAGACACTAGAGATCCTTCTTGATTTGCTTACCTAGCGCTATATATTTTGGTGCCTGGTGTATAGTTGCTTCAAGGTTAATGGGGCTATGTGGTTCTAATCTTTTGAATACCTCTGATAATCTACCCCATCTACTTTTGGCACTGGTTAAGGCTCTTTGGAAGACAAAATAGGACATGTCATATTCTGCATACACATTTTCTCTGAGTTTAAATTTTTTATCTCTGATTTCCTTTTTAACATTCCCATATGTCAGTCTAAACCAATCTCTTAGGAATACTTCTGGCTGAATGCTTTCTGCTCTTAAGGGTAGGGGTTCTGTTTTCTCAAGTTCTCTGTAATTCTCCAACTGCCTATCATAGTTAACCTCGTTTTGCATCCATGACATCAGGGCCCTTAGGTGTATATCCCCTATATAAGGTAGGGGATTCCATTCAGTCTCTATAGGGATGATGAAATTATGCACATACAATTCACAGAGTAGGTTTTGTTGCCAAGATGGAAGTGTCTGGTATAAACCATAGAATTCCTGGGCTGATTTGAACTTTGCATTTACATCTTTGAGGGTCATCATCAACTAAAATAGAAGGAATTATTCTTTTAGATAGATGGTATAGACCCTAGGTGGAGGTCTACAAGCAATTACCTAGTTATTCAGTTTAAGGGCATGTTCCATTCTCTATTTCTATCTTGCCAACTGATCTTTTAATTCTACAATTTCCTCTTCTTGTTCTGCTATTACTTTCTGTAATTTCTTTTTCTCTTCTCCATATAGAGTGGTTATCAGCACATGTTTATTATATAAATAGAAAATAAGCATTTGAAGAGTAACCGGACCACTGTTTTCATCTTGGTTATTCTTCTTCCTTTGTTCTCTCCATAACTGCTCTAAGAATTTTATTAACCAAGTTCGCTTATAGGAAACTAAAGCATTTCTTGTGCAAGCCAGCTGGTGAGTTATAGGGGTTTCTTCCTC
>MU227859.1:4125531-4140063 GCA_018584345.1 Thuja plicata | reverse complement strand
GGTATTCTTGATATGAACAATAATAATGTACTTTAACAGAATGAATCATAGATATTCATGTGAGAGCAAGAGTTATGTCATGGTTTTAATACTGGGTCACATCTAGTCTGACAGTTAGGGGTTTATTTGGAATAAAGGTACGACATTTGACACTTGTGTGATGAGGCAGCTGGATTTTAATTAAGATAAGGCCGAAGTATAGATTTGAGGATATTTAATGAGTAAATAGAAATGATATTTTTAGAAATTGGCACACTTCCCTGCCCCCTATGAAATATTGACAAGTGTCCTCACTTGTCAGACTTGGTAGAAGGTACAAAACTTGATTAAGGCAACAACGATACATTTATTGCAGTATTTGATATAGCCAACTAAATACATGCGCTAAAAATGGAAATAAATTTGAAAAGCTCGTACCTGTTAATTGATCATCACACATGCCAAGAAATATTGGCGAGAGTGGAATTATGGCGTCGGCGGTCAGCATGCATTAGCGCACTATCCCTTTATTGAAAGCATAGAAATATGATGACGTGGAAGGTGGGTGGATGAAATATTAAGAAATGAAATGGGTTGAAAAAGAAGAATGTAGAAAGTGAATGGAGAATTTGAACTTTATGTAAACATAAAGTTTTTATTATGGTCATGCTTCGAAGGAATTCTTATTGAAGAGCTGCAGGAAGAAGGTTGACACCCTCTGCTGCAGGAAGTGTTACCTGTTGATCCTTTAAAACTGGCTGGTTGAATTGCTGCAGGAAGCCTTCTTTCATCTATGGCTGGTGATATAACTTTAGTCTATGTCCATTGACTAGTAGCTTGAAGTGTATAGGGTCAATTGTGGTCAACTGGACTGCTCCATTTGCAAATACATGGCTTATTTCATATGGACCCAACCATCGTGTCTGCAACTTTCCTGGTATCTTTTGGTATCTGGAATCATATAACAATGCCCAATCTCCAACTTTGAACTGTTTACTCTTAATATGGGTATCATGCCATTGTTTTCTTTGCTTTTGGACAATTTTTGTGTGCTGTAGGGAAGATTTGCGCATTTCATCCAGAGAATTGAGATGCAACAAGCACTCCCTCTGTGCTGCAGGAAGATCAATATTTAATTCCAACGCTGTTCTTAATGTTTTGTGTTCAAACTCAATCGGTAGTATTGCTATTTTTCCATTTAACAGTTCGAACGGAGTGAACCCTGTGGTGGTCTTCCATGTTCTATATTCCCAGACAACTTCTGATAGTTTGCTGCTCCAATCTCGGCAATGCAAATGAACTATCTTTGTTAAGATTGCTTCTACTTCCCGATTTGTAACTTCTACTTGTCCATTGGCTTGAGGGTGATAGGGGCTTGATTTCTGATGTCTGATATTATATTCCTTCATGAGCTCTATTATTAGATTGGAGGTGAATTGGGTACCTTGATCAGTAACAAGCTCTCTTGGCACGCCATATCTAGTAAAAATTTCTTCATACAAAAATTCAATAACTTTATGATCTCTTGCATGCTTCATTGCTCTGAATTTGACCCATTTGGTTAGGTAATCTGTGCACACCAGAATGTATGACTTCTCATTGGATGGAGGGTCTATTGGACCAATAAAGTCCATGCCCCATTTATCAAATGGTGTTACCACCACCTGTGGGTTTAAGGGCATTTCATCTGATCTTGTTGGTCTGCCCATTCTTTGACATTTGTCACACTTCCTTGTATAACTTGCTGCATCTTTGTGAAGTGTGGACCAATAGTAGCCAGTTGTTAAAATCTGCTGTGCTGTTCATTTGACTGCAAAGTGCCCTCCACATGGTTCATTATGACATGCATGAAGAATGTCATATATCTCATCTTCTCTCACACATCTTCTCATGACTTGGTCAGGTCCAGTGTAAAATAATGTGCTATCAATCCATGAGAAATGGAAACTTTTCTCTACAAGCAGCTTCTTTTCCTTATAAGAGAAATGTGTTGGCATTTTATTAGCTGCTAGGTAGTTAGCTATATCTACATACCATAGATTCTAGACAGCAATATGAAACAAATGTTCATCTGGAAATGTATCATCTATCAAAGTAGTATCTTCTTCAACATGATGAAGTCTGGATAGATTATCAGCTACCACGTTTGCTTTCCCTGACTTGTCAATGATTGTTATATAAAATTTCTACAAAAGAAGAAGCCATCTTGCTAACCTGCCTGTCATGGCAGGTTTGTTCATGAGATACTTAATTTCTACATGGTCACTATGAACATAGATAGGATAACCAGTCACATAATGGTGAAATTTATTCAGAGCATAAACTACCGCTAGCAATTCTTTCTCAGTCACTTTATAGTTTAACTCTGGTCCATGTAGACTCTTACTGATATAATAGATTGCATTTTCAAGGTTTTTAGTCTTTTTTCCTAAGACAACACCTACAACATAGTCTGAAGCATCTGTATGAATGTGAAATGGCAAAGTCTAGTCAGGACCCCTAAGGACTGGTGTAGTTGTCAAAAGTGACTTGAGCTGCAGGAAGGATTCATCACATTCTTTTGTCCAAGAAAATTCAGCTTCTTTGGTAAGTAAGTTGTACAGAGGACTAGCTATTTGACTAAAGTTCTAGATAAACCTCCTATAATAACTAACGTGACCTAGGAAAGATCTGACTTCTTTTTGCTTAGTAGGAATAGGGAGTGTGAGAATTACCTCTATCTTTGTAGGGTCTACCTGGATTCTAGCTTCGGAGATAAAATGTCCCAACACCACTCCTTCCTGCATCATCAGAAAACACTTTTCACTATTGAGAGACAGGTTATGTTCCTCGCATCTAATTAGCACTTTCTCCAAGCTCTTCAGAGCTTCCTCAAATGTGACACCGAATGTAGTGAAGTCATCCATGTAGATTTCCATGCAATCATGGGATATATCAGCGAAGATGCTAATCATAGCTCTCTAAAAGGTAGCAGGTGCATTGCATAATCCAAATGGTAATACTGAATAGGCATATGTGCCCCAAGGACATGTGAACATGGTATTTTCTTGGTCTTTGGGTGCAATGCTTATCTGATTGTAACCACTGTATCCATTCAGAAAGGAAAAATATTTCTTTCCAGCCAAATTATCCAAGACCTGGTCAATAAAAGGTAAAGGAAAGTGGTCCTTCTTTATAGCATTATTTAATTCTTTGTAATCCACACATATCCGCCACTTACCTCCTTTCTTAGGTACAATTACCAATGGTGATACCCACTTGCTATCTGAGATTGGATAGATGAATCCAGCGTCCAACAACTTCTGCAACTCGATTTTAACTATTTCTCTTAGTGCTGGATTTATTATCCTCTGTGGTTGACGAAGTGGCAGGCTTCCATCACTGATGTAGATTCTATGGGTGTAGAGTTTTGGATTGAGTCCCTCCATATCTCCATAATCCCATGCAAAGGATTTTGCATGCTGACTGAGGAGCTTTGTTAACAATGCCAGCTGTGATTGGGACTACTTGTTATTTACATGCAGGTTACGTCCAGAGGACAGTTCCACAGTTGTTGTCAGCTCTGCCATTAACACTTTGGGCACTAGACTTATAACTATTTCACTTGCCAGTAATTAATCAATCATTTCAGGGTTTGCTAGAGACATACATTCCTCATAAGTACATAGCTGTGAAATAGAACTTTCTAAAACATCTTTAGCCACAATACATTCATTGGTAAGAATGCTCTGTATCACATCATCTTCCTCTTACATCTTTAGAAAAGATTTCCTATGCAACATCATGAGTTGGGCTACTAAATTCAGCTCCTCCTCCTCTTCTCCTAAGTCTGGCCAAATAGGTTCTCCCAAGTCTAGCTGGGGTTGGGTAGGAGGATATAGGGCTAGCTTCCTTATGGCTTGACCATTTAAAATTGTCATACTACCTGATCTGCAATTGATTTTGGCATCAGTGGTGGCTAACCAAGGTCTTCCCAAGATAATAGGATAGCCAACAAAGTTTACTTTAGGTGATAGGATAAGAAAATCAGCAGGATACTCCCATGAATCTAAGGTTACTATCACATCTTCTATGAGGCCCTCTGGAGTAACAGTTGAACTATCAGCAAGTTGTAACACTATGGCTGTTGTTCTTAAGCCTTCTATGCTTAGCCTATGCATTGTATCTTTAGTCATCACATTTATTTCTGCTCCCAAATCAACTAGAGCATTCTTCACAGTTTGTCCATTTATTATCAGGTCGACTACTGGACTGCCAGGATCTGAATACTTTGGTATTACCACTTTTCCTAACATGATATTTGCTAATTACCCGACAACATGTACTATTTGAGGGTCCTTCTTCTTCTTCCCTGGCTTCTTAAGGCATGCTTCCTTGATAGCCTTTCCATAAACAGGTATATCTTTGATAGCTTGGAACAGAGGTATTTGAATATTCATATTTTTCAACTTCTCAATAATATCAAATGTTTCTTCCTCTTGGGGTATAGGTTTTTATTTGTTTAGCCTATGTGGAGATGATGGATTTGAAGTGTGGACATTAGTTCTGCTGGGTATATTAGTCGGCTGGTTGGTATTTGGCAGTGTGGCTTCTGGAAGTAGTGCTGTAGGAGTGTCTGCAACTTCTGTGATAATAGGATATTCAGGTGTAGGCAGGGTGGTATTGGACCTCAAATGGATATTAGCTATCTCTAATGAGTAAGTAGGGCACTGCTAAGTGTCATTAGTGTATGTTTACTGCTGCTGCTGTTTGTTGTTTGGATTTGGCTGTGGTTGAGCAGGAAATTGGGTTGGCTTTGGATTAGCATTAGTTGCTACAGGAGGTGGCATTATTATAGGTGGTTGCACTGGAGGTGGTAATTATGGAATGCCATAATTTTTGTTAGGCCACTATGGAGGCCCCCTCCATTGATTAGTTTGTTGCCAATTTCCTTGCGGTGGTTGCCATTGATTTTGCTGATTTTGCCACTGATTATTTTGCGGGTTTTGCCATTGGTTATTCTGCTGGTTTGGCCATTGGTTATTCTACTGGTTTTGCCACTGATTATTTTTCTGGTTTGGCCATTGGTTATTTTTTTGGTTAGGCCATTGATTATTCTACTAGTTTTGCCATTGGGGTTGAGAGTACTGAGAAGTGTTTTGAAAATTTTGGTTTTGCCATTGATTATGTTAAAATTTGAAAACTGTAGAGGATCTTGTGGCATACCTTGTCATGAAGCCCATGGTTGACATTGAGAAATGAAGAACACTTGATCATTGTATCCTTTTATCTTCATGTAGTCAGTTAGAAAATGTTGATTTTCCATGTTTGCTAAAAGCTTACATCCGCAGTTTTTCTTCTGTTTGCAGCAGTGTGGACAGTACTAAGCCAATTGTGATTCAGCTTCTGCATTCTTCTTCTTGGCAGTCATTGTGTCAAGATGTGTAGCCAAATCATTTATAATATCTTTCTTGAAATCCGTGAGAAAATTAGATATCTCCAGCTTTGAAATGCTTGAACCAATCCCTTTGGTGACTGTGGACCGGTATCCTCTGCCTTTCTTCACAGTTGATCTTGAGTAGTTCTGACAGATTTTCTTGAGGTCATCACAAGAGGATTAGGATATGTCTCCACCAACCATCAAGTCTAATGCTTCTAGACAGTTGTCATTTACCCCCCTCAAGAAGACTAGTTTTTGTGAATCCTTTGCCAGTACATGCTGGGGATTCTTCTACATTGTGTATAAAAAATGTGAAACATAGTCCTCCAATGTTTCATCTTTCTTTTGAGACATCCTAAATATATCATCTCCTTTTGGGTCACTGCCTTTTCAATAATCTTTATATTCTGTAGAAACAACATCTACATCTCATCCCAGGTACCTGCTGCATTGGCTCTTAAGCCCATGAGCCATTGTAAGGCTGACTCTTTCAGTGTTGCAGGAAACAACTTGAGCTTATGGGCATCAGTATTATAGTCGAATCTTTGACAGAGTATGTCAAACTCAAATAAGAAAGTGTTAGGATCCTTAGTTATAAGACCATAAAACTTCGAAAGAGTAGCCGTGGGTATATTTTTGAGATTAGCATTGTTTATAAGGCTTGGGAGAGGAAATGGGAAAGTAGGGTGTGCCATTACTGGAGGTATTTGATTATGGGGTTGCTACTAGAAAGGAGCATTAGCTACTGGATTGTTAACATTAGGTGGATTTGGGCCAGAATTATCTAGAAAGCTGGCCAAGATTTCTGCAAAAGGTCAGAAGCCTCTTACATCAAATGGTTCTGCTCTGGAGGAAGATGCTATAGGAAATTCAGGGCTTGCGTCTTCAAAGGGTAACTCAACTTCTTCAACTTCCTCATTCAAATTAGCAGACTCTACTGGGAGAAATTTGCCATATTCATCTCGTCGCCTTTCTCTTCGATGCATGCAATTGAGTTATTCATGCTTGTGAAGCAATTTTTTTTTAAAGATACAAATCTAAAAACTAAGCTAGGAATGACTCCAAAATATTCCTAGCTTGACACCATCCCCGAAAATGGCACCAAAAATGAACCGCCTCACAATATGTGTGGAATAATCATGCTCAAGGCCTTTCTTAGGAATGATTTATTCAATCTAAGGACTACTTCTTCTGTTATGAGGTGCATTTAAATTTTCAACCCAGGAACTTATAATTGAAATGGTCGGCACGATATGTGCACTAGGTTTCTTAAGGAGTCATTCTGCTTATGCTGCAGGAAGGTAAAAATGCATAAAAGAAACCTACACTAGTGCTGCAGGAAGATAATACATTTATCTCCTTATTGAAATGAATGCTATGAATTTCAACTCTACTTAAACCTATACTTTCAGCCTAGAACATCCATTATAACTATTCTTGCAGACGCTGCAGGAACACTCACAAGGTACGATGCTGCAGGAAGAAATTGTAACTTCTATCTGAAATACTGGTAATGCTAGAAATGGTAAAAATGCTAGAAATGAAATCTATTCTATTCTAACCTATTCCACCTCCCAAGTGGGCCCCCTTGGTCAGTTTCTGCTAAACTATTAACACAGAATGTAAACCAAAAATTACTTCATTGCATTTCAAAAACTCATTACATAGAAACAAGACATGGAACTTGAAATAGATTGCTGCAAGATACAACAGTTTTCTTTCAAAAACTTCTGTCTCTTATTTTTCCTAGCTAACCTCAAACTATCGGTCCAATTCCTATATATAGAGGATCGAACACTTATTGCAAAATAGAAAAAGAAACTATCCTTGCTGAAAACATGCCAGAGAAGAAGATGAAAATGCAATAGCCTGCGGTGTGGGTAATGAAGCTCGGGTGACCAGTTCAACATAATAAAGTGTAGATGGAATATAGGCACACTACATCCCTGTGTCCTGGAATAATGGCTCCATTGTAGCAGCCATGTTTCCTGGTGCTGTAATGATCACTCCGCCATAGTTGGTCCTCAACAGTCCTCCTTGAATGCTGTCGACCACTCTCCAGCCGCTTTCTCTCCTGTTAAGTTAGTTATGATGCAGAAACATTCATGCAACAAGCTTAATCAAATTAAATATCCAGATATTAGAACATATATTCTGATGGTTTTATGAAATACTGCACTATATGTATAATATTAGCAAAGTATGTCAAAAACATCTACCCATGGTTTATCAGTTCTATCTGAACTTTATCACAAGTTTTGACTGGCTAGGCTCTCAAATGTTTTATCAAAAACTAGAATAGAGTATTTAAAATCATACAAAATAGAGGCAATAATTTGGCCTTATAAAAGATTATCTTTTCTTTATGATCTCCTTTACCAAGAGTTTGCGTCGAGTCCATACTCTTGCTAAAGTGGGGGCTAAATGTATCGTCAAAAAATGGAAGCACTTCCATTTAGGACTGGTTTAGCCCTCTAAGTAAGTGGTTTGGGGTCGTGTCAAGTGCCTTGAATAGGTCTTTGGCTTGTATATACTTTTTCCCCCTGATTCTGCCCTATTTTCCACTTTTCTCCAACCTTTTCTGGCACTCTACTCCAGATTCTTAGATTCTTGACCTCAGGGTCTAAGTCAACATTTCTAGGTCAAGGTTGACCTCAACCCTGACCTAGGTCAAGGTCAACCTTGACCCTAAACTAGGGTTCAAATTTTAGATTCCTGGGACTTCTGGATGTCGGGTTTCGGGAGAAGTTGTTTCCCGCTTCCGGGTTGGCTATTTCGGTCTCCGAAGAAATGAATCTTAAATTATATTTAATATAGGTCCACTTCTAGGGGTATATATATAATGAAGATTTAATTCTACTATTTAGGCCTCTCTAGAAGATTGTGCCCTAGAATTGTATATAAGGAAGCCTTCTCCTCTCATTTTCTCTAAGTGAAATCTAAGTGTGAAGAACAAGCTAAGAAGCAAGATTTGAAGAAAGATAAATATATATTGAGGATTTCATCTACTCTCAAGAATCCAAGCATTCAAATAATTTCAAGCACTCAATTATTCAAGGATATCCATTGGTAGCCATTGAAGGATTCAAGCTCTATGGAGCCCCCTTGTTGAAGATTTCTCCATCCACATCCACGCAAGCCTCCTCCTCTTCCAAGATCCATTCAAGATTGGTGTTGAAGATCCAAAAAAAATTTAATTTGAGACATCCTAAATCCTAAATTATACATTCTAAATTCATTTGGTTCATACATACTTGGGGATCCAAGGATTCGAATCCTCTACAAAGGTTTCTATACAAGCAAGGAGAATTTACTCATTTACTTTGTTTATCTATGCAATTTCAATTATAATTTAAGGTTTCCAAAAATGTGGTTTGACAAAGGAAAAACCCTCCCCCCCAACAAAAAAAATGATTTTTCTTTTAGGGGCAGGTTCTGAGCATCGAATTCGAGTGCAGATCTAGATACCCTTTTTGACAAACTTTCGGGATCCAGAAACAGATTTTCTGTCAGATTGTGCATGTTAGAATCAGAAATTCTAGGTCACAATAATTTTTTTTTGGTCAAAAGAAACATTCATTTCTGCGTCAGAATCAACATTCTGTTTTGGGTTAGAATAAGAGATTCTAGGTCAGAATCGGTACTTTTGGGTCAAAGGTGACATTCATTTATGGGTCAAAATCAACCTTTCTCAGAAAAGAAAAATATTTTTGGGTTTTGTAGATCTCACATTTTTGGTTTAGGATCACGAAAATCAATAATTTCATATACCATTTGATAGGGTTTTCAGCAGATTATTTTTTAGAGCTATGTATTTTATTCCATTATTCTTTGCAAATATTTCCAGATTTACATTCCTTATCATTACAATTAAATGTATGTGGATAATATGTTCATAGGGTCACTTTTATGAGAAAACCCCCATTGTTCTAAACCCTATCCATATTTTCTATATTACTATATTATATGATCATTATCAATTATGTCATTGATTATATATATAATTTATGATATTAATCTCTATTAATGATTTAGCATATACATCAATAATAATAGTAATATTATATTATGATTATGGTTAATCATAATCATAATATAATATTATTATTCACAATTAGATAGGAATAGGATAGAGATCAAATGTTCAAGGCCGAAAGACCACTTATACATTTGATAATATTGGTTGGAGTGATTTGACCGAAGCTACATTCTTTAACACTCCCTCTTAGCTAAGGAGGAGAATTCCTATCCTTGTTCTGAGTACAATAGATCCATCTATTGTAAGAGAGATATCACCTCATCATGGTATAAAGAGTTATGAAATGTCCAATAATATCATGTCACATGATATTCACCACTAACTCATAGTATAATATCCATCACTATGGTACATGCATTGGTATCATGTCACATGATACCTACCATAATGATATAAGTTCATGGCATGTCCATAGATATTAAGTTACGTAATATTCACATGAATATCTTAGTAATATAGTTCATCATGGATTATCCATGGATATCATGTCTCATGATATCTACCATTAAATTAATATTACTCAAGATTTTAAGTGACTATTTGTAAGATCATCACCTTAAAGTAATCAATAATAGAAGTGTTCACCATTGAAAAATCATCATCTTTCAATGGTGTTCACAGGGGCCCATATGGTCATGGAGTCACACACATGACATAATAAAGAGTTTACACATTAAACATCTTTAAAATATATTATTAAAATAATTTAACATTGTTGAGACTCAATCTTAGATAAGTTTACATTTTTGACAATACCAAGCTTACCTCAAAAGTATTCTACCTTTATCTTGGAGAGATACCTTTATCTTGGAGAGAGGCTTGGTAATAATGTCTTCTTTTTTATCACCTATACTAATATATCTCAACTAGATAACATTTATCTCCTCCATCTCTTTAATATAATGGTAGGGAATTTCTATATGCATTTATTTGTCATGGAACACTTGATTCATTGAAATTTTTATACAACTCTGGTTGTCATAGTGAATGATAGTAGGATCCATGGATTGTCCAAACACTCGTACAAGAAGTTTCCTTAGCCATATAGCTTCTCGAGCTCCGATGGATGCTACAATGTACTCGGCTTCTGTGGAGCTTTGTCCAAATAAATATTGCTTCCTACTAAACTAGGAGATCATAACTGATCCTAAGATAAAACAACACCTTGAAGTGCTTTTTTGATCAACTACACTTATAGCCCAATCTGAATCAGTATATCCATGCAGATTTAGATCTACATTATTATATTTTAGACCATAACTAATTGTGCCACGCAATTATTTTAGAATGTATTTTGCTGTAGCTAGATGTAACTATCTTGGCTCACACATGAAATGAATAAGTGCATTTATTGCATAAAAAATGTCTGGTCTAGTGTTGACCAAGTACATCAAGGACCCAATCATCTATAAGTAGAGAGTGGAGTATTCCAATTCTGAGTTTGTTGTATCTTTTTTTAACTTATGTAAGTTTATTTCCATAGGAGTGGCCATGGGTTTAAAATCCGTCATTCTGAACCTTTTTAGAATGTTAATAGTGTATTTTCCTTGATTTAGAGTGATACCATCAGCCTTCTTCCATACTTCTAAACCAAGGAAACAATGTAGAGGACCTAGATCCTTAATGTCAAATTCAAATTCTAGTTCTTGATTACATTTGGTGATGAGATGGTCCTCTGCTATAATCAACAAGTGATCAACATAAAGGATGTGAATCAACATTTCACCTTTAATTACCTTGAAATATAGATTCGGGTCTGCATCATTCTTGGAGAAGTGTAATCCTAAAAGATAATGATCTATCCTTTAATTCCAAGCATGAGGAGCCTGTTTAAGAACATACAATGCTTTCTTTAACTTACAAACCTGAGATTCTTTTCCATATATTATAAATCCTTTAGGTTGTTCTAGGTATACTTCCTTGTCATGCCCAAAAGTTGGGCAAAAACACACGAACAAATTTTTTTAATAACGCACATAAACAGGATACCCAAACAAACATAAGGGTAACATGTGCACGCAAAATAGTGCAAAGGGATAAACAAAACCAGAAAAGGTCTCAAGGAGAGGAATAGCTTTCACAGCTATCCTAAAGGATTCTAAAGCTCCAAACTGGAACTGCACACAAACTGAGGTAGTTGACCAAAAGTCAACTAGAGTTGGCCAAAAGTCAACTATACTCTGAAATAAGTGAATGGTACAAACTAGGGTTCGCTAGACCCTAAGGAAGACTCATACACGCAAATTGAGGTGGTATAATTAAAAGTCAACTAGGGTTGACCAAAAGTCAACCATTCCTTGAAATACATGAAGGAGGGCCACTAGGGCCTACTAAGCACTGTGGAAGTCAAAGGCATGCAAAATGAGATAGTTGACCAAAAAGTCGACCCATGTTGACCAAAAGTCAACTGTCTCCAAAAGGCTCGAAACTGAAACCCTAGGGTCTAGAGATCGTAAGGAGCACTGGGTTCCAATATCGAGACCAACGGACAAAGTTTGACCATGGTTGACCAAAAGTCAACCGTGCACGAAAACGGTCAAGGGTGACGAAAAAAGCTAGAAACTAATAAAGAATGATATAATAGAGATCTCTAATAAGTACAATATATATATATATATATATATATATATATATAAACAACTTAATTTATATTCAAACGGATAACGAAACTTCTAATTAATAACAATCTAAAATAAATAACCAAAATTAAAACCCCATCTAACTCAATTTCTAATATGCTGAAAAGATCAAATAAAACGTACATTTTAAAGAAATAAATTAGTCATATATACAAGGAAAAATCCATTAAGAAACTATCTTATAAAACAAAACATATTTAAACTATAATATCCTTTTATTAATTTTAACAACCTAATAAAAAAATATAATTTTCTATTTAAATCAACCATTTATTCAAATCCAAACTTTTTAAAGAAAGAACATTTAGTAATATTATATCCTAAACCCTACAAACACCAATTCCCATCCAAAAATAAAATAAAATAATTAAAAGAAAATCCGCAAGGAGGGAGGCGGCCGAAGGGTTAAGCAGAGGGCGGAGGGTCTTCATTCGCCGTCGAGCGGCTATCCACCAAAGGCGAAGGCAAAAATGCAGACTGGGGCGTAGAAAAGGAGTGGCGCGAAGGTGGGGAGCCAACAGAGCGGCGCCCTCCACGCCACTGCGGCCTACAGTGGTGGACGGCCGGCTAAAGCTGACGCCGCTCACCCACTGTGGTACACAGTGGGGTGGGGGCAGCACCTGCGCGGCCTCCACTGATGCAAGGGGGCTGGGGAAGGGCTTCGGCCCTCCCCGCCCAACAATTTTATTAAATTTTTTTTTAAAAACAAAAAAAAAACTCCACAGCGCCATGCGCTTTAAATCATTATATTTTATTTGTTTATTTAACAAGATAATATTAATAGAATTTGTTTTAATACAAGCTAACAAATGATAAAAAAAAATATATATATATTTTTTTGACTGGTGAAAAAAATAAGGAAAAATCTCTGTATAACTAAAAATAGGGAGTGTTAGAATAATAATTTTTTTAAATAAAAATACATGGTTGCATCTCATAATTTATGCTAATCCTAATGACAAATTAAAATATCAATTTCGAGCCCAAGTTTTTTTGACTAAATTTTCCAGATTTTTACAAAAATCATAAATGAGAGGAAGGTATTAATTTCTTCTTTCCATATACTCAAGAACACCTTAAAATTTAAAATAAGGATCTATTTAGTTATCGGATTTTAAATATGCTTAAAGAATAACACTCTCTCAACCATTCATGTGTTTAAATGATTCGTTCCAAGAACTTAGTATATTGAAACCATGGAAGTTCTTATAATGTTTAACACCTACGAATGTAAAGTCAACTAATTTTGTTGAGCATAAAACAACAGTGGCATTACAAGGATCTCTAATCTTAATATAAAATAGAATGCATTTGCACTATCAAATAAAATTTCCATTGAACCTCTATGTTAAAATATGGTAAGAAATTTACAATAATATACGTCTTCAACTACAAAATGGTCTTAATACCAAAATTGCAACACTGAAGTTTTCCCAAAAAAATAAAATAAGTTACAATCTGATAATCTTTTCGGTCATACTCTTTCCTCACATAAGGGTATCATGCATCTTCGATAACCATCGTGTACCTAAAATAAGATGAGGTTGACCATGGAGGCTCACCTCCCAACCTAGGCCTTTTCAAGGCCACCCCCGAGCTTGGGGACCCAATCTGGAATGGGTTACAATAAAAAATACACCCATCAAGCAGGAAAAGAAAAAGAGAACTCAAGCACAAGAAAGCTTCCCAACATTAGGATGTACAAGAGGAAGTATCTCCAAGAGACATTCCAGAAACAGGGGTAGTGGTAGACCTCACTGAAGGAGAAAGCCAAGAATACACATAGAATACACAAGCCTCACATGGACTTGATAAGGACCATCTGTACAAGATGTTGTCCTGAATAACCTCCGTATACCTCCTAAATGCCCTCAGGCCCATCTTGGCTTCATGGGTATCGTGTTACCCCAAGTTTATCCCTCCTCACATGGGAGACTCTACACTTAACATGAATTATTTCCAACTACCCCTCTAAGGCTATTCTGCCCTCCCAAGGGTGAGTGTACCTTGAAGTCCCTTTCAAAATAAAGCACAAAATAAAGACATTGAAAATAAACACTTCAATTTTCAACATAAAAAAAAAAAGCTTCTAAACACATAAGACTCCATTAATGGAGTCCTTGAGCTCAAGAACACATGAAAACAATAACAAATTACTTTAAAAGAATTCCAACCTTAATCCCAAGATAGGATGATGAATGGATTAGTGTTGAGAGCTATCCTTCCTAAACTCCTTCTCCAAAGGCTCCTTCAAACTGAATTCTGTCTCTAAGGCTAGAGAGTGGGTGAACACTCAACTCATCCTAAAATCTCTCCTAAATAGGCAAAGCTCCAACATGAGCAAGGCTTAACCCAAGGGTGAGGTAACTCTAACCAATCCTAAACTAAACCACTTCCTAACCCTCCAAGGGTGAAGTCAAATGAAACATGGGTAGAAGAGAGAGTGAGGTTAACCA
>MU227859.1:4101891-4116345 GCA_018584345.1 Thuja plicata | reverse complement strand
AACACTTGCCAAATTTGGCACATTAAATTAAAACATTAGACATGACTTAATAACATGAACATTTACTAATTTAATAACACACATGCAAACCACGTTCACAAAATAAACACATAACAACGAGGTCCATATCTCTTTATATAGATAGGACCTTGGAAAGCACGGGTATTTACATAGGTTCCAGTACTGGGTCCCCAATTTAGATCCATGGCCAACTTTTAATGCACACTCAATGCACACATCAGTAGATCCAAAACACATGATATGAAACATAACATAACGTCAATAATATAAGTAAGCATATAAACCACATTGGATTAGAACTAAAACATCCTAGCATTGGTTTCCTAAACCAAATTCATCATGTTACATTCATACATTTAGATCCATATAAGATATCAACATAAGCTGAAACTAAATCAGAACATAAACATCTCAGAAGTACCCTGATTACAAAATCAGTTGCTGAATATATAACATAGGATTCCACCGATCCTCAAATGTATAAAAAGTCTCTGATAGTCAAAGTATGTCAAAGCATAAACTACTGAAAGCATGAGAACAAAATAGTAAAACTATAACAGTCTAATGTAGGTCTCACATTCCTCTTCTATTACACCATTTAGAAAGATAGTCTTTGTATTAGTTTGGTGGATCTTCCATCCTTTTAAAGAGACAATAGAAATCACATTCGTGGTAGAAGTGTATCCAGAAAAAAGAGACAATGTTTCTTCGTAATCCATTTCTTCCTTTTGAGAGAAACCTTTGGCAACAAATCTTGCTTTATATTTTTCAATACTGCCATCTGAAGCATGTTTGATTTTGAAGAGCCATTTAGATGAAACCACTGATTTGTCTCTTGGTCTAGGTACAATGTCCCAAACATCATTCTTAAGAATATATTGATATTCTTCTACCATATCATCTTTCCAAACTTGAAGTTTGAATGCTTTCTCAAAGCTAGTGGGTTCTGAATCAACGATTTCAATCATTAAAGCAACATATTTTGAGTACCTATATGGTCTTTTACTTTCCATGAAGGTTCCTTTTGGTGCTGCAAACATTTCAACTTCTTGAATAATTTTCCTTTCCCATAGAGGTCTTTTCCGGTTCACATTGGTGCTCTAGCTCCATCATTAGGATCAAAAGGCTCATTTGGATTTTTACCTTCCATAATTTCACAAGTCTCCCTCAGAATTTCGGGAGTATAATCTTCTTCCGTATTTTTAGTAGACTCTTGATCTTCAATAGCCATCTCATGAATGTCCTTGGACCTTTTGAATGCAACATCTTCTTCAAAGAGTACATCCCTTCTTAGCTCAATTAATTTTTGTCTAGCAATATAAATTCTATATGCTTTAGATGTTTCACTGTAGCCTAAAAATATTCCATTTTTTCCTGAGGGTTCTAGTTTTGATCTCTTTTCTTTGGGTATGTGAATGTATATAGGATAACCAAAGATTCTTAAGTGGACTATATCAGGTTTTATTCCCAAAAATGCTTCTTCAGGTGTTTTGTTTTCTAAAATGGTGTGAGGGAATATATTTATGATATAGACAGAAGTTTTAGAGGCTTCAACCCAAAAAGAAGTATGGAGGTTTTGGTCATGTATCATGGCTTTAGCGACTTCTACAATAGTCCTATTTTTTCTTTTAGCAACACCATTTTGTTGAGGGTTGTAAGGAACACAAAGCTTCCTCTTAATCCCAACATTACTACACATTTTTTGAAGGTGTCAGAGGTATATTCTCCTCCATTATTTGACCTTAAGGTTTTGATTCTTTTCCCAGACATATTTTCTACTAGAGCTTTGAATTCTTTAAACATCATAAGTACTTCATCAGATTCTTTACTTTTCAAAAAATATATCCAAGTTTCCCTAGAAAAATCATCAATGAAAATGACATAATATCATAATCCTCCTAAGGATTCTACAACCATTGGCCCACATAAGTCCAAATGAATGAGTTATAAATCATGTTTTGATCTAGTTTCACTATTATGAAAGGTACCTTTAGTATTCTTTCGTAATGAACATTCTTTGCATGTACCTTCATGTTCTTGTTTAAGTTTAGGTAAACCTATCACCATCCTGTCCATTGAGGATAAAGCACAAAAGTGAAGATGCCCTAATATTCTATGTCAAATCTCACATGTATTTGAAGATTCATGAATTAGGGCTTGTGAAGGAACATTGCAAAGTTTGTATAGATATCCATGGTGAACCCCTATTATGTGAGTTTTCTTTATATTTGATTTCTTGGTCTATGCTAGGAACTTACCATCCATGAAGGTAATTCAGTATCCTTTGTCTTCTAAGGCTGATATGGAGACTAAATTTCACTTGATTCCTAGGAAAAATAACACACTTGTTAACTGTAGGGAGATGCCTGATTTCAATTGTATAGTAGCAGTTCTGATTTGTTTAACTGGATGGTTAGAATAAAATCCAATAGTAAATTGCTCATCTGAGTTTTCCATTAGGATATTTAGATGTTCTCTAAATCATATGATGTGGCGTGAAGCCCCACTATCAATCACCCAAGTGTTACTACTGGTTACGTGACTAGACATGGATGATTAAAATAGAAATCCATCTAATTTTTTCTAAGATATTCTTACTAACTTCACCAATAGAAGCTTAGGGTTTAGGCCTGTCAGGACATTTGATTGCATAGTGGCCATATTTATCACATATGAAACATTGTACTTTGGACACGTTCCTCCATTTCTTGGATGAGTATTTTCCATTTGATTCTTTGTCTTTCTTCCTTTTGAAGTTTCCTTTCTTTCCCTTCTTGTGTGAATGAGATTTTAGAACTTGTAGGTCTTCATCTGTGGAGTTTTGTCCAATCCCCCTTGTAATTATCCTTGACTCTTCTTGAATGCAATCAGATTTTAAATGATGAAACTTAGGAAGTTTATCTCAAACACTTATTCCTTCCATGATTGACTCCCATGAAGATGGAAGTCCATTAAGAGCCAATAGGGTTAATTCTTTACTATTGATTATGTGACCAATGGTGGATAATTTATCTCTTAATTTTGTTATCCTCATGAAGTAAGATGTAATAAATTCTCCTTTGATCATCTTTACATGATGAATTTTTCACTTTAGTGTGGGAGCCCTACTCATGTTGTTTATTTCACACATACTCTCTAATGATTTGAACATGTGATAGGCCGTATCAAATTTGGAGATAATTGGTACAATATGATCTCTTACTGCATCCACTACTATTTTCATGACTTTATTGTTCTTTTTCATCCATTAAAGTTTCTCACTTTCTTCTTTAGGTTTAGGTATGACTTCCTTTACGAATGCATCCAATTCATTTTATTTTAAGGAAAGCATGGTTCTAAATTTCCAAGATGCAAAGTTGGAGGCTCCTCCAAGTCGGTCCTCAAATCTAACACCATTTTTTCATTTTGCAGATTTAGAGGGGTTCTTGAAATTTATAATATTTTTGCTTATATAAATCTGGTTTGGATGTCTTAACTTGGCTCTAATACCATGTTAATGTCACAGATTTATATATGTGAAGAATTTTAAATTTATTTCAACTAATGTGTAGTATATAATTTAATTATTTTTGTTGTACATATATCATGAATATTGCTGGTGTATTCTTTTACAAATATCGTTTGATATAAGTTCTCCAAGTATTGCTGATGTATACTTCAAGTATTACTGATATATAGGATTCTCATGTATCATTAATGTGAAAGTATTGATCTATGAGTGGTGAGAAATATTGTTGTATGTATATATTGATGGGAAACTATCGATATGGATTATCAATCTACTGCTGCGCATATAATTGTCTGTTTACCATATATCATTGAATGAGATGTCACCGAATATATATGAGTCAAGGGGTGTCTCATGTAGAGACATGATTCTACGTGAGACCACCATGGTCTCACATAGAACGTGCCTCTATGTGAGAGACTAACATTAATCATAACAATGTTTAGTTAGCAGTATGTGATCGAAAGAGTAAATCAATAATAATATTGATTGGTAATGTGGTTATATTAATACAACTCAGTGATATATATATTATATGATCATTATTGATTATGTGATTGATTATATATATAGATAATAATAATACAATCTATTATATATATATATAATTTATGATATTAATCTCTATTAATGATTTAGCATATACATCAATAATGATAATAATAATATTATATTATGATTATGATTTAATCATAATTATAATATAATATTATTATTCACAATTAGATAAGAATATGATAGAGATCAAATGTTCAAGGCTGAGAGGCCACTTATACATTTGATAATATTAGTTAAAGTAATCTGATTGAAACTACATCCTTTAACAGATCCCACAAGTTCAGAAAAGAACATAGTAAAAGCATGCATTTTCTTGATCATCAATTTTGAGCAAATAGCTTGTTGAATGCATTTATGTGATCTGTTATAGACCCTCCTTCCTCCACCCTTAGAGAATACTTATTTCTCAATAATATCTTATCTAATAAGGATTTCCCTTGATAAATATCACCAAGCTTCTTCCAAAGCTCATTTGTAGCCTTCTCTTCATGGAAATTTAAGAGCATGGAATCAACCAGATAGAGTCTTGTCAAACCCTTGGATTTTCAATCTAGTGTCTCATATTTTTAGCATAGTAGTTTGGGGTTTGATAAAAGAAACTACAAC
This sequence comes from Thuja plicata, assembly GCA_018584345.1. Classification (NCBI taxonomy): domain Eukaryota; kingdom Viridiplantae; phylum Streptophyta; class Pinopsida; order Cupressales; family Cupressaceae; genus Thuja; species Thuja plicata. Next base: position 4,111,652 of record MU227859.1, on the reverse strand, counting down.
CCATAGATCTCTACCTACTAGCATGTCCTCCATCTTGAGTTTCCACAACTCAAAATTGACACCATTAAACTTCTCCATCTCTATTTTGCTAGATGTACTTTCCATATCAAACTTGCAACAAGGTTATGAAACATTCCTCTGTAAAACTCCCACTGAAACTAGATCAACACAAAATCCCTTCTACCCAAAAATAATAAAATTTTTGGCCAGGCTCTAGGTACCAATTGAAATGAAGACAAAGTGCAAAATAACGCTTGAAAATGCTAAATCTAACAAGCAAGATGATGTAGAAATTTATTACAAACTCTTAAGCTATTTCAAATTAGATAAAAATATGCAAAATAAAATTAAAAAAAATAAATTCTCAACACCAGAAATACATGGGAAACCCCTTTTGGAAAAAAAAACCACACTTAAAAAGCTAGACTCAATTGTATTATCGACAACAACAACAGTAACAATACAATGTCTAGAGCCTATGCTCTTCTAGAGTAACTACAAAAGTAGAGAATTCTAGAGAATATCTAACATATAAAATATTCTTAGAAGATATCTAACCTATCACACAAAATACACCAAGAAGTCACATATTTATAGTTCTCAACATAAGCAGAAAGTGCCTATGGTTTTCGAAACCATCTCCAACACCAAAGATGTATGGGGTATTAGCTTTCTAATCTCATGACACATTTCACATAGAAACTTCCAATGCAACAAAGCACAAATATTCCATAACAGTCACCTTTCTATATGAAACACCTACCTCACACTACTTGTCAAAATTGAATTCCATCATAAATATCAACTATCAAAAAAGAACATTCCAATGCTCTTCCATCAAGCTAGTAATCGCCATTGTCATAATAGAAAATTTGTCATATTTCCAACATAGCAACCTATGACACTAGCTCCCTGATTTTAGGACTTCCAAAGAGGGTGTGAAATAAAATAAATAAAAAATAAACATACTTGGACTCTAAGGTTGAGACACCTTAATCCCAGCATAGCCAAATACCATGGCTCCACATTGAGATCAAGCATAGCAACTGATGAATCGATTGCAAAATGCATCAAATTATTTCTTAGCGAGAAACCATAGATCAAATTACATGGTCAAGGATAAATAAATCCTTATCTCTATTTTTTTTTTCCAAATATTATCCATGCAAACAAAGTATAGAAGGGCGATAAGAAAATGCTCAACTTGAAAAATGCTAGAATGATAACAAATGTTTCAATCAAGACTTCACATGATTGATAGAGAGTGAAGAGTTGAATGAGAAATCCAAACCCAAAAAATGAGAGTACCTGCATAGGTGTATCATGAGAAAACAAGTTTTAACCCTTGCAAAAATATTCATGTGACAAGCATAGAAATAAAATATTATTGCAAAAATATTAAGCTGATTAAAGTAATGGATCTGTTGACCTTGCCAACAATATAACAAAGATAATAAAATAAATGGAGTTTTGTGTGTAAGATGTAATGATGCAAAAAAAATAAAATTGAATATCTTCTATAAGAAAGAATCTTGAGATCTCACATACACCAATACAAACTCCCAAAACAAGAATCAGTTGTAAATTGGAGGTTTTGATACCTTGTTCGTGTAAAATACCTCACATGAGAATAATCTGCAAACAACCACATTCAAACACAGAGATAAGCACAAGGCCATTTCACCAATGAGTAGATAACTTCTGAGATAAAAGAATTATTATACAAATCCTTTCTTATAAAGGCAAGGAGGAAGAATAAATAGATAGCTAATAACCAAAATTAGATAACTCAACTAATAAACTAAAATGTAATAATGACAAGTAAACTTAATCATGGATAAATATGATAAATCCATATTTAGTCAACCATACACAAATATGGGTACTAACTGTACCATCCTAAAAAATTAGCACCTATAAATAGATGCTCAATTTAGCCCCATTTTAACATGTATGGGTTCCCACATTGATTTCACGCTCTTCTAACACTCACTGGACCTTTAAATTATTATTATAAGTCCTGTGTTAATTCAAATTCACCAAATATTGACTTGAGCCCTTATTTCGAAGCACACTCTATTATTTCTCCTCTTCCATCATTTATTAGAATACATGGGCCCTATGTTATTATTTTTGGCCTTTGTACTTCTTCCCGACCTTGAAATCAGCTGTGCCTTTTATTTTGACATCTACCCCATCTCCCTGATCTCCCATTTAAATTTTGGCTCACTCTCCCCGGTAAAAAATTCCTAGGGCTTTTTGTTCCTAGGAAAAAAATGCCCAAGTTATTTTTATCTTCTAGGATTTGGCTAAAATTTGAATTGGGGCTTATTTGCGGTGTTTTGGTTGGGAATTTTCTCCTGTGGCCAGCTTGGATCAATTTTGAACCCCAAAATGGGTTAAGATGTATACAAGTGGACTATCTCTCCTCATTTTGGTATCCATTATCCATCCATGATCAAGAATCATGATCAATCAATTGGCACCCAAGTATTCTCAAGGTCTTTAAGCATCCAAGCCTTCAAAGCATCATTCTTACCCTTCATCAAGCATTGTGAAAAAGTACAACATTAATGGTACAAAATATTTTATTTCATAATTTATTTTGATGTTTTTTTGTGGAGGCAAGGGATATTTCATTAACACTTTTTATTACAGCAAAATAAGCATTTCCCCATCAAGGTATGATTTAGATCTTATGATTTAGATCTAGCTTCTATTTCGTATCAACATTCTTTCCTTTATGCAAATTTATCTCATTTTCGAGGTTGATTCCTAAACAAGGGATTTACCATGGAAAACCTCTTTCCACAACCTTTTTTCCCATTTTTCAGTGTGCAGGAACAGGTGGCACAACTGTCGGAACTATTCTAGAAAGTTCAGGATCAACAGGGTCAAGGTCAACCTTCAAAGTTTCAGGCAAAACCTCTAGGTACAAAATACCGTAGGATTTTTGTTCCCAGGAACAAAATGCCCAAGGAATTTTTTACCCTCAAAATCATCTTCAAATTTCAATTATAGGTTGGTACAGTTCTTAGATTCTCATTTTTGGTCATTAAAACCATTTATCTATTTTCTGTTAGTCTGTACCTCTTGAATCTTGTCAAATTTTCTTATTTATCCTCCTAATTTATATTATCATATTATTTTACCTCAAATAAAACTTCCCTAATTCATTATTGTGAAGGATCATTATACTCACATAGCGCTTAAGTTCTACTTGAGCCTATTGGGTCATCTTCCATCCGAAATGTGCACTTGGAAAAGGAGGAGAAATCTACCTTGCTTCCCTTTTTGTATTGTACAATAACCTTGTTACAATCAAAGCCCCAAGTGTAATGATAATTCCAAAGGACCTAGGAAAAACTTGGTAGAACAATTTTTTTTTGAAACAATAACAAGAAGATAATTATGACATGTCACACTTGCACTACAATGTGCATACATGTGTCATATGATACATTTTAACATAAATAAAATGACCAAAAAATAACCCCACCATTGCATATGTAAGGTGGTATCAGTAGAAGATTGAATGCTCAAGGGGTAAATGCATTAAATAAGTATGATTTCACTTTTAACAATGATACATGTTAACCTCAACTTTACTTATTTAATTATATTGTTTAATATTTTTTTAATGTCCCCTATCACGAGGCTGTCAATTTCCATTGTTAACATACACTACTATGCATCCTTGAATCAATTCAAGTTAAAGAAATAATAAATAATTTATATTACATTTGGTAATTACATATTTAAGCCTACTTCCTTGCTTCTCTCTTAAACCCAGCCCTAAGGAGAATGGGGATTTACTTTTCATAGGGTGTATGACACCAATTTATGAGTAGGTTCCCTCAAAGCTTTAGGACCCCGTCCTTGTCCCATCCTGGGATTTTCCTACCTTCTATGGATTTACTCTACTTCTCCCTATACAATACAAACCTATCCCCTCGTGGGGCTATAGCAAGAGATTAATGAATAGTTTATAAATATGCTAGTATTGCATGTATTATTTCTATACATGTATAAAATACAACTTGTATATATATATACATACATATATATATATATATACATATATACATTTATACATATATACATTTATATATATATATACATATATACATATATATATATATATATATATATATATATATAATTGCAATATTATCAACAAGAAACCCCAATTAATATAGAGTAAGAAACTTGTGGTCTTTCTTAATGACCAACACAAATTACCTTACTATAAGCTCCTGAAAGGATAAGTATGCTATTTGTAGATTTCTTGTAATACCCACCCCGTAGTTTTCTTTTCAGTTTCAGTTGCCAAACTCTTTTAGGCCTTTTTATGTGTGAGTTGGTTATTTCAGTTGGTATTGAGGATATTCATGTATTAATTTTCATTATATCATTGATCCATTGGGTAGTTGTGTTATATCTTTTGTTTACATTAGATTTATGGTTATTTCTTAATGGTTAATTAGATGCAACGATGCTATTTTGATTATGGATTTTCTAACAATATTGACCCTATATCTGTATGTGCATGGATCATTTGTATGTTTTACTTTTTTATTTGGTGTGTTCGAGATGGAATGAGACAGAGTCATAGTTACTTGCTTCGGCGAGATCCAAATGATGAACTGATCTCAACCATTGTCTGTTATATTATATGTATGCATATGTTCATCTTTTTGATGACATGTTTACAGGTATCGGGCAATGTCTTCCTTGAATTAGTAGGAGTGAGGATGCCCTATCACAATGTCTCAATGGTAAAGGAGAGGAGATAGTATTCAGGATCAAATCCCTACCCTAAACCCTTATTTTGTCCTAAGAATGGACAAGGATCTGACTGCCTATCCTATTCAAATATGTCAAGGTGACGTTGATTCACGAACCCATCTTTGTGTGTTTGTGTTTATATTGTAGTTATTTTCTTATTTGGATGGTTTTCAATTAGATTTATGGTGCTTTTGGCTTGTTGGTTTAAATGAATATTCATGGTAATTATTAATGTTAATAATTGTACCTTTAATAAGGTTAAAACTTTAATATACTAAATATATGGCTATTTAATAATTAAATATTAATTAAATACACATGTTTAATTAAGTGATTTAATTATTAGGTCTTAAATTAATAATTGAGATTTAATAATTATTTAATCCAATAATTGAAATTAATTGTTTAAATTGAATTATTTAATATTACTTTAAGTTGCATGATAAATTTATTTAATTAAAATATTCTGATACATTTTAGTTATAACTTTGTTTTAATTTATAAAGTTAAGTTGTGCAAAGTTGATTTAAGTGAAATTGAAATTAAAATATTTCTTTTAATTTTTAATTAACATTCATAATTAGGGTTGCACTTTTGTAAACCTAATTACCTAGTTTTCTATATATCTGAATTGAAATCCATTTGGAGGCTATTCAATCAGGTGGTTAAAAAAATTGTTGAAAGCTTAGGAGTATTTTTGGATTCGTGTTTGCTTCGAGATTTGTATCGGATCTTCTCATCAGTTACTAAGGTAGGATTTTGAAATTGTTAATTCTAGCCTTCCAGATCCCTGTCTTCTATGCATCTGGATTGCTGGGATCCTGTGTTTGAAACTTCCTTGTTTGATATTGTGTGTTTAAAATTGCTTAAATTGACTAATACGTTATTTGATATTTCTGGGTATGTTTCCTTTCCTGTATTGCTATCAGATCTATAATTTTGGGCTTAAGAGTTTCATTGAATTACCTCGGTTGTAAAATATGCATTAGGCTTTCATTTGATATGTTTTAGTTTTCAAATTACCATTAGGGTTTCAGATATGTGAACAACATTTTCCTTTGTGAGAAATTTTGGTATTATTGCTAGAATGTATATTAGCTTTCAGATTTGTAAATCCCTTACCTGTATATGAAACCCTCACCTAGTTTACCAGGAACGTGTCCAAAACCCATGGTGGTGGCCCGTGACCTGCTGGGTGTGACAACCAAGTTGTCGCTCGCAACAGTCACCGCGAACCTTCCTTAAAGGAAAGGGTCACGTGGGGGGTGCGTGGGCCAACCCCTAATTAACTTTAATTTTTATTTATATTAAAAGTTTCTTTTTAAAAAAGTTATAATTTAAAGTTTTTTTATTTAAAATTATTTAAATTTGTTTTTATTATTATTAGCATTAAATTTTAAATTAATAGTTATTAATAATTTTTTTTAATTATCAATTATTATCAATTGATGATTAATTAGCTTTGTATCATTTTGCTCTTTTGGGTTAATATATATGCATTTTCAGATTCTTGAATATATGTATAACTGTTATTATTAGTTTTTAATTGTACACATGCATGAGACTTATGCGGACGTATTTATAGTCAAATTAGGCTTTAGTAAACCAATTGATTGCTTTGTGCAACTTGGATCTAAATGTTGTTTTCTTGGAATGGTACTTTCATAGAGTTTTTCTATTAATGTCTATGTGGACTTTGGGGGTTTAAGTCAACCTTTGGAAATGTGTACTAGAGGCTTGAGGCTCATATGCTTTATCTGTATGTTTCCTGATGTGTATTCGTGTTTATCTTTGAGAGTACATTTAGGATAAGATTGATTAGAGTATCAATAGTTCTTGTATGGGAAGGAACCAATGTATGAGACTTATGTGTGTATTTATGACCTTGAGCTTAGGGGAGGTTAAATAGGTGCACTTTAGGGGAGTGACTTACAATAGGGTTCGGGGCCCAAAGAGGCTAGATCCAGGATAACCTATCATAATTTATTAATAAGTGATAATTTTATAATAAAACTTGGGGTTAACATTAAATACAAGATTTTTCTTGATGCCTCGCTCATGCCTTGATCGCTTGTGAAGACTAAGGATGGGAATGGAAAGATACCTAGTGATTAGGTATGATTAGATTCCTCATCTTCATGAGAGGGTATTCTAGTTTTGCATGAGTCATGTTGAGGGTCCGGGGTCAAGAGAAGCCAGTCCAGGGTAACTCAAGTAATTAACCATGTGATTACACTCCCATAGTATGTAGCCTAAGTCTCCTCCATAGGTCTCGCTTTAATTCTAGTGGCTGTGTTATGAGATTTGGCTTCTTGGTTTTAGTAGTTGGTTCATGTTGGTGTTTTAGTTAATTTATGTATGTCTTGTATCTTTGGATGGTGTACCCTTGTGTCGATCTTTGATTTCCAAGTGTGTCTTGATCTTTCCTATCCTTGTTCTTCTTCTTTATCCTTTCTTTCTTATTGAGTACCCATGTTTGTGTGTGGGCATGATGTTATCTCCTCAGCATGGTGGGAGTGGACCTTTGGTTCCACAAGGTTGGGGGTAGTGATTATTTTACCATTCAAGATTCGAAGTTCGTGTTCCCCTACTAGATGATCCTTGTATCAGTTGTACTCATCTTATTTATCTTTGGAGGTTTTGATCCTATTATATCATTTTGTACTATTGTAATGGTGTATCAGATGTGATACCTATTCTAGACATTGTATCATACTTGTATTAGAGTGATTACTACATACCCTGCAACATGTGCAGAGGATGTGAGTTTTGATGTATATTATATTTTAGATTGTTATTTCCATTCATGTTAGTTTCTTCATAGTTGGATTTTGTAGAGTAGTTGCTTAGTAATTCTATGTCAAGGAACCCTCAAGATTTGTAACCTATGTTTAAGTTTCTTTTATGTACATATGTCATGTGTTTCATTATTTTTACTTCCGTGTTGTTATCATTATTGTTTGTAAACATTTTTAAAATTTTTTCCTGTAAACTTAGTTGCATATTCTAGGTTATTGTTACCGATTTTCGGTACCAAGGTCATTGGTGAAATTCTACCTGCGAAGGTAATTTTCTGCAAAGGCTTGCGGGATTTCAAAAATCATCTTCTCCACTGCGGGTTTCTACCTGTGAAGGTAATTTTCCGCAAATTACAGATAGCAATGTTTGCAGAGGTATACTATGAAAAGAGATGGTCGTGGACAGTGAAGTTATTACCTGCAGCATAGAAACAGATCCGGGAAGCAGTTAAAAGAAAATTTGGGATCAAGAAAGACTCAAGGCAGAGAATTGAAATTCTGATTCTCCGTGGCAGAATTCTACCTGAGAGGGTAATTTTTTGCGAAGGCAGAAAAGAAGAGGAAGCGCTATGTGGTGGACCCCACAACGGGTTTTCGAAGCACTTTTTCAATTTTCCAGGTAAGAGAGAAATGTTTAAATATTGACTCAAAAATTAAAATAAAGTATTTGCGGAGAACTGAAAATGGCTTTCTCCGCAAGCGGAGTTCGCACCCATAGAGAGATTTTTCGCAAGCAAAGAAACGCACCCTGTTTCTGTTTTTCCGCAAGTCCATGGAAAATGGAATAATGAAAATGGCTTTCATTGTTTAAACCCTGTGTTTTGCCACGCAAAAGAAGTCAAAATCCCTTTTGAAGTTATGTCTTAATCTCATCGCTCAGTCGCTCAAGTATTTCTCAAAATTTATAAGAGCTCGCGAGTATGCGACGAGTCAAAGGAGGAAACTCATCGCTCACTCACTGATCAATAAAGATGAAAGGAAATCAGCACGCGAGTTGGCGACCAGTCAGAAAATAGATGTCATCACCCACTCGCGCACAAGATAAAAATAGAGTAAAAAGCTGAGTGAGTATGCGACCAGACAGAGTATGCAGCAAGGAAATGAATATCGCTCAGTCACTCAGAATCTAAAGGTCAGTTTAAACAGCCAGCGACTATGCGATGAAGGAATAAATGGAAAGAAAGATGCAAAGGCACTCAGTCACTGAGATTCAGGAGATATGGAAAATCAACTCGCGAGGGTGCGACATGTTAAAGGTAAAAAAGCATCGCTCACTCGCAGAGGACAAAATCAAAGCAAAAAAAGTGCCGCGAGTATGCGACAGACATTAAATGGGTTCATAGAATAAGGTCATCGCTCACCCGTAGAAGGCAAAAGTGAGACAGTCAAGGATGGGGAAATTGATTTTCAGAGTGAATAGAAGGTGCTACTTGCCATTTTCTGCTAATTTCTGGGTAATACATGCATTAATCTGGGATATTTTACAGGCTTTTAAACATACACAGAGATAATTTTCAAAGGGAATTTTAATATTTTATTGCAAATCCATGTTTTATTCCTGGAAGATTTCAGAGATAGAAAAATATCAGATTGTTCTCAGACGCTGGAAATCAGATATTTTTACAGATGGAAAGATCAGATTTTAAAAGATCAGAGGTTGCAGTTGTTAAAGTCTGCAGAAAAGTTATTGCAATTCAAAGACTTTTGTGACTCTTCTAGAGGGACAAGACTACTTCTATGAGGGAGTATTTATGATGATATTTTTTGGGGTATGACTTTTGGGTCACCAAATGGTATTTTTGTATACTTTTGAAGTGTTAAACAGTGGCTGGACAGGCCAAATCCAATCCAGAAGTTATTACTTTCAGAATGCAGTTGGCTTTGAAAATGCATAAATATGAGTTGAAGACTCATTGTGAAAAAAAATGTTCTTCTTCTTTTTGGCTTGAGGTTTTGTAACTTGTTCTAAGTTCTTGACAAAGGCAAAGAGATTTTGTAACCCATTTCTAAGAAATATACAGATTTGTAACACCTTTGACTGTGAAAGATAAGCTTATGCCTTCCCTTATTAGTCTGTTACTGTGTACTTAGTGTTTGGTACAAATTTTGTGATGTTCTTTGTCCTTAATTTGTATCACATATTAGTGCCTTTATGCAGTACTTCATGCTTGTTTG
>MU227859.1:4061788-4085794 GCA_018584345.1 Thuja plicata | reverse complement strand
CTCTAGACATTTTTGTTTCCTGGATAAGAATAATATCAGGTTTTGTATCTCTTACAATATTTCTAAGAACATCTTGTTTATGAGGACTATTTAGACCTCTTATATTCCATGATATAATCTTCATTTATTGGATTGTGGAGCAAATCTCAGGGATAGTAGATTGTTTACCATCCGCAATAATCTATTTTGCTTCTAGCTCTCTCATAGCTTTATGAGAAGGTCTACCTCTTCCTCCCTGGGGTGATCCTACATCTGCTTTCTTCCTTCTAGTCTAGACTCCCCCTAAAGGGGTTATATCTGACTTTTTCCCTGATTCATGAGCTTTTAGATTTAGTCCTCCTTTCTTAGAGGGTTTTTTGACTTTCTTATTATTTTTCACCTCAGACCATAGGGATTCCTACTTTTCTGAGGTAGGAGATGAATCATCAATGTCCTCCTCACTAACTTTAGACCAGCACTTGCTATTATTTCCATTATTAATAGATATCACCTGCTCACTCACAAAAGGAGAAGGTTCCAATTTATCCAAAACTATGACTCCCTGTCCAGTTGTATCAAAGAGGCAGCCATTCTCATTTTGCTGATCTATTATTGGGCCTTGTGGCTCCTTTTCAATACAAACTTCCTGAGGAACATTTTGGGGCTGGGATTCCTTCTCCCTATTCCTAACCGAAGGACTTTGATAAGCAGGAATGGGGTCATTATCCTCTTTTATCTCTTGTTCTGTTGTATTTGAGTTCTCCTGCTCCAGGATCTGGGATAAATCCTTATTGACTGATGCCTGAAAAATATCTTCCTCTGGCTTGTTAATTAGACCAATAGTTTGGTCTTCTTTTGATTTTTCCTCTTCTTATAATTTTGGGGGGATTGGAAGAGAGGAAGAAGATCCATATTTCTCTCTCCATACTACTCTTGATTCTTTCTTTTTAGGCTTAACAAAAGGTTTGAGAGGGCATTATTTTGCCCAATGCCCATATTTTTTGTAGGTGAAGTAGGAAAAGGGGATAGATTCAAACTCCACCATTTGGTTATGAGTGCCTAGCTTTGAGTTAATTGAAATAACTTTCGGGAGGTTAGTCTTTTGATTAATGTTGACACAGATTCTTGCATATACTAATCTAGTCTTTGCAGCTATCATTGGGTCAATTGATAAGAGCTCCCCAAACGAACTTGCCAATCCTGAAAAAACATCTTCATGCCAATATTCCAGAGGAAGACCCTGGAATTGAACCCACACTGGGGCTGATTCGAACATATCCATATTAAGGTCAAGATTTTCCCCCCATTTCTGAAGAGCCAAGGACAATTTACCAAACATCCAAGGACCCCCACACAGAACAACAGAAAGGTCTTTAGAGCTGGAAAACACAAAAGTAAAAAAACCTTTTGGTAAGGCAGCTATGTCAACTTGACCTTTTAGCCTCCATTTCCTTGTAGCATAAACCCTAACTGTATCAATATTAGGTCTTGGGCCCATGAACTTACCTATTAGCGTATTTTTCATTAAAGCTACTGTGTGATCAACCAGTGAATCAGGAAGGGAAATACTAAATATTCCCTTCACAAGATCAGACGTATTTTCAACAAGGGGAAAAGAAGAATTCCCAGTAGGTTTCACACCAAAAAGAGAGGTCCAACTTCCATTTATAGTATTTTTAAATAAAGGTTGACCATCATTTGCAACTTCAGGAAGCTTACCGTCACCTTTCATTGCCTTTGGAGCATCTTCTCGGATTTGGAATCTCGATAGAGGATTGTCCTCCCTTTTCTCTTTTGTGGAGCCCTCCACTGCTACATCTTTTACCTTTTTCTGAATCACTGGCATGGAATATCTCTGGTCGTTGATAGAGGCCTCTTTCCCACTCATGTCATGATTCAAAAACTCCCTTTTTCCACCTTCTCGGGGTTGATTCTGATCTGGGTCTTTGTCCCCTTCTGCATCCTTCTCACCTCCCTTGGAAATCTTGTTGCCTTCCCCTAGATTCGTCTGCGATCCTCCTCTAGTTGGTTTCCTGCCCAAAGGGGAATTTGAATTCCCTCCAGCCACTCACTCTCCTCCTCTCCTCTCCATTTGGATGTTATAATAAATAAATTTTATAAATAATCAATTATGTTAATAAATATATAATTAATCAAACCAATATATAAGAAAAGAACAAAATATACTAAATAGTATAAGAACTCTATTTAAAGGATTCTTTAGGGATCTCAGCTATATGAGGCAATATGAGTCGACTCTAAGGAATAGTCAAAGGAAAGCCACGTAACAAGGCAAACAAGTTTTACTATTTCTCTACATAGAGTTTTTGATGGTCTATTTATATATTTTGATTTCTATAGATCCTAAAGTGGCTCCTTATTTCTTCTCTTGGATGCTTTTGAGTTCCCCTTTATCATGCCTTGCTTTTTTGTTTTGATTTCCATCTATATCTCTATTAAGTATTTCTTCTATATTATGGGATTTTTCTCTCCTTCCACATCTATGCTCCGGGTCTCGTTTCTCTTTATAACTCTAGAGCCTATTTTTTTCCTCGTATTTCTCCTATATGGAAAATTTGCTCTCATTTCCAAGGTTCTTGGAATTTGAAGCATATTTTTTTTCTTAAGCTCATCTATGGGTATAAAGTCCTTCTGATCTCTATCTTTCTTGTGGAAGGTTTTTGTATGTTCATTTATAGATTTGATATTTGAGGATGATGTGTCTAATATCAAGGCTGTGTTAATGGCATCATCTAGAGTTACTGGTTTAAGGGTTCTTACCATACCCTTGAGTGCATCTTTCAACCCTTCAACAATAGGCACGTTAACCTATCTTTATCAATCCTTGAAACTTGAATTACAATCCCTTGGAACTCCATTATGTGTGTTGAGATATTGCTATTGGAATTGTTTTCATTGATGCCAAAACCTATGTAATGGATGGTTGTGCTCCATGTAATGTACATAATTGATCTATCCTATGCGGTATTATATGGAAACATATCTTGTGGATAGTTATCCTTGCTCTGATAATCATGGCATATATTTTTGGTATGTCTATAGTATTCAGTGTGATATGGTGGCTTACTGATGAGGTATGTGGAGCCATTCTTTGCTTTGGTTTTGGTAGTGTTTTTGGTTGACATTAGTTGAATACGTTTAGTATAGATTTATGAAGATCAATGTTTAATTGGATGTTGGATTCCAATCCTTTCTCCAAGTATTCTTTTTATCTGATCATTCATGCAAGGTTGTCTATAATTTTTGGTATGTTATTCATGTTCCTCTGGTTGGTTGTGAATTTGATGTTAAGAAGACATGGTCTTGGTTGTGGGGTTCCCATTGACATCAGAATTCAATATCTTTTGCTACTTTTGTAACATTCTTATCCTATGTATGAGCTATCTATGGGTCTCATGGTAATGTGGCAATAAGATCCTATGTGCAACCAATCTTTTCGGTCCAATGATAGCATGCCAAGATTTGTTGAATATTTCATTGTTGTTATTCAAGATGACATGTTTTGGTTGGCCAACACCTTATGAAATTTTATTATTTCTACGAGTTATATTTATAACATATTTTTGGTTTCGTGATGTTGTTGATGGTGTGGATAAGAGGGATGAAAATATGAAATGTGAAGTAATGTGAAAGTGATAGTCAGTGAAATAAGATATGATAAAGAGTTGGGAAAAGAAGTAGTAAAGTGTTTCTATAGTCGGCTCTCATTCAGATCTACTGTAGACAATGACAATGCTATTAATCAGAACTAAATCCATGCATGAAAAAATGAAATTTCATCAATTCAAGTTTTATCTGTAAGATCAATTTTTGTATTGGCTGTAATATCTATTTTGTATTTAGGTTAGTTAGCCAGACTGACAGTAAGGCTACCGAAAGTGAGCCTTACTTGCAGTGAGAATATCGATAGTGAGCCTTTGTAAAAATCACCTTGATTAGTGTTTATATACATGAGAATTATCTTCTCTGTAGTTTTTCACATCTTGGGTTTTCTATGTAAATATGGTGTTCATTGTGTATGGTGTTGCTTATGTACTTTCATTGTTATTTCTATTTCATTATCTAATTGGATTTACATTGATATTGAATCAATTAAAGTTTAAAAATATCTTGGGATAACTAATTCAACTCCCCCTCTCAGTTATTCAGGGTTGTTCAATAATTGGTATCAAATCTTGGTCCCTTGTAGATAGAGCTTTACCACTTGAGAGAGATCTTGGCAAGTTGAACAAATGACTGGAGAATATTATTCTGATGAAGAATTGAAGGAAATGTTGGATGATAGAGAATGCACAAAATCTGAGAATGAAGAACTAAAAGAAAATCTCAAGGAGGAAAATGTCTGTATTTATAAGCTAAGGGAGTATATTAAAAAATTCAAAGCAAGACACAAAAAGGTAAGCCAAGAGCTAAAAGAATAAAAAAGATTGTGGCAAATCTGAAACTACGATTGGATGATTACAAAAATACTAAATAATTTATCAAGGATAACATCAAACAAAATGTGGAAGAATGGAATAAAACTGAAGAAAAACTTAAGGATATTATCAAGCAAAAGACAGATGAAAATGTGAAGCTGGATTAGGAATTAAGGAAGCTGAGATTTGAAGAAAATGTTTGTGAGAGTAGAACTATATCTTGGATCAAATCTTGTCCTTGCACAAAAGTCACAAGGATAAGGAAGGATTCGGTTTCATTGGTGAATGTTCAGATTAGAAGGCCAAAGGTAAAGACAAGGAAGATGAAGCTAAAGAAAAGTCTAAGGTGACGAGCAAGGTCAGGAGTTTTGGAACATCCAAAAAAGACCTCCAATAGGGAAACTAAATGATCAAAGGTATTTATCATTCAATGGTCATTTTTTTCTATGCAAGAATTTTGGACATAAGGCTATAGAATGCAAGATAAAAAAAGAATAGAATATTCAATGTTTTAGTGTCATAAGTTTGGTCACAAGGAAAATCAATGCAAAAGTCAAGTATCTAATGCTGTTAAGATGAATGGGATGAACAATATCTTTCATGGTAATTTCTATGTTTTTCATAGGTATGGTCATAAAGGTAATCGATGCAGATCTAGGGTTCAAACAATGAGATCATGACATAGGAATATAAAGTGTTTCAAATGTGGTTAGTCTAGTCATTATGCTAACACATGCAAATATTTTATCTCTTCATTAAAGTTTGGAAATGATAAGAATGTTACAGGTTCATGCGAATCTCAAAAGATGGTCATGGAATGGAAGAAGAAGGAAGCTGGTGAAGAGAATTTTGTGGCACTGTACCCTAGTGCTATCTCTTTCGGAAACTAAGCCAACCACCTTGGATTAGGGGGAGTATTAAAAATCACAATCCATCAGTTCCCCCTCTCCGAAATATAGTGTGATGTGCTTTTAGAGTAATTAATTTTTATGTGACTAGTAGAAATTCAAAGTACATTTCTTGGTGTTATCTACATACTTTTTGACAAGAAATAATCATTAGTAATTAAGGATATATTGGCAGAGCTTTTGAATAATTTTTACTTTTAGAAAAGAAGAAAATCAAAAGAGGTACAAAGCTTTAGTTTTGAGAAGGAAAAATGAAAGTGCAAACATGGAATCCAAGTTGATTGTTAGAGAATCTAGCAGTGATATTTTCAAGAGGGTGAAAGAAGTTGAATTGGATGAGTATGATCATTGGAAGATAATTGAAATGGAATGAGGGTTGATTGCTGAGGAGTTGCAGAGTGTCTGAACCAAGGATTTTGGATTTATGGGGAGAATTTCCATGGTTTTTTGAGGAATCAATTTTATTCTTGTTGAGTTATTTTGAGGATGGTAGTATCATTCTGGACAAACCCTACCCAATCATGAAGGAATTCATTGAGGCAATTAATAGTTTGTGCAATGTTTGATTTCTTCCAGGGAAGAAGATAATGAAGTACAATGAAGTGTAGGATCTTACTGACATCGACAAAGACCTCTATGTTCTACTAATAAATACCGTTGTCGATCCCGTTGTGAGGTATATTTCATATCTAACATTACATATAAAATCTAATTTTGTAATCGTGAAGGTGCTATGTTTGTTGCAGCTATATATTTGTCACATAAGATGGTAAAGGAAAACATGTAGTTTGATTTATGTAGTATGCTATTAGAGAATTTACTTGAAAATGTCAGAATGTCATTATATGAAGGATATGCTTCCTGATTTGGATCTCTAGTTATGTGTTTTGTATTCTATTTTTTGAGATCATTACTGGGTAGAGAAAATATGGAATGACTACCCAACATCCCTATCAGTAAACATATTTATAGGTACTTGGATAAGTTGGAGAATAATATGGATTCTTGCAAAGATTATTTATTATCTCTACAAATGAGTTTGTGTTATGGCATGATTGTTTCTGGTATTGTACCTACTGGTTATGTTGAGGAGGGCTCGTCCTTCAGTAAAAAGAATTGGAGATTTTGATTGGCAGTTACCCTCTGAAACCTAAGAGAAGGGGGATTAGTGTGAAAGGAAAAAAATCATCACTTCATCAGAGGAAGAAGAATAGAAGGAAGAAGAGAAGAAGGAAAAGGATGATATGTCCCAATCTTAATCATGTTCTTTTGATTCAGATGTGATTTAGATGATGTTGGAAGAAGGGGAATTGGACAAAATTGGTGAAATGTGGCGTGTCTGCTCTTCAGATAGTAAGAATAGAATTGAGAATGAGTTCATGAATCATTTACTCAATAGAGGCATTGTTGTTTCTATTATTTCTAATGCATTACCGACTAATTTGATAAGAATTTTTGAGGGAATGATGTTGCAAGAAATTTATGAAGGACATAAGTTTAGGGATATGATTAAGAGGAAGTGTGCTAATGTAGAAATAAGGTTATCTAAACATATTAATGAGACAAGAGAATTCTTAAAGGAGATGTTTGATATGTACTAGTATTATCTCTAGTGGCTTGTTGCTATTGACAATTTCAAAAGTAATATCGAAAGTATTGAGTCTGAATTGAACGATATTGGTAAGAATTTTGATTTTTTTAAAGATAAGGGCACAAAGAAGATAATAAGAGTTAGTGAATTGCAATTAGAGTTTTTGCATGTTTAGAAACAAAGGGAAGATTCAGTGAGAACTTTATGATGCTAAGGAGTATGAATGCCAGTACTAGTTTCTAGATTGATCATCATCATTTTATTCATTGGTTCTACATGATAGCCTATGTGTACAGATGTGTTCTACTATAGCGGATTAGAAGCAAAGTCTTCCAGTTTTAAAAGAAAAGATAGAAGAATATTTTTCTTTTGAAGTATGCTATTTTAATCTGAATTATTTCTATTTGGCCCTTTTCCATTGCTGGAAAAAAGGAGGAGAAAATGTAGAAGGAAAACTAAACTGAATATGGACTACTTAACTTAGGGGGAGTTTTTTCATTTTTGGATGTTTTTTCATTTTTTTTTGTTTTTGCTATTTTTCCATCAATGCCAAAGGGGGAGATTGTTGAGATATTGTTGTTGGCATTGTTGTCAAAACCTATGTAATGGATGGTTGTTCTCAGGGTAATGTACAAAATTGATCTATCCTATGCAATATTATATGATAACATATCATTTGGATGGTTATCCTTCCTTTGATAATGGTGGCATATACCTCCTTGGATAAAAGGATCGCACCTCTCTTCCCTAATGAGAGACAACTTTTCCCTCATCGTTATGCAATCCTTTAACCTTGGTTAATGCATTCCATGATAAAGATGTATTTGTTACACGTTTGTTATACTTGTAAGTTCATCGACCATTTTGGTGGTCATTCCTTTTTTCTTGGTTTTCCTTCGACTATTCCTTAGATTCGACTCATATTGCCTCATATAGTTGAGGTCCCTAAATAATCATGTACATCATTCATTATATTTTGTTCTTCACTTATATGTTGGTTTGATTAATTATATTTATTAACATAATTGATTATGTATAACATTTATTTATTATCATTGTTTAATAAATTTAAATAAATAAATATATATATATATATATAAAGAAATATATTTTGAACAAATTATATGTGCATTAAAACATATTTATATCATACATACGTTAATTATGGTTTATGACAAATTTCTTTTAAAATTTAAGCAATATTAATGTTCAATCTAAATTCAAATGCTTACGAATTACTTCATAACTCAACCTTAGTTATACCTCCTATTGATAAGGAGTTTCCTTGATCCACCATTCCCTTGATCAATCAATAATCCTCCTAAGATTCTTACAAAACTCAAAGGTCATATTACATGCTTTATGCTATCCATATCTAATATTTGGTCACTAGTAAATCAAATTAGCTCAAATTTGTTAGAATATCATTTGATTAACAAATATATAATAGTTTAACTTATCAAGAAGTTATGAGAGTTGTAAAAAAATTTAGGGACTTACACCCCCTCCTCTTGGATTAGACTTCAACCTAGAATTTGCCTAGGTTTGGGGACATAACCTTGTTATAGTACTTACACAAATTTATCCACACCTTAATTTTTATTTATCTGATAAAAGATATAAAATTTTAATGGTAATACATATTAAAGATATATGTTTCATGATTTAGGTGTTCACGAATTTAGAAACCAAATTTTTTACGATATAACATGTATTTTTTGTATTTACAATGTATCTCATGCTAGCACAATACACATAACTCTTTAATCATAACATAGACATCTAGAATAGGGGTACACAAGTGAATGAAAAAACATATTACAACCTTGATTACACATCACAATCTCATTGTACCTTAAACATCACTTATTATGCTGACATCTTTTACAAAAACATATTTCTCTTATATGTCCATTTATGTCTCAAACAATATTATCTCCAAAGCATGAGTCACAATTGTTATCAAATAGTTTATAAATATCCCACATAATATTCACTTATAATTCATTGTATGCATCAAAATATTCATACATTGATCAAAACAAAAGGCTTACATAATGGCTTACGAGGATGGGCACCCATGATACTATATCCATAGGAAATATGGTATTAAGGCCCTTCTCTAAGGACCTATCCATACATTTCCTAATACCTTCTATTTGTTTGCATAATAGGGTTAGCCTCCAAAGGGAAGGTACAAAAAAATCACACATATATCTAGGGGAAATAGATTTTAACTTTCTATATTGATCCCAACTACACCCCCATCCTCACATTCAAAATTTCCCAGCACATCTACTCCCCTAGATGGCCTACTAGGAACCCATCTTCTATATGATAGTTTATAATTTTTACATTAAAACACATTTTTCTAATAGTTACATCAATAAGTAGTCTCAAACCAAAAAGTGTGAAATTCCATTCGGTATTTCAATAAAATTTCTTGAAAGGAATAGACCCAATAAACTAAGATTCAAAAGTGGCCACATTAGAAAATCTTAGTTTAAATAAGAAAAATAAGTCCTTAAGGAAAATAGTACTATGAAATGCATAAAATGGCTAAATATCCCAACTCTAAATTTTTTATATAGTTGGGACAATATCAAGAAAATAAAAAAAACCATCTATTGAAGAAATTATCAATAATCTACATTTTATCAACAATTGCACATTATGAGCACCATGTGGCTTTGTTACACCCACCTAGAGGGAGAAGGGAAATGAAGGTTTCCTCACCACATAAATACAATGGTGGATCTATAACTACATATATATAATAGTGTTTGATATGAATGTGGTCTCTACTACATAAAAATTAAGTAACATTGGTCTCACATTACCCAAGTCATGATAGTTAATGAATCCATGATACCATGCATCTGTAGTTTGAACATAAAATTTGCTCTCAATGTCCATACCATCCAAGTATCATTACCAATGTTATAATAAGTTCCATTCTCAGCCCATGGGATATAAGGCTCAAGTAGTAGGTTTGTACTATGGGACAACAAGTGTGGCTCTACGAGAGGGGGAGTCAATAGGAACTAACACCCTTTGAAGTCTTACGCCCATTAAATGTTGTGATGCAGGGGCATCTTTGAATGTATATAATCATGCTTTATTTTTAGGTTTTTTTTATGTGTTTTGGTAAAATAAGGTAAATTAAGACCATTTTGGGTCATTTGAAGACCATTTTAGTATGATAGGTGTTTCAATGCAAATTTTGCTCAATGTTGTCAATGTAGTCAAAAACTTGCAAATATGGTCATTAGTGTTAAAAAAGGAGTTAATGGCTAGTTGGGAAGTTGAAAATGGTTTTAACATGATAAATATGTAATGTAAAATTGAGCAGATAGGTGAGAGATTTATTGAATGAGAAGAAACATCATTTTGACACAAATTTGAGTACTTTTCCTTGTTAGTTTCCTGTTAAGAGTCTACAAAAACTAATTGTACAATGATGTACTATCTTGTATCAAATTTAAATTATTTGGAAAATATAATATTCTATTTCATATTTCATTTCCAATTGGTTTCATTAATTTTCATGGAGGTTTGAGAGAGCTATAATAGTTTTGTCATTGTTAGGACTGGTTTTTTTATGTCATTTTCTAGTTTTATAGTCTGATACTCATGATTGTATGGTATGTGATACAAAAAAATATTGGGTTATTGGAAATCCTGCTCAAAGAAAAATATGTTTTTTTTGTTCTTTAGTTTGTTTGGAGGCTGGTCAGGAAGTACTCTGTTGCTCGGGTTCTTTCGCTCGGGTTTGCCTTCTTTTGCTCGGTTATGCTTCTTCCAAGTTGGTCTCTATTGCTCGGGTTTCTATCGCTTGGGCATGCTTGTTTCTGAGTTCTTTTTCTATCACTTAGGTTTGTCTTTTGTTTCTCGGGTATGCTTGGCCTGAGTCATGTTTCTTTTTCTCAGGTTGTTCTTTACCTGAGTCACTCTGTTGCTCGGTCATCGTTTGCCTGAGTTGTTTATTTTGGAGTTGGATCTGGTGGCTGACTTCTTCAGTTAATTTCCATGGATTAATTGATTTGGGGTCTCTCATTGGGATATGTGTTGACCTAAATCTGGGGGTCTCCTATGGATTTGAGCTCCGACCTCTTTGGTGGACTCTTGTATATATTTGTATCTATGTTCTTAGTTTAGGGGTAGTTTGACAGTAGGATTTTGATATTAGATTGTAATAGAAGATGAAGTGTTGAGATATCTGAAAGGTAGGTCTGTGACCTCGCATTTATGAAGATAAATTTTTAATTCATTGAATGTATATGGCCCAAACTGAAAAGGCCTTATAGCCTGACATGTAATGAGTTTGATCAATTAATGAATATGATCTTTTCTCTTCCTTCTCTCACTGTATTTTTGTTGCTTCCACATTGTCTCTGCAAGTTGCTTTGGTAGTTGGGAAATCCTTTGGCCCCTCCTACCACCCTCCTTGTGTTAGTATGTATGTTATTGGTATGAACCTTCACTTGTGTGTTGAATTTATATCTCTATCTTACCTTCCATTTTTAATTGTTTTCATGGTATTTCATTAATATTTGAGGGAGTTATGCCATTTTTGGTACTGGCTATCGAGAGCCCTACCTAGGGTTTCCAGTGGACTTATTTTGTTCATAACTTTCCTTCCCACCATTGGAAACTCATTAAAATGATGGGAATTTATGTATACATATCATTTAAATTCCTCCAAGTTTTATGGTCAAATGTTTTATTTTGTATAAGTTATACAATGACACTCTTTAAAGGACAATGCATGACAATTTTAGGGCAATGACTAGAGGGTTTGATCATACCAATTCAAATTTGATTTAATGTTCATAGTATAAGTTTTTTAAGTATTCTATGAAGGTATTTTAGACCTAGTTTAAGTATCTAGGCATTAAACTTGTGTTGTATATTTCTTTTATTCTCAAAAGGGACAAACCCATTATGCTTGTCAACAATAGAATGTTGCATTCATGCAATAAGGTGTTGTTAGGAATATGAAATAAACTTATCCTTGAATTTAAGAAGTCTTGTGAGATGTTTCCAAACCTGATGAGGGTTTCCCATGTGAGTATTCCCAAGAAATTTTCAAGTGGTCCCCATTGGTAGTGGTCTAAAAAATGAAGGCCTAGTTCACCCTTGGTAAGTTGATGGGTATTTGAAGAACCTTAGTCTAATATTTATTGTATTAGTACTTCCTCTACATCATGTTGTAAAAATTCAACGAAGGTCCTCCATCTCTCAAACCCTAGTTACACTACCATGCTCGTACTTAGTAGGTGGATTGATTCTAGGGTACATTATAACATCCCAAATTACATAAGAACAATGTTTCATGTTCACATTTTCCTTCATATGAAAATTAACTCAATGTAGATGAGGGAAATATATTTCTAAATCAAAGATTCAGATTGCTTCTGACATCCTACAATGAATTTCTTTCACAAAAATGCAAACAAAATCAACTTCAAAAAAAAATAATGCATTACATGAAAACCTACTCCATTGCCCTCCTGTCTACAATGAATCTTGTAATTAGAATTTTAGTTCTCTCAGAAGAAAAATGTACAAGATAAATGATGGAGAATAGAGATTTATTTGATTAAATTAAAATTATGAATCCAAAACAATTATAATATTGCAAACATGTAAAATGATATCAAAAGATCTAGGAGGCTAAGAACGGGAAAAGGGAATGCATTTATAATTGTCCTTAAGTGAAAAATGAATTTGACGCATAAATATGGGATAAATAAGGTGGTTAGAGGTAGTTGGATACAATTTATCTATCATTTTCTAGGTGAGTGAAAATGGTGGAGGTGAAAGTATTTTAAGTAGAAGAGTTTATGAGATGGTAAAGGTTAGGAATACGATGGATCTAGGTAGATTAAGTATTCATCAAATAAGTTGATTAATATATAAATGGATTTAATGAATCACATAAATTATTTGATGATTAAATGATATAAAATAATAATGAATTAATTAAATAGATAATAATACCCATTTAATAAATATAAGAATTAGTATTAAATTTGAGGACAATTATATGTTTCTTCATTTTTTCCCTCTTTGAGACAATGAAACCTATTGCATTGTTTCAAAGAAAAATTGATTAACTAATATATTCCCTAGGAATAGCTTGGTAAGGATGATGATAAATATGGTATTCCCCCTCGAGAGATTGATTAGACAAAGTTTGATGAGATTGATCTGTTAGAATAACTGAGAGGGGGGGGGGGTGTGAATCAATGGCCTCAAAAATTAATCCAATAAATAAACCCAACAACTTAGTACCACGATTATAATCCTCTAGTTATCTTCAGTCCTACAAGATATATGCCTTGAAATAGTCTTATCAAATAACTACTTCTCAGAGTTCACTGTTAAACCTTATTCTTTAGCTTTACCGAATAGCAGTCTATCCTTTACTGAAATACAATAAATAACTTTGTGTTTACCGATCAATCTTGTTTTAGTAATCTGTAAAGAAAAACATTAAAGTAATGAACCATAAACACATTTGACACATGTATTTTTAATGTGGAAACCCTGTTAGGGGAAAAACCACTTGGGACTAGTAACCCAAAATTTTCACTCTTCTGAAGTGAGCTCAGTGAAGAGCCAACCCTATTAAAGGTTACAAACACATTGTTAAGTGTGACCTTGTTAGAGGATTTATCACTAACAGTTTATCACTTGATATCTTTCATTCACTATGCTATCCTCATGATAAACCTTTTGATACTCCTTTGGATGTATCTCAATATATAATGGATGGTTAGATCCTGCTCGGTTAAGAGACTTTCTGAATCAATGGTTAAAATCAAACAATATATGATTTGTTCATAAATACAACTTAGACTTGCAGATTTTCAGATCTATTATAAGCTCATAATACCTTTCTGACCAATGTTTCTTTTCTGTTCCTTTGCTCCACTTCTTTCTACTCGATGATGTTGTGCTTCTCTATTGCTCGGTGTCTGCAGAAATATTTAGCTCTATTCTTTAGCTTGTTTGATCAGGACTGTATGAAGTCTTCTTCACCATAATTCTCTTCAACATCCTCTTCTCTATTCACCCACCTAATTCATAATGAATTAGCTTGTCTCTCTTATAGACATGATTTCACCATTTCTAAGTCCTTGACTTTCTCGTTCTTGGCATGATCCACAATTCTTGCCATTCTTACTTTAAAGCATACTTTAGTTTTATCCCATAGATTTCTCCTTGAAAACTGGAATAAAACAACTTTAAAACTCTAGCTTATCTCTAGCTTGTAACTTGTCGATGAAAATAATGTGATCAACCAGTTAACTCCATATTTAGCTCTTGCTAGCTAAGTATTTTGTCATTTCTAAACTTCAGTTCTTGTCAGTGTCTAACTCCTTGTTAGCTCGGTTTTAACTTCAATTATCCTTAGGCATCTCTATCCATCAGGGTTGTCTGTCCTTTGGGGTTGTCTATCTGTCGGGTAACACTGTGGTTCTGCTCTCGATAATGCTTGATTGGGTATCTTGCTCAAGTATCACTGTGACTCTTCTCTTGGGGTTCTCTATCCGTCGGGGTGCACTGTCTGTCAGTGTTTGTTGTCACTTGGTGTATACTGATATTTTATGCATTATTGATAGCATAACCTTTGTTTCTTTGATTCTTTGAAGTCTTTGACACTATGTATATATAACCAATCATATTATATCAAGTTGACACCAATGACAATACAATACATTAATTGATTTAAGGTCTTGCATTAACTTTCTGCATCTCGGTGATCTTCAACTTAACATCTTCAAACATTCAATCAGTTATAGCTCATCAATCTCTCCCTTTGGCATTCATGGAAACTCACTACATTATTACTAATAAAATATGAAATATATTAGTTGTAGTTCATCAATCTATCAAACTTGTTGTTCTATAACCAATACAAATGTCTAGCTCTCGGTAAGCTCTTCTAGCTTAGATTTGATTCTTGTAGAGTACTTTCTTCAATATTTATTCCTTTTACTAGATAGATGTAGAGATCTTATGATTCTATCTCTCCCTTTGATGTAGAAACTATTTTGTCTTCCTTTGATTGTTCCTCTCCTTGATCATCTCTTTTTCCTTTGACAACAATATAGAATAATTTTATCCATTAAGTCATCTCTCCCTTAGGATAACTTCTCTTCCTTTGGATGATTGTGATGGATATTTCATATGGATATAATCTCTCTCCCTTTGATAGTAATGCCAAACTCTTTTCTCTTTTAGTTTTAATATACTCCTTGAATTTCCCTTTCCATCAGCAATACAATGACTCTGGTGTTTGGTGTAGATAAGTAACTTTTCTATGTACTGATGTATCTTTGCAATCCATCTCTTTTCTTGCATCAACATGAATGATATTTTAATTATGTATAGGCTGATGCAACCTCCTAATTATCTTAGTGACCAATAGACAAGGGTCGGACCCCTGGTCTCTTTCTCAGGTACTCAAATGTATCTTTAGGCAATGGCTTTGTGAATATGTCAGCTAATTGTTCCTTGGATTGAACATATTCCAGTATCACCTCTTTCTCTTACACTTGTTCTCTTAAGTAATGATACTTTATAGACATATGATTTGTCTTAGCATGCATGACATGATTATTTGATATGTTTATTGCACTGGTATTATCACAATAGATAATCAATTGTTCAAGAATTTTCATATTCATACCTTTCAGTAATTGTTTGATCCATGCAATTTTAGAGCAATTTACATCAGCAGCCACATATTCTTCTTCTAAAGTAGATTGTGAGATGCATCCTTGCTTCTTACTTATCCATGTGACAAGTCTGTCACCCATGAAGAATGCTCTTCCAGTTGTGCTCTTTCTGTCATCTAAGTTTCTAGTCCAATCAACATCTATATAGACTTGAAGCTCAAATTTGCCTTCTCTTTTATACCATAAGCCATATTCCTTGGTATTCTTTAGATATCTTTGAATTTTTTTAGCAACAGTCATGTGTGATTCCTTGGGGTTAGTAGATAATCTTGCAACTATTCCAACTGCATGTGCTATATCTGGTCTAGTATTAACAACATACATGAGTTTTCCAATCATAGATCTATATAGGGTATGATTTACCTTGATTGACTTATCTTCCTTTGTCAACTTGCATCCAGTTTCCATAGGTGTTCCAACTAGCTTGGAATCTTCCATCTTGAATATCTTCAACACTTCCTTGATGTATTTGGATTGTGTGATATAGATGCATGCATCCTGTTGAAGAATCTGTAGACCAAGAAAGAATTTGATCTCTCCAAACATTGACATATCAAACTCTTTTCTCATTTCATTAGAAAATGATTTACATAACATACCATTACCCCCAAATATGATATCATCAACAAATATTTCAACAATCAAAATGTTATCATCAGAATCTTCTTTTAAATATAGATTACTATTTTCACTTGTTCTTACAAATCCAATACTTATGAGATAGGAGTGAATTATTTCATACCAGGATCTTAGTGCTTGTTTCAATCCATACAAGGCTTTTTGTAGTCTACAAACCATGTTTCTCTTGTTAGGATCAACAGACCCTTCTAATTTTTCAATGTATACCTCTTCTTCTAGTATTCCATTTAGAAATTCAGATTTGACATCCATTTGGTATGCCTTGAATCCTTTGTATGTAGCATAAGAAAGTAGAATTCTGAATCCTTCTAGTCTAGAAATGGGTGCAAAGGTTTCTCTATAGTCAATAAATTCTTCTTGTGCATAGCCATTGCATACTAATGTTTCTTTGTTCCTTGTGACTTCTCCATTCTCATTCAGCTTGTTTCTGAATATCCATTTGGTACCAATGACATTCTTGTCATCTGGTCTAGGTACTAATGTCCATTTTCTTTTCTTCTCAATCTTTTCTCTCTCTTCATTCATAGCACTGACCCATTCTTCATTTTCAAGTGTAGTGTTAACAAATTTAGGCTCAAAATCACAAATTAAACATCTAGTGTTTAGTGACTTACTTCTTGTTCTCATTCTAGCCTTCTTGTCTCCTATGATCTAATTATGTGGATGATGTCTTCTAACATACTTGAAAAGTACCGGTTCAACTCTTTGTTCATTATTCTGATCATCATCTTGACCTTCATTTTGATCTCCATTTCTTAGAACATCATTTTGAACAATCTCCTAATTTTTGGTGTTTACAGCCTGATGCTCGGGTGCATTGTTTTGTTGCTCAGGAGAGATACACTGTTGCTTGGAAAGAGTGTCAGGTTCTTCACTGTATACAAACCTATTGTATTCTTTTGGTTCCTTTCTACTTTCCTTGTCATTTTTCTCTACAAATTCATCTATTCTGACATTTGCACTTTCAATTATCTTGTTAGAGGACTTGTTAAGACATTTATAAGCCTCGCTTTTGGTAGAATACCCTAAAAATATTTCTTCTTCACCTTTGGAGTCAAGCTTTCCATTTCTATCATCTTTCAAAATATAACATTGACTTCCAAAAATTATGAAGTAACTTACATTGGGTGTGTATCCATACCATAGCTCATAGGGTGTCTTATTTGTGTCTTTCTTCAGTTGAAATCTATTCAATGTGTAGACATCAATACTGACAGCTTCCCTCCAGAATGTTTGAGTGATGCCTTTCTCAATCATCAATGTTCTTGCATAGTAAAAAATGGATCTGTTCCTTCTTTCAGCAATCCCATTTCATTGTGGTTTTCTTAGTGCAGAAACTTGTCTTTTAATTCCATGCTCATTACAAAAGTTAGTGAATTCATCACAAATAAATTCTCCTCCTCTATTTGATCTTAAGCATTTCAATTCCTCACCACTTTGTTTTTTTACAATATCTTTATACCATTTAAACATATTGAATGATTCTGATTTCTCTTTTAAGAACATAACTGTCAATATATATTCTAGAATAATCATCTACAAATAGAATGAAGTATCTATCACCATAATAGTTCTTAGTTCTCATGGGTCCACATAGATCAGTATGGACTAATTATAGAATGGAATTAGATGTATGGGTTTTTCTCTTGAAACTAGACTTTGTCATTTTACCTTTTTGACAATTCTTACACATGATATAGTCAGGATTTGTCATGCTCGGCAAGCCTCTTACTTTCATTTTATTGCTTATCTTAATCATGTTGTCGAAATTCACATGACATTGCCTTTTATTCCACAACCATATGTCTTAATTTCTAGCCATTAAACAAGTGGTGTTTATATCATCAAGATATAATAGGTTACCTTTTGTCTGTTCACCAGTTCTGATCAATTTTCCTGATTCATTAAAGATCTTTTCCTTTTTGTTCTCAAAAGAAACTCGGTGACCTATCTTATTCAACTATGAAACACTCAATAGATTATAGTTAAGTCCTTTTATGCACTATGCATTTTCACATCTAATCAGATTATTTAACATCATGGTTCCTTTACCTTGAACCGGACAGGGTGAGTCATTACCCATTCTTACTAATCCACCATTATAATATTCAAAAATTTCAAACTTTTTCTTATCTCCAGTCATGTGGTGAGTTCAATCACTATCTATAATCTAGACATCATTATTACTAACCTTATATATGAGTGCAGTCTCAACATACCTTTCCTCTTTGTCTGAATCATCCTTCATGGCAAAAAATACCATCTCAATATCTTCATCAGATTCAGTGTCAGTATCTCTAGCTTTTTTCTCCGCCAAGTAACAAGATTTCCTGCCTTTGTCCTTGTAGTCTTGGGTATCTCTTCTATCAAATTTTCTGTTTCTTTGGTAATCTTTGTTATCACTTCTGTCAAACTTCTTTTCATATGATATGTCACTGCTTCTGTCTTCTTTTCTTTTGTTAGGACATCTAGCAAGAATGTGTCCAATCTCTTTACAATTAAAACATACCAATGGTAATTTACCTTTGTATCTACCTTTGACTCTCTATAATCTTCTAGCCATTAGTGCTTCAATCTCATCAAGTTCTTGGTAATCACTATCACTTTCACTATCATTTCTCATAGTGTGTTTATGACTTGAATTACTTATTTTCAAAGAAAATTTAAATGCAGAATCAATAGATGGTAAGACACTGTTGTCAAAGTTATTCATCTCAAATGAAATAAGTGTACCAACCAAACTATCTAGAGTGACATTGTTGTTTTCTACTTCTCTCATTTCTTGTATATTAGATATTCTAATAGCATAAACATGCTGTAAGGTTCTTAGGATTTTACTTACCACTGTTTCTTCTTCAAGTACACCTCTAGATCCTTGGATAGCATTGACTACCTCTTTGATTCTACAACTGTACTGAGTGATATTTTCTCCTTCTTTCATTCTTAGATCATCAAACCTTCCTCTTAGGATTTTTGCCTTATCTCTTAGTACATTTGCATCTCATCCATGTACTAGCTTCAATTTGTCCCACATTTTCTTTACAGTGGTGCATGTTTTGACATCTTCCAATTCAACATCAGAGAGCGAGGAAGCAAGTTATATCATCATAGAATTGTGCTCATGCTTTTCTCTTAATTGACCAAGTGTGTGAGGTCCTACAGGAAACACATATTCAGTATCCAAGTATTGAGTAACATCATTTCCAATACCTGATAGGTGGAGTCTTATCCTGCTTTTCCATGATGCAAAGTTGTCTTTGTCCAACTTAGGCACATCCCATTTTCTCATCTTGTGATATTTTTCTTGTGTTGTTAGACTCTATTTCTAAGAACACAAGCTCTAATACCAATTGTTAGAATAATTGAGAGGGGGGGGGGGTGAATCAGTGGCCTCAAAAATTAATCCAATAAATCAACCCAAAAACTTAGTACCATGATTATAAGCCTCTAGTTATCTTCAGTCCTAGAAGATGTATGCCTTGAAATAATCTTATCAAATAACTACTACTTGGAGTTCACTGTTAAACCTTATTCTTAAGCTTTACTGAATAGAAGTATAGCCTTTACCAAAATACAATAAATAACTTAGTGTTTACCGATCAATCTTGTTTTAGTAATGTGTAAAGCAAAACATTAAAGTAATGAACCATAAACACATTTGACACATGGATTTTTAGCATGGAAACCCTGTTACTGGAAAAACCATTTGGGACCGGTAACCCAAAATTTTCACTCTTTTGAAGTGAGCTCGGTGAAGAGCCAACCCTATTAAAGGTTACAAACACACTGTTAAGTGCGACCTTGTTAGAGGATTTATCAATAATAGTTTACCACTTGATATCAGGCATTCACTATGCTATCTTCATCATAAACCTTTTGATACTCCTTTGGATGTATCTCAATATATAATGGATGGTTAGATACTGCTCGATTGAGAGAATTTCTAAATCAATGGTTAAAATGAAACAATTTATGATCTGTTCATAAATACAACTTAGACTTGCAGATGTTCAGATCTATTGTAAGCTCATAATACCTTTCTGACCAATGTTTCTTTTCTGTTCCTTTTCTCCACTTCTTTATGCCGAGTGATGCTGTGCTTCTCTATTTCTCGATGTCCACAAAAATATTTAGCTCTATTCTTCAGCTTGTTTGATCATGACTGCATGTAGTATTCTTCACCAAAATTCTCTTCAACATCCTCGTCTCTATTCACCCACCTAATTCATAATGAATTAGCTTGTCTCTCTTATAGACATAATTTCACCATTTCTATGTCCTTGACTTTCTTGTTCTTGGCGTGATCCACAATTCTCACCATTCTTGCTTTAAAACATACTTCAGTTTTATCCCGTAGATTTCTCCTTGAAAAATGGAATAAAACAACTTTAAAACTCTAGCTTATCTCTGGCTTGTAACTTGTCTATGAAAAAAATGTGATCAACCATTTAACTCCATATTTAGCTCTTGCCAGCTAAGTCTTTTGTCATTTCTGAACTTTAGTTCTTGTCAGTGTTTAACTCCTTATTAGCTCAGTCTTTTCTTCAATTTTCCTTGGGAATCTCTATCCTTTAGGGTTGTATATCCATTGGGTAACACTATGGTTCTTCTCTCGATAATGCTTGATCGGGTATCTTTCTCGGGTATCAGTGCAACTCTTCTCTCGGGGTTCTCTATCCGTTGGGGTGCACTGTCCATTGGTGTTTGTTGTCGCTTGGTGTATGCTGATCTTTTATGCATTACTAATAGCATAACCTTTGTTTCTTTGATTCTTTGAAGTCTTGGACACTATGTATATATAAACAATTAGATTATATCAAGTTGACATCAATGAAAATACAATACATTAAGTGATTTAATTTCTTGCATTAACTTTCAACAGCTCGGTGATCATCAACTTAACATCTCCAAACATTCAATTAGTTATAGTTCATCATGATCTCTTTATAGATTATAGGGAAAATATTTGATGATTGATATTGCACAAGTGATTAAATTGAGATGTACATTTGATGAAAATGCACGTTGGATAAGTGCAAGTG
The DNA here is from genome assembly GCA_018584345.1 of Thuja plicata. Lineage (NCBI taxonomy): Eukaryota > Viridiplantae > Streptophyta > Pinopsida > Cupressales > Cupressaceae > Thuja > Thuja plicata. Next base: position 4,064,446 of record MU227859.1, on the reverse strand, counting down.
AACAATTGATGCAAATTATCAGTAGAGACAAGTTGATAAGTTGATTGAGATTGAGATTGATGATGATGAAAGATAAGTTATTACAATGATTGAATTATTGATCACGGAACAATGGGAGCACATGCTAAGAAGCAATTTGATTGATTTAAAATTGAAATTAAGAGGCATACATTGGTTGGACAAAGTAGGTTATTGATCTTTGAGATGAGGAGGAATAATGAAAATGATGGGAAGATGAAAACAACTAATTAAAATAATGAATGAAATGGATGATGGAAAAGAAATATGAAGGTGAGGGAATAGAGATGAAATGAATAAAATGGATGAAATAAGTGAGATGAAGAAAAATGAAATGAAATGAATAAGATGGATGAGAGAAATGGAATGAAGAAGGAAAATGAAATGAGATTAAGGGAGAAATGAGATGAAGATAAATGTGATAATAAGAAAGGAATGTGAAGGTGGTGCAAGAGAACCTAGGCACAAGCACATTCTAGGAGATAAATATGAATTTTTATGAGTTTTCTTTATTCTTCATGATGTATAATGATGTATTAGAATCATTTGAGTGATATTGAGTCTATATGTAAAGAAAATTGCAATCAAGTTGTAAGGTTTATCCAAGTTGTTCATTAAGGACCTAGATTGGTCAAATGATCAAAATGATGTAAAGATACCCATCGAAGGGTAGAAATGGTGTAAAAGGTCATTAATATTCTATTTTGACATGTTTTTAAGGTTTCTACAAATTTTCAAGGTCAGGTTGTGAAAATTGCAAAAGTTGTCAACTTGACAACAAAAGTTGTAAAGCAAGAAAAGTTGCAAAAATGCAAGAAATTATGGAAACACAGTTTCCATTAGTTGTAAGGGTATTTTTGGAGGTTTGAAACCTCAAAATGATTTAAATATCATTGTATGTAAAAAACAAACAAGATTGGATAGCAAGGAGGAGGAAAAACTATTTTGTAAGATTGTGCATTCAAAAGTTATCATTTTGATTATTTTTTAACTACTTTTGTGTTGTTTCCAGGCCTTGTACGAACCTGTATAGACTAGAAACAAAGTATCATTACCATGGATAGATATTATAATGCATCTTCCTTCTTCTGGTTTTGGTTTGGATTGATTTGGTAGAGAAATAAAGAAGTTATGAGGTTTTTGGTGAAATCAGTTATGAAGTTCTCAGTAAATGACTATGATCCAAGGGTTTGATGTTTTCTCCATCTTTAACCATTGGGAAAGTTTCAATACAGGTTTATTATAGAGTATATTAAATAATCCTTCATATCAAATTTATTATATTTTTAATGGTAATGTATTGTACAAGGTTATTTGATGACCTAGCAGGCTAAATAATGCATTTTCTGAGTTTTTGTGGATAGTAAATTGGGTCTTTGTACGGGGGTCATATTTCTAAAATGAACCATTGGATTTGGATCACTTTTGGATATGTTTTAATAAGCCTAATTATCTAAATCTCCAATGGAGCAATTTTTAAAATCTTATCTGGAATGAAAGTTGTACATAATAGAATTTAGACTGTCAAAACTGGGACAGTCATAAAGAATGGAACCCTTGTTTGTTTAGTTTATTCTTGGCACTTGAACAATGGTTGTTGGATGAAATATGAAATTTATATATTTGGTGAAATCAAATTATTTTTTGGATTACAATTTTATTATATGAAGGATGGTATCTACATTACCCAGTCTAAATACATCAAAGAGATACTGGAGAAATTTGGGATGGGAGACTCCAGACCAGTTGTCTAAGGATGATGATTCAAAGGAAGTAAACCAGACTAACTATAGATTCATGACTGGTAAACTTCAATATGTTGTTCACACCAGACCTGATATTGCATTAGAAGTTGGTATTGTTGTAAGGTTTTTAGCTAATCCTATAGAGAATCATTTGATGGCTATCAAAAGGATTTTGAGATATCTTAAGGGTACTGAAGATTATGGATTATGGTATAAGAAAGGAGGAAGCTTTGATTTGAAGACTTTTACTGATACTGATTGGGCTAGAAGTGTTGATGAAAGAAAGAGAAAAAGTGGTGGAGCATTATTTCTCAAGGAAAGAGGTTTGTCTCCTGGACAAGCAAGAAACAAAACTACATTTCTCAATCTACAACAGAAGCAGAGTATGTTGCTACAACAATAAATTATTCAAATATCATATGGTTCAAACAAATGTTGTCAGGTATGAAGGTGGAAATCATATAACCAATTATTATCTACTGTGATAAAACTAGTTCTATTAACATCTCAAAGAACCTTGTGATGCATACTAAGACTAAACATATTGCAATAAAGTATCATTTCTTGAGAGAATTGGTTCAAGACAAGGAAGTAAGATTGGAATATGTGAATAATAAACAACAAATTGCAGACATATTCACAAAACCATTACCTAAGGATGCATTTTTGTATCTTAGAGGAAAGATAGGGGTAATTCCCCTAACTGAGGCTCACTAAAACATAGTTTAGTGATGCATCAACTGAGCTACAGAACATACTTAACATGTTGATGTAGGTATTTAGAGCTGATTGCATATGAATTAATACAAACAGGTACATTACAACTTCATTGGATATATATATATATACATATATACATATATACATATATATATATATATATATATATGTATAT
>MU227859.1:4000509-4020158 GCA_018584345.1 Thuja plicata | reverse complement strand
CCTACAGATTCTATTCTTACAACTTTTTGATATTAGGTTGATAGCTAGTTCAATTTTTCACGTCAAGTTTACTAACCCTGATTTTCTAATTTTTCATTGCCACTTAAGGGCATAGTTTGGCCCCTCATGATCTTGCACATACCCATTATCGTAAAACACAATTATTGTATTATTTATTGAGATTTTAATATTTGAAAGGCAATAATTTCCTTATGATTTGCCAATATGTTTTATTCCGACTTAAATTAATGAGAAATATCCACTCTCTTTTTTTGATGAAAAGAGGCGGAGGTCGAGCTAGATATATTAATATAGTAAAATAAAATATAGCATACAGGTCTAAGATCCTTAGCCAGAGATGACTATCCAAATTAATATAAATACAAAATGAGGAGTAGATGCTCCCAACTGCTATGCCAACCCAATAAAAGTTCAGAATTTATAATGCAAAAAGCTACAAAGGCCACTAAATATCTTTCACAAAAAACACTCCAAGTGTACTTAGCTCAGAGCATTAATCTGAGGCTGAGGTGGAGTCATTTTCAGAGCTCCCTATAGAATTTTCATTCTCTGATCCCTTTTGTTGTTCTAAGATCTACTCATTGTCCTCGTCCTGGTCCTCCACATCCTCGAAATATCCACTCTTTTGCATCATAAATAGTATTATAAATTATTACGACGCTTCCTTACTTTCAAATTCTACAAAGATATTTTTTTCCTATTTTAATAATGTTAATCAATTATTAATCTCCTAATTATCTTCAACAATATTTTATTGAAATTATTCAAATAATTTTATAAATTTGGTTCTAGTTATATCCCTGAGTCAAAATACGTAGACCTTGAAATCCTTCCTGCATCATTATGTGATTGAAATCCTTAAATTGATCCTACGTCATTATGTGAAAACATTTTGCAATAGATATTAGTCTTCTACAATTGAATTTAATTTTGAATATTAAACAAATGATGATTTAATTAAATGTACAATAATAAAAATTAATTTTTTATGTTTTAAATTAAATTAATAATTCTTAAGAACTATTAACCTTTCCATATATCGTAAGTTTTGTAGCCCGTAAGATATTGTGCATTTTTTTAGGTCAAGAGATTTATTAATAATAATATCCTAGATAGTGCATGAAACCTTTCTTAATACTAATAAATTCAATTACAAATATTGCTGCTATTCCTATCACAAATAACCTCATTTTCCCAATAAGTAACATTCAATATAATGATCTTATAAACATCACCCGCAACATTCAAGACAATGATATAGTGAATGCCAACAAATTGGATAGCTTAAGGTTTCAAAGTTCTTGTGAACTAGCCGATTTAATTGGTGTTTGGCAATCATTTCATTCCATGGCAGCAAGATTTCATAGGCTTTTCTAGAGCCTTATCAAAAACTATTCTTGTGACTTGAAGAGTCAACAGATTATTATTATCAAAAACTATTCTTATAAAAAAACTATTGGAAAAATCCAATAGATTACTATTATAAAAAAGCTATTATTTTAACTTGAATAATCAAATTATAATGCTCCCTTCCACGAAATTTTATATTTATGCAAATCATCAATTTTTTTCTTCTTTCAATTCTAACTTCTTGTTAGAACAAAGATATACCTTTGTCGATTTTCTTCTTCTTTTCTTTTCCCAGACCTTAAAGGCTAAATATGCATCCTCCACTATACATCATTTCTCTTTGCATCACTCCTACCAACTCCTATTAAAGTTGTACATAAATCATTAATAATAGAAATAAAGTTGATGAAATTAAAAATTTTCTGAAATAATTTCTCCTTATTGGCATTGTGCCATTTTGTTTTTAAGGAAAAAATGGCAGAGCCATTATGATATATTAATATATTAAAATAAATACACTGCTTCAAGGCTTAAGAGGGAAATAAGTAGGGAAGAAAACCCTCTATCCCAGTCCAATTCAAAATTTTTTACATAATACCCACTTGACTACTAAGGCATCGATGAAAAAGCCTAAAGTCAGAGACTAACTCTCAAACATGTCTACCAAAAAAAATGTAGAACACTACAGATACATCGATATAAAATGATTCGAGTAAAAAAAAATGCCATCCCTTCTTAGTCTACTGTTCAACATGTAAAAAACCCATGACACCATTAAGAAGAAGTGCTCGAACAAAATACATTTCTGTAGCCGATTTTACTAAACACCCACTTTACCTTTCCCTTTGGTTAAGCCTATGTCAACTTGGGAAGTTGCTGAAGATGCAGGAGAGATGATAGCTGGTAAAGATGCTTGAGTTTCCTCTTTCTCCACAAATTCTAGCACTAAGGAAATTCTTTCAAATAGCATAAATGCATTTGCCACCATCCCACTTGGCAGTATGTCCATAAATGTAATAATTTCTCTCCTCAAGTTTTGGAGGTCTTGTCCATCCAAAGCTAGTTTGAGGATATCGTACAGGTACGCACACTCCTCCTTCTCCTCTAGATGGTCTAGAGAAAATAGCCCCCCAATCCATGCCTTTGAATTCCACAACTGGTACCCTCTGAGTGCCAAATGAAGCTCCCCTTCCGTCACAAATTCTGGTTTTAACAACTTAGTACCCATTTGGAGGAATAGTGTATAATCCGACAGCATGTCATACCAATTTGACAAAAACACCGAGACTACCTGGGTCTGATAGATGTGTCTTGGGGCATCTGGTAGCAGGATACCATCACCAATAATGCCTTTGATTTCCTTGATGATGTGGCCCAAGATTGGTTTAAAAGTTACCTTCATCTGTCTTTCCAAATATGGCCTTGCCACTGGGTGTTCCTAGTCCTTAATTTGCAGAGAAATCCTAAGATTAGGTTCTCTATAATCCATGCTTACCCCTGCGATAGCCTAAGAATGCTTGCTACAATAGGAAGATCCAAAAATGGTAATGGGAATAGGGGAACAAATAGCCCATGACAACATTTATTGTCATGATTGATGAGACCATTTTTCTATCTTTATTATGTTAATCCTTATACTCTGTTTTTAAGTATTATCAAAACAATTGTGAGCTTTTGGTCAGTTGAACTTATGTCAAGTATAGATAGAACCATTAAACCATGGGTAGAATAGATATGTCATATTATGCCAATATTATATATATGTTGCAGTATTTCATATAATAATCAGAATGTGTGTTCTAACATCTGGAATAAATTGAATAAGCTACTTGTATGAATATCTTTTGCATGATAACTAATCCTGCCAGGAAGTACAAGTCGCTAGGAGTGGTCGATAGCATTGAAGGAAGATGTTAAAGACTAGTTTCAAACGGATAAGCCATCATGGCATCAGGACACATGACTACCACAAATCAAGAGCCACTTTTTTAGAGATGCATGAATGTAGCTTTGCTATATTCCCTCCGTATTCCCAATATGTTGACTTGGTCACCCCGACTTCATTGCATATGTTGTGGGCTGTTGTGTTTCCTATTTTTTCTCTTTGGCACGGTTTTAGTTAGATAGTTCCTTTTTCTATTTCAGAATAAAGAACTCAATCCTCTATTTATAGGGATGAGATTGATAGTTTGGAAGTTTAGATATTTTTGGAATACAATGCTCTGATTGTATCTTGCACAACAAGTTCATTTTCAGTTTCATGTATCATTCTCATGTAATAAGTTTTGAAAGATAATGAAGTAACTTTTGGTTCATATTCTGTGTTCATAGATTAGTAGAAGCTGACCAAGGGGGTCCACTTGGTAGGTGGATTAGAGTAGAAGTAGAATATATTTACTTTATGCATTTCCAGCATTCTAGATATAAAATTATAGTTTCTTCCTGCAACATTGTACTTTGTGAATGTTCCTGCAACACCTGCAAGGATAGTTATAGTGAATGCTCTAGGTTGAAAGAATAGGTTTAAGTAGGGTTTTCAAGTTGTAGCATTCATTTTAGTAAGGATTAAGTGTTTTTCCTTTCCTGCAGCCCTATTATAGATTTTTTTCATGTACTTTAATTTCCTGCAACATAGGTAGAATGGCTCTTTAAGGAATTTAGTGCACATACTGTGTTGTACCATTTCAAGTATACGTCCATGGGTTAACAAACTAAATGCACCTCATGGTGGGACAAGTGATCTTTAGATTGAATAAACTATTTCTAAGAGAGGCTTTGGGCATGATTACTAAGCACCTATTGTGAGGCGGTTCATTTTTGGCATTATTGTTGGGGATGGTGTCAAGCTAAGAAACTTTCTGAGTCATTTTCATTATTTTATTTAGTTTAGTGGTTTGTGGTCCTAAAATTGCTTCACCAGTGTGAAGAATTCATTTGCATGCATCGAAGGGGAAGAAGAAGAGACAAATATGGCAGATTTCTTCCAGGAGGACCTGCAAATTTGAATGAGCAAGCTGAAGAAGTTGAGTTTCCTTTTGTTGACGCAAGTCCTGAGTTTCCTGTAGCATCTTCCGTTGGAGTAGAACCTTTTGATATAAGTGGTCTTCGGCCTTTCACTAAAATCTTGGCCAGCTTTCTTGATAATTATGACCCAAATGCACCTATTGTTAACAATCCTGTCACTAATATTCCTTCCAACAACACCATCAACTCCTAATACCTCCAGTAATGGCACAACCTACTTTCCCGTTTCCTCTACCGAGCCTTATAAACAATGCCAATCTAAAAAATATACCGTCTGCTGCACTTTCAAAGTTTTATGGGCTGATAACCAAAGATCCTAACACCTTTTTGTTCAAATTTGACATCCTCTATCATAGTTTTAACTATAACACCGATGCCCATAAACTCAAGCTATTTCCAGCAAAACTAAAAGAGTCGGCCTTACGATGGTTCATGGGCCTAGGAGCAAATGCAACATGCACATGGGATGAGATGCAGACTCTGTTTCTGTAGAAATACAAAGAATATTGCAAGGGGAGTGACCCAAGGGGAGATGAAATTTTAGAATGTCGCAGAAGGAGGACGAAACTTTGGAGGACTATGTTTCACATTTTTTATATAATATGCAGAAGAATCCCTAACATGTTCTGGCGGAGGATTCACATAAACTAGTCTTCTTGAGAGGAGTGAAAGAAAGTTGTTTAGAAGCATTGGACCTCATGGCTAGTGGGGACATATCCCAATCTTCTTGGGATGACCTCAAGAAAATCTGTCTCAACTACTCCAGATCAACTGGGAAGAAAAGTAGAGGATATCAGTCTACAACCATTAAAGGGAGCAGTTCAGGCATTTCTAAGTTGGAGATATCTAATTTTCTAGCAAATTTTAAGCAAGACATCATTAATGATGTTGCTACACATCTCAACACCATGACTGCTAAGAAGAAACATGCAGACACTGAATTATAGTTAGCTGAGTACTATCCACATTGCCATAAATGAAAGAAAGACTGTGAATGTAAGCTGGTGGTGAACCAGGAAAATCAACATTTGCTTTCCGAGTACATGAAGATAGAGGGAGACAATGAGCAAGTGTTCTTCATTGCTCAACGTTGACCATGGGCTTCAAGACAAGGTATGCCTCAGGACCCATTACAATTTTCAAATCCTTACAATAGTTAATGGAAAAACCAAAGTTATCAGAATACTCCTCAGTACTCTTAGCCAGCCTGGAATAACCAGTGGCCTAACCAAAAAAATAACCAATGGCCTAACCAGAAAAATAACTAGTGGCCAAAGCAACAAAACCAATGGCAACCACCGTAAGGAAATTGGTAGGAAAATAACCAATGGAGGGGGCCTCCACAGTGGTCTAACCAAAATCCTATTTTTCCACAACTACCACCACCAGTCCCACCTCCTGCAATAATGCAACCTCCTACAGCCACTAGCCCCAATCCAAAGAAAATCCAATTGCCTGCTCAACCACAACCAAATCCAAATATCAAGCAATAAAAATAGCCAATGTTTACCACTGATACACAGAAGTATCCTTCCTACGCTCTAGAGATATATGATATCCATTTAAGGTTAGGTACTACTCTGTCTACACCTGAACGTCCTATTATCATAGAAGTTGCAGACACTCCTGCAACATCAACACCTCTTCCAGATGCTACATTGCAAAATACCACCCAATCAACTCAAAAATCCAACAAAACTGATGTTGAAACCTCAGTTGACCCTCCTTTTCCACAAAGGCTCACAATAGAAAAGTCTATATCCCAAGAGGAAATGCCTTTTGACATTCTTGAGCAGCTGAAAAACATGCACATCCAAGTCCCTCTGTTTCAAGCTATCAAAGATGTTCCTATCTATGGGAAAGTTATTAAGGATGCATGCCTTAAAAATCCTGGAAGGAAAAAGAAGGGCCCTCAAACAGTTCATGTAATAGGGAAAATTATTGATATCATGTTGGGCAAGGTAGTTATACCCAATTATTTAGACCTTGGAAGTCCAGTAGTAGATTTGATAATTAATGGATAATCTATTAAAAATGCTTTAATTGATTTGGGAGTAGCCAAAAATGTAATGACTAAAGATACAATGCACAGAATAAGTATAGAGGGTTTGAGAACAACACCAATAGTATTACAACTTGCTGATAGTTCAACAGTCACTCTAGATGGTCTTATAGAAGATGTGGTAGTCACCTTAGACTCATGGGAATACCGTACAAATTTTCTCATCTTATCACCAAAAGTAAACTTTGCTGGCTATCCAATCATCTTAGGGAGACCTCAGTTAGCCACCACTGATGCAAAAATTAATTGCAGATCAGGAAGTATGACAATTTCAAATGGTCAGGCAATAAAGAAGCTAGGACTCTATCCTCCTTCCCAGCCTCAGCCAGTCTTGAGAGATCCTATTTGGCTAGAACTAGGGGATGAGGAAGAAAAGGTCAACTCTGTTGCTCAACTTATGATGATGCATAGACAGTCTTTTCTAAAAATTCAAGAGGAAGATGATGTAATACAAAGTATTCTTACCAATGAGTGTATAGTAGCAAAAGATGTTTCTGAAAGTTCTATTCTATAGCTATGTACCTATGAAGACTGTGTCTTTCCAGCAAGCCCTGAGATAATTAGCCAATTGTTACCATGTGAAGTAGCTACAAGCCCTGTACCTAAGATGTCAATGGTAGAACTAACAAATATAGTAGAAATTTCCCCAAGTCACAATCTCCATGTGAACAACAAGTTTCCACCCCCACAATTGGCATTGTTAATAAAACTATTGCATAAGCATGAGAAAGCATTTTCTTGGGATTATGGAGACATGCTGTGTTTGAACCCCAAACTCTGCACCCATAGGATCTACATTAATGATGGAAGCTTACCACTACGCCAACCTCAAAGAAGGATAAATCCAACATTGAGAGAGATAGTCAAAAGTGAATTACAAAATTTACTAGATGCTGGCTTCATCTATCCAATCTCTGATAGAAAGTGGGTATCACCTTTGGTGATTGTACCTAAGAAAGGGGGAAATGATAAATATGTGTGGATTAAAGAGAGTTGAATAATGCCACAAAGAAGGATCATTCTCCTTTACTCTTTATTGATCAAGTCCTGGACACTCTGGCCGGTAAAAAATATTTCTCATTTCTAGATGGATATAGTGGTTAAAACCAGATCAACATTTCTCCATAAGATCAGAAGAAGACTACATTCACATGCCCCTAGGACACATATGCCTATTCTATATTACCATTTGGCTTATGCAATGTAATAGCTACTTTCTAGGGAGTTGTAATCAACATCTTTGCTGACATATCACATGATTGTACGGAGATATATATGGACAACTTTACTACATTTGGTGTCACCTTTGAGGAAACCCTGAAGAATTTGGAAAGAGTACTAATCAAATGTTAGAAACACAATTTGTCTCTCAATAGTGAGAAATGCTTCATGATGACGCAAGAAGGTGTAGTATTGGGACATTTTATCTCTGAAGCTGGAATCCAGGTAGATCCTAGAAAAATAGAGGTAATTCTCACATTACCTATTCCTACAAAGTAGAAATATGTTAGGTCTTTCCTAGGACATGCTGGCTACTATATGAGGTTTATCCAAAATTTTAGTCAAATAGCTAGTCCTCTGTAAAATTTTCTTACCAAGGAGGCCAAATTCAATTGGACAAAGGAATGTAATGAATCATTCCTACAGCTCAAGAAACTGTTGACCACTGCACCCATACTTAGGGGTCCTGATTGGACTTTTCCATTTCACATTCAATATATAGATGCTTCAGACTATGAAATAGGTGTTGTCCTAGGACAAAATTCTAGTAACCTAGAGAATTCAATTTAATACATTAGTAAAAGCCTCCATGGACTAGAATTAAACTATACGGTAACCGAGAAAGAATTACTAGCAGTAGTTTATTCTCTAAACAAATTTCATCATTACATAACTGGCTATCCTATTTTTGTTCATACTGACCATGCAACAATAAAATATCTCATGAACAAACCTGCTATAACAGGCATGTTAGCAAGATGGCTTCTTCTTTTGCAAGAATTTGACATTACTGTAGTTGACAAGCCTAGCAAGGAAAATATAGTGGCTGATTATCTATCAAGAATCCACCATACTGAAGAAGATACTACACTGATAGATGATTCATTTTTAGATGAGAATTTATTTCATATTGCTGTCCAAGTCTCTGGTATGATGGCATAGATAATTACCTTGCAGCAAAAAAAATCCTAACACACTTTTCTTACAAGGATATGACACTGCTTGTCGAGAAAAGCTTTAATTTCTCTTGGATTGATAACATACTATTTTACACTAGACCTGATTAAGTAATGCGTAGATGTGTGCAAGAAGATGAGACATATGAAATTCTCCATGCCTGTCATAATGAATCATGTGGGGGACACTTTGAAGCAAAATAAACAACCCAAAAGATTTTAACAAGAAGATATTATTGGCCTACACTTCACAAGGATGTAGCCAGCTATACAAGGAAATGTGACAAATGTCAGAGAATGAGCCGACCAGCTAGATCCAATGAAATGCCATTAAATCCAAAAGTGGTGGTAACCCCATTTGACAAATGGTGCATAGAATTCATTGGTCCAATAGATCCTGTTGACCGGGTTTTGATGACCGGGTCCGCCAATAGTCATAAGTTGTCACCGGGTTCCGGGGAAATCGACCAACTTCGCCTGCAAAGGTTTTCCGGGGGAAACAAATCCTCTGGGCCTTCAAGCACCTGGATGTCGGGTCACGACGGTGCGGGGCTCAGTTGGGAGAGGTGACTATTTTCAAGGGGGATAGCTGGTTTCTTCAACTCATTCTTCCAGAGATTCAATATGGTAAGGGTTTCCCAGAGCATTCTACACTTAGAAAATCAAACGAAAAAGATCCTGCAGGGTTAGAAAAATTTCATCTAACTATAGTCATGCTAAAATATCCGAAACATCAATAATACTCTGGTAAACTACACTGAATACCGAAGAAACACACAACCATCAGTTAGCATTTTATCAGTAGCGAGAATAAAGAGGTCGTTAATCTATTTTAACATACCAGGGTAAAAGACATAAAGAACATTAAAACATGAAATACCATTAACTCAGAAGTAGGAATGTCAACAACATCATTGCCAAGAATTCTTCCTTCTTCATTAATAATCAGTCCAGCAAGCACTGGTACGTGATACAATGGTGGCTCCAGGGGAGCATCCAACTACTGAGAACAGAACAAAGGAGCATTGAGCTCTGCAACTAAAACTAGAAATTACTTTGCTATTTCTATGGATAAAAAAATCATCAATTTCGTTGACCCTTGGAAATGGGCCGATTTGCCTATTTATACAACTCTTCTAACCCTAACCCTATTTTACATATTTCAATAAAATACAATATCCGGGGGCCGTTACTACCTGCGCCACCCTACAAAAGACCTAGAGAAGGAAAAGGCCTGTCAAGTCAGAAGAATAAGATAAGAATATACATCGAAAGAATCAGTCTCGAGAAAAGAGCCAGAGAGGAGAAAGAAGAAAGTAGGTCTCTCAAGGACCGAGGCTACATGCCTCATAAATGGGAAATGCGGTGCCCTGTCTTCAATGTGCCAGATGTACTCTTCAGTGGTGCCTCAAGAAGACCACCCTGTCAGAAGGCCAACTGCCGAGCCGACGCCCCTTGATGTGCCCAACTACCTTATGACAGTCTTATTAACCACTTCTGAAAGTGATCAATTGGCCTTGGGGACCGAGACACGGATCACTTTAAAGAATACAAAATTTTGGATCCGGGACTCTGGGATCTGGGAACTTACGCCCCAAAAGAATAAAGAATACTCAATGTGAATTTTTTCCCGGCCTCTGGAGAAAGCCTAAGGTTGCTTGTTATCATTGAAGGCCTGAAGGAGGTGGGAAATACTGTCTTCATCTACACTCTTCAGGCTGGCCCTTCTGTGCCTAGCTACTTCAACTTGTTCCCCCAGGTCCGGAACATTCTTTTTGAATTCGTCTACCATCCTTGCCGCGTCACGGCCCTTAAGTATTATTATCGGTTAATTTTTCCATTTGGGCCCCGTCTATCCCCTCCGGGGATTGATATCAAGATTGCATTATTTCATCAAAAATCCCCAAAACTGAATCTTCGGGGGTGTACGTATCTGTACTAAGGGGATCAGCCCCAAAAATCTTTATTACATAAGAATTGAATAAATTAGAAGGATATTTTATGTTGTGCACCTTCTCTTGCAAGGACTCTACCAGTTGCTTGGTTACCTCCAATGTGAGGTCAAGTCTGGCATGCTGAATCCTTACAAAATCAAATGATTCCTCACCCATAATTCTGGATTAAGAAATCATGTCCTCTCCCAAGGTGAGGAGCTCTTCGAGCTCAACCTTCCACGCTTGGTAATTTTCAGCATCACTCTCCCACCGCTCAATGAGGTTTTCTGCCTGATGGATAACTTGCCGGGCCGTGTATAAGTTTGGGAGAGTGGATTCCAGGAAACGCCAGGTGTTTCCTATTTGTAGTGTGACCCATTCATCTACTGCTTGGGCCTTCTTTTTCATTACACGCAGGGAGTCTATGTCGCTCTGCGGTAATTCCTCTGATGTGGAGGTCTCTGGAGGGGCGGCATTGATGGGTCTGGCCAGCTCAGTAAGCAACCCCATAAGGTTTGCATTCTTCTCCTTTTTAGCCTTGAGCCTCTGGGCCTCCTTTTCGTATCGGGCTTCAACTGCCCTTGCTGCCTCCTTAAGCAAGTCTACCTTGCCTTGCTTCCCTCTCTTGCCAAGGGATACCTCTGCAACGTTGTAATTTGCGGGGTCTGTAGTTGCTTCATCGGCGCCCGGGGGAGGTGTTGCCACAACGGCAACTATTTCCCGCCCGGCCCAGTTCAAAGAGTGTGAACTGTCTGGGATTTCTTTACTTTTGGTGGGGCCTATACTTGGGCCATCATCTCGGCCAGGGAGAGAGGAATCACGAGAGCAGACTGAGCCTTTCTCTTTTTTCTTTCTATCAGCCACTGGAGTAGGAGAGGTGGCCTTCCTGACAGAACTTGTTCTCCTGATTCTTTCCCAGTACCTGGTGGCTGTTGCTCCTCAGTGTCGCGGACCTCATCCGTCCTCACTGCCTCAACTTCTCCTGCAGCAACATTCTTTTCAACCTCCATCTCCTCAGCCTTGTCCTATATGTCTACTGCTGGGTCTGGACCTTGGTAGGCTTCTTCGGGGATTTCCTCTTCAAGCTGCTTCTCTTCTTCTTCTGTCAGAATTTCTTCTTCTGTCGGCAGTAGGGGAGGTATCAGGCCAAGATTTAAAGTTTGGGCCGCTATGATAACCTGTCTGAAAGTTGCCCCCGGGAGTGGCCTTGGGAACGCGGCGGCTGGGTTTACGGTTATTCCCGGAGGTCCAGTTCCCCCAGCGGATGCCACTTGTTCACCTATCTTTAGTTGGTACACTCCTAGACCTTGCGTCTCTTGAGCCCTGGAGATAATTTCTGGTTCTGGCTCCTTTTCTTCTATCTCCTACTCTTGCTCTTGCGCAGGTTCCTGTTCTGGGTCTTCTTGGTCCGCAGCCTCTTGTTCTTTCTCTGGGACTTCTGTCCCTGCTTGTGTATCGTCCCCTTGCAAATTTTTGAACTTATCGGTCGTGAACACATCATCAAATTCCTCTTGCAGAGGGGGACTGGCTGGGACCTCGGCAGGCGCCGCTTCTTTCTCCAGTTCCGGGGAACTGAAAGAAAGGATCTCTATTTCCTGGGGGAGGGACGCCGCTGGCGCTGGTTCTGCCTTGGGCTGCTTTATGTGCTTCCTCTTCCTACTGGTGATCAAGGGTGGCCCCGCATCAGCTATAGCTACTGCCTCCATGGGATCCACCCCCATTTCCTTGACCATTAAGGTTGCCAGCGACGGGGAGGAAGGAGGACAAATTGGTTTGGCCATGAGTGGGGGAGTGGCCAGCCTCATTATTAACTGCTCCCTCATTTGCTGGGAGGCTGCCACAGATTGCTTGATCTACTCGGTGATGGGGACTTCTTGCACGGAGGGGGTTATAGCTATTCCTTTTCCTTTATCTGCACCCTGCGAAGAAGTCCCGGTCCCCGGGGTCAATCTTGGTACCGGTGGCGGAGTTACCTTTGGTGTCGGTTGGGGAGCTTGACGCATACTCCTGGGGCATACCCTCTTTAAATAGGTATGACTTCTCTCGATCACCTCCTGAGTGAAGTCCTTGATCGTGGGCCCCTCCTGGGCGGGCCAATCCATTGCTGACAGTGCCATTTTATCGATCCCCTTTTCTTTGTACTGGGGATCTATGGTGGGGGCGGTGTCAGAGAAGCCCGGAGGGAATCTCTGGAGCTTCAGTTCCTGCATCAATCCGGCCATCATTCTATCATAGTGCCTGCTCCGGACATCCACATCATCCTGGAAATCAGCCAAGAAGTCTTCCATGTGTATATGATGGGGCTCCGAAACTCAGGACAGAGCAGCTGCAATTTTTCCATGCGGATCAAAGTTCTTCTGCGCCAGATAGAACTCCTGCAAGTTATAACTTTTCAGCTCATTGTCTGCCTCCTTCGCGGCGGCCAGACTGCAAGTGTAGTTCCCATAAGTGATTGGGAACGAGATGTTGGGGACCTTCTTAAGGGCCAAGAAGGTGTGCAATTCCATCATTTGTCTGCAATATTCCAGCAGCACGATCTTGTCCCCATAATGCTTGGGCAACAAGTAGGGTTTCTTGGAGAAGCCAGCGACCCTAATGTACGTATGCTGCTGGAACTGAATGTAGTAGTGCCCATAACTACTAACCAATTTCATCGCCTCAGTAGATAGGTGGTATCCAGCATCCCGGGTGGGCGTTAGCAGGTGGTAATAAATGAACGCATCATTTACTCGACAGAAATTGGGGAAGCTAGCCTCCCATTGAATCTGTGGGAAATAGTCCCATGGTGCTTTTTGTCCTAGGCCAATCCCAAGAATTCCATCAGTAAGTAGGCCGTTGGAATGGGGCCTCTACTGGGCCAGGGCCCAGAAAACATAAGAAGACATGTAGAACTTCTTCTTCTCGTTCAATTGCAGGAACTGGGAGTCGACATGATTGGAGATTATTGTCGCCCAGTCAAAAAATTCTCCCTTAGTGGAGATGCCGAGGAGGAAATAGTACATCCATTTGGCTAACTCCTGGGTGGAGGGTTGCCCAAATACCTAGGCTAATACTATCATCCCCATTTGGATGTTCTCCTTGAATTCAGAGTGAGGGATATCTATTTTCATTCTCTTTGGGTCCCTCTTTGGGGACTTGAGCCAGTTGATATTCATATACACCCGGGTAGCATCTTCCAGTTGTGTAAATTGTTTCAAGGCGTCAGTCCTTGTGACCACCGTGGATCTTTCAAATTGCAGGATACCCAGGCCTACTTGGAATGTGGCTGGGTTAAGGGACACCAGTGGAGTGGGGTATCCCGTGGGCTCTGCAGCTGCGAGCATGATGACCCAGACATAAGAGTTATAGTTGGCAGCAAGGGTCAAGACAAGTTCCAGAGACTGCACGGAGCATGGGAAGCAAGCTGTCCGGAGGATTTTGTAACCCCCGACGTTGATTGCGAGTTTGTCTCCAGCCTGTCGCTGGATGTGCATTATCTTTGCCAGGGCCTGCATTTTTGCCCAAGTCCCGACATTGGCATTGGTTAGTAGTTTCACCTTGGACTCAATCTTCGATCCCACAATCTCATTATCTTGTACAAACTTCATGGTGAGGGGCAGCTTTGCCAGGGCCTTCTCCATTTTTGACTTAGCTGCTGCCCTGGTCTTTGTTGTGGTTGGTAGTTCCAGACTTCTGGGAGGAGATGATGCAGACACTTCAGACATGTTTAGAAGATGAAGTCTGGGAACCTGCGAGACAAAGCGGCCATCAGAACATGTTTATCAAAATAATTATCCCGGGGTCCGAAAAATCTTACCACCGTGATGTTTGCCTTTCCTGAAAAGTTAGTTTTATGCAAAGATACCCGAAAAGCAAGACAACGCAGACTTTAAGAATCTTTATTACACATCCGGGTCCAGGGATTTTATCACACTTGGCAAGGACATCGGATGTGTGGTGGTAAGAAAAAATCTTGAAGCCCGAAGAAATGACCGTTAACAAGGATATATGAAAAGGCAAGTTGTCGAACCCACGTGGACGCCACGTGCGTTGGCATTAAATAGATGTGATGGCGATGACGGCGGAGCCAACTGTCCAAACATGCGAAAAGGGAAAGCCACTTGGCTGGAATTGATTGCGCACATGGGACATAAATGAGGTTCTGATAGCCTTGATGGAGGAGAGAGAAAACCACCTGTTTGAAACCAGCTGAGAGCCGAGTTTCAAATAGGTGGTTTTCTACCTCGAAGGCGAGTTCGAAGGTGAAAACCAGAAGCAAAGGCGACTCGACTAGCTTGTCAAGTTACCTGGAAGGATATACACGAGGTCGAGGGGTATATACAAAGAACGGAAGGAGATATACAAGGGTTTACAACTATAATACATATATACATGAATATACAATGCGGGGATGACACCCACGGGAAAAACCAGATAGGGAAAAAATAGATATATACAACCTTTTACATAATATACACCATTTACATACTTTACATTATTTACAGAAAAACAACTTCTGCGCAGAGGGTGGACAACCCTCTGGCAGAGCTGACCCACCAACGGGCAGCGAAACCAAAGGACAAATGGACCAAACAAGACAGAGACAAAACGAAACCAGGCATACAAAAAGAAAATGAAACCAAAGAAAGCCAAGGAGGAAAACATGAACACCAACCTGAGAACACAGAAGGTGGAGGAAAGGAAGGATTTATCGCGCGAGCTCTGCAACAGCTCGAGTTGTCAATAGGTCAGAATCACCACCACGGAGCACCTGCGCTTGCCTGAGAGTGACTGAAAATCGTTAAGCTCTGATTACTATAAATTTCCTACAAACACTCCGTTAATTGCTTTGAAATCGCTCTTAATTCGCTCTAAGTGCTCAAAGGTTTTAATCGCGGTAAACGTGAAAATGACAGATGATTTCTATTTATACCCGTGGTAAAAGGCAATCCTCCTCCTTCCAGTGATCTCCGGACAGGCAAACCTCCAGACTCCGGGTCCGGGGACTCCTCGTGATGATGTCCATAAGAACATCAAGGCGAAAAATCCCAGAGCCCGAAATCTGGTTCCCTACAAAAGACAGCCTCCAGGACCGGAGTCCCGGAGGGGAAAACCAAACGGAAAAATGACACACTGGGGAAGAAAACCCCCGGAGAAAGAAAAAAGAAAGGGAAAGAAAGACAAGGCAAAGCCGCAAGCAAAAGCAAGCAAAAGAAAAAAAAAAAGGGGGACCCAACATTTTGCACACAAAATGTAGGGACGGGGATGCAGGGCATAACAAATGGTGACTATTTGGGACAAATGCCTTAGCGCATTTGAGAACTAAAGAATCTCTGGTTAGCAAAGATGGAACAAGCTGCTCTTTGAAGTGTCTGACAGGAAAAGGGCAACATATTCGAGAGAATCTAACCACACAGGAGCCAGTCCATAATATTTCATCAGTGGTGTCGTGTGTGCTTTGGAAGAGAACCAAGCCGATGACCCTTGGGAGGAATAGAGAAGAGGTATTAATCACATCGAACTAGTCATCAATTTTCTCGTTTCCCCCGGATACTGAAGTTTTATCCCGCTTTTCCTTTTGTTATTTTACTTATTTCTGGGTGGGGAAGGCGGTACTTCTTTCACCATTAAGCTTAAGCTTAGCTAATTTTAATGGCGGTACTTCTTTCACCTATTCACCCGTGTTTAGATATTTGAAGAGGGGATAAAGCTCTGGACTCGGGAGGAATCTCTTTAGATTTTCAGACCTGGGTCAATCGAAGAGTATAACCGATCTACCCTCGGTGTGTCCGATTACTTATTCCTTAAATTATTATTTTGTTCACTGATTGCCAGATTCCCGGAAAGAACACCCAATGGAAATTCCTCAAAATGTGTCATGACCCATAAAACAAACCCCAGAGACCGAGCTGATTCCATCATGCTAAAGATAGATTCTAAAGTTCACCATGCCGTAGACATTGCACCGGAGGCCAAAGTTATGCGAAGCATTCCAATTCCTGCAAGACGGAACAAAACACCGGGGCCAAAAGAAAACCGAAAATGAAAACAAAGATGGGAAAAGAGGGTTGTCCCGAGGGACAGCCGACAAAGTTATTTACAAGACAGGGTACCTAGCAACGAGGCACCCAGAAGAGATATTTATAGGTGGATATTTACATATAATACAACTTTGGACCGACTTACCTTCATTCGAAATAGTGTTTGAGAAACTGCCCATTAACAGGCAATGCGACAGGTTCCCCAGTCAAAGTACTAAGGCAGTAAGTGTTTGCCCCGCAGATTTCTGAGATCAAGTATGGTCCGAGCCAGAGCCGCTGAAACTTGGTATACTTTCCTTCTCCCGGGCCTTGTCCCACAATAGGACCAAATCCGAGATCTGAAAAGACTTATATTGGGCTCTTCTGTTAAACCATCTCTTTACCACTGCTTGATGATGCGCAAAATGTTCAAGAGCTGCATCTCTCTGTTCTTCCATTCGCACCAGGTTCATGAGCCGAACCTCCACGATGTTGTCCCTGTTGAATTCCTGCATGAACTGTAATACTGAGATCTGTAAATTGACTGGGAATACAGGGTTCTGGCCATAAACCAGGTGGAACGGTGACATTCCCAGGGCGGCCTTAATACGGATGCGATCCACCCAGAGGGCGAATTTTAGCTTTTGATGCCAATCCCAGGGATTTTGTTCTAACAGGTGTTTGATCACTTCGAGCAGATTCTTGTTTGTTCATTCAGCAACACCGTTTCCCTGGGGATAATAGTTGCTAGAGAATTTCAGTGTGATCTTTCTATTGTAGGTCCATTCGAGTAACTGTGCTGAAGAAAACGCTGGACCATTGTCACATACCAAAGCGAAGGGCATTCCAAACTGTGTGACGATGTTTTCTTCCAAGAACTTGATAACTACGTCTGCCGTGTTGTTTTTACACGGTATAGCGTCAGACCACTGAGTGCAGTAATCAGTAGTAGTCAGAATGTATCGGTGGTTGACAGACGAGTTGGGGTTGATCTCCCCGATAAAGTCAAATGCCCATTGGGCAAAGGGTCTAGCCTCGTAGACCAGTTGTAGAGGCATAGCGGGGTTACGCTCACGATGCGCTGCGGTTTGGCAAGTATGGCATTTCCTAACATGAGTGTAAACATCCTTGAAGATACAGGGCCAATAGTATCCGGCCCGGAGGATCTGATGGGCGGTGGCATCAGCTGAGCCATGCCCGGTTCCAAACTGTCCATGGAATTCATCAATTATTCTTATAGCTTGGTCTCTATCGATGCATCGGAGGTACACTCCCTCGTAGTTTGTGCGGTAAAGCACAGAGTTTTTGATCATGAAATGTGCACTTTTCATCCGCAGAGTGCGGCATTTTTGGGGATGTAACCCCTCCGGACATTTGTTATTTAGCAACAAATATACTAAATCGGTATACCACGGGTCTTGGGTGATGGACTCCACTGTGTAAGTTTGGCATTCTATGCGGGGAGTCTCCTCAGCGATCGCCCGACTTAGTCCTTGGCCTTGGACTATTTTCATGGGCTGCATTTCTAAGTCATATTCCTGGAGGATGGCCATCCATTTCCCCCTTCTTTCGCCCAATTCACTCTGCATCAGCAGAGATTTGACGGCCTGGTCCGGGATGATAGCATGCACTTTACTCCAGAGAATGTAATGCCAAAATTTCTTCACGGCGTGAACTAGAGCAAAGGCCTATTTTTCTAGTGGCGAATACCAGACTTCGACATCCTTGAAGGGGGAACTCATGAAAGCTATTGGTCGTTCTTCCCCTTCAACCTTTTGGGTCAACACCGCCGTGGCAGAATGCGGCGAAGCGAATGAGTAGATATAAAATAGGAGGGAATAGTCCGAGCTAGCGAGGACAGGTGCCTCCGTTATTGTTTGTTTGATCTAGGCAAATGCGCATTTTGCTTCAGGAATCCACTCAATCTTATTATCTTTCTTCATCATCTCGTTGAGTGGCTTAACTATTTCTGTGAATCCTGTGATGAACCGTCGCACAAAGTTGATTTTTTCGAAGAAGGATCGCATCTCTTTCTTGCTACCAGGCATCTGTAAATTTAGCAGTGCTTCGACTCTATCAGGGTCAATGGATACACCCTTGTCAGAGACAATATGCCCAAGCAGCTTCCCTTCAGTGACCCCAAATATGCACTTCTTGGGGTTGAGGGATATTCCGTACCGGTGACATCTCTTGCAGATATGGGCGAGGTGGGTGGGATGATCACGCCTGTCCCAGAAAAAGATAGTCAAATCATCTATGTAGATGATTATGCACCGATTTACGAGGCCCTCGAATGCAATGTCCATGGCCTTTTGAAATATAGCCCCTGCGTTGATCAGACCGAAGGGCATTCTTCTGTATGCAAACGTTCCCCACTTGGTGGTAAACGCTATTTTCTCTCTGTCCTCATACTTGACCATGACCTGGTTGTATCCTGAATATCCATCCAAGAAGGACATCATCTAAGATCCATTTACTATTTGTAACACCTTATCCAATGAGGGGAGAGGGTGATTATCTTTTTTAGATGCCTTGTTCAAATTCTGAAAATCCATGCAAAGGCGGATCTCACCGTTCTTTTTCCTTACAGAGACTAGGTTGGCAACCCACGTAGTGTGCCAGATTGGGAAGATTATCTGGGCTGACAATAGTTTTTCTACCTCCTGACATATCAGAGGCTCTATCAGGGGGTTAGTCGGTCTTTTCTTTTGCCGAAAGGGCTTAGCGTCTGGTTTCAGGGGAATGGTATGGGTCATGATGGATGTATCATACATTTTTAAGTCTTCATATCCCCAGGCAATTACATCAATATATTCTTGGAGGACCGTGAGAATCTTCTCCTTCTCCTCAGGGGAGTAGGAGGTACCAATGTGGATGATCTTTTCTTCACCGGGCTTGCCGATGTTAACCTTTTCAAACTTTCCTCCCTCAGAGGAGGATGACACCTTCTCACGGGCCCGAGGGTCCGAGTCAAAGATTCGTTCCAATGAAACTATCCCCTTTGGGATGGTGTTGGTGGGCAGGTCCATGATTCCATCATCTTCATCACCCTGTCCAGTGTCATCATGGTCTTGTTCCTCCA
>MU227859.1:3967520-4000459 GCA_018584345.1 Thuja plicata | reverse complement strand
TGTTGGTGGGCAGGTCCATGATTCCATCATCTTCATCACCCTGTCCAGTGTCATCATGGTCTTGTTCCTCCACTATCTGGTCCTCAAAGACACCAACGTTTTCCATGAAGGCCAGGATATGTTGGTCATCTTCAAAAACCTGAAAGTGGGTAACATTTTCTGGAATGGACAGGGCGGGGACCATCTCAACTAAAAATCTCCAGAGTCACGAGCTGGCCATTGGCTCAAGTGTGCTGGCAGAAATGACAAGGGCGTCCGGGACATAGTTCCGTTGCTGGGGAATGAGGTCAATGCCAAAGGCATCAAAATCTTCGATAAGGCTCCAAGCTCGGTTGCGGTATGCAGCCAGCCTTTTGTTGTGACATGTGTATTGACTCCGGACTTGTTTAACAACCAATTCTGAATCACCTAGAGCCCGAAGGCGGGTGATACCTTTCCTAAGTGTGAATAGGAGTCCAAGGACCAAAAGCCTCGTACTCCGTGACATTGTTTATACAGTTAAACTGCAGCCTGTAGGATGCGAGGAAGGATTTCCCTCATGGGTTGATTAATTCTACCCCAACCCCACAGCCCTGTTTGGATCTTGACCCATTGAACTTAAGGGTCCATAAGTCATTGTTTGTAGTCTAGGGCTGGGGAGTGGGAGTTTTCTTTGGATTATCGCTGGGAGACTTAGGGATTTCCTCCCAGACTACCGACGTGAAAGTGGAATTTTCCTCCAGAGTTTGGATTTGGGATTCTTCGGGGGATGGCGCCAAAGGAGCGTATCCCACAGGGACACTGGGTCCTGGGGAATCAGTTGCATACTGTTTGTTCCAGAGGGTATCAAGGTGCCAGTTAGCGATCGAAAGACATGGCCCACACTCAAGTTCTGAATGTTTTTGGTAGTGTACTCGGCACCAAGTGCCGGACAAGAGTGTGGAAAGGGTTGCTGAGGTGCCTTGAGAGTTAACTTCAACTCTCACCTTTTCCTCTAAGTCCTGTGCTCTTTGTAGCACGGCGGGATCCTCTCCGGGGATGAAATTAAATGTTAAAATTTCAAAAGGTTTGTACACCCCCAGAGAAGTCTCGGAGAAAAGGACTTCATTGACCCTTCCAACTTCGGTAAGGGCCTGTTTCATCTGGGGTTCGCTTTCGACTCAGATCTGATTGGATTCTCCCTCCCATGGAAGCCATAGGTGGGTGAAGTTGGTTGAGAAGTATCCATTTAAAGAATTAGACCAATTCTGACTTAGTAACATCCCGTAGGTCTCTGGGATGTCCACCACTTGGATATCAATGATGTTGGCTATCCTGGAGTCCTGGATAAGATGTATCCGGACATTCTTCAATTCCCCCACCATTTTTATAGTAGTCTTATCTAGCTAGATTACTACGCCATTAGATGGGGTGGGGTGGCGTCCAAGCTTCTGAAAAATGGACAAAGGCATGATGTTACTCGAAGCTCTGGAGTCTACTAAGCAGTTGTGTATATTTTTGCCATAAATGTTCAAGCCTAGTAGGAAGGGAGGATCCTTGTTGTTTCCCCGAAAAATAGCCGCATTAGCATCTTCAAAGGAGACAGTCTTGGGTGGGTGGCTAACTATTTCTGGGTTCCCTAAGAGCTTCAGAAGAGACTTCTTCTGCTCAGGACAGTTTAGCAAAACCTCCATCAAGGTCATGGAGGTGGTGGTTTTCTCTAATGCCTTTGTAATATCGAATCTTCCTCCCGGGAACTGGTGATTTTCCTCTATGAGGTCTTTTGCTTGGTTAGAGCTGAGACCTTTTGGAGGCGCGGGTTGATCAGTCATGTTATTCCAGGGAGGAGGAGTGTCTTTGATAGGAGGTGTGGGCGTGTAAGCTGGTCCTTTACCAGCCTGACTCCGAGTGTTATATGGAGTCCGCGGGTTAGTAAAGGCGTTGGCCTCAAAGGGCGGGATAGATTCATCAAAGAATCCCAGCAATTTAAATTCTTCTTCATCTTCTCCGAAAGTCCCGAAGAAGATGGTATCACAAGTGAAGGAACTGTGGGTTGTCTCCTGGATAGGGGGTTCTGGAGGGGGAGTGTCGTGCGACTGCTGTCTAACCAACTGGGAGATCATGATGACCTTCTCTAGGGTGGTGCAATTTACCTCATTGTGCGAACCAGTATCGTGCAACCTACACAAGTTAGTCATGGGTTGGAAGTCTGTGACTGGTGTAAAATAGGATGGTCCAGCACCATTTTGGTTGGTGTTTTGGTTCAGAGGCGGGCCTCCGGTGTTTGTGTTATTGTTCCACTATTGTTGATTGGGCCTAGACCCATTGTTGAAGTTCCTTCCTCTGGCATTGTTATTTCGTTGGCCAGAAAAAATGCTCCCCCTCTGGGAATTTGAATTTTGTTGCGTGTAGGACCCCGCCTTCAGTTGGCCCATGTCCATAGTCAAAGTGGACAAACATTCACCGGAGGGACTCGACCTTGGTGGTCAACTGAGTGTTAGCATCACAATGTGACGGCCGTGGTTGTTGTTGGTTTCCTGGGAAGGCAGTAGGATTAACCAGAGTCGAGGGAGGCAATCCTCCAGCCGCGGACGACTGAAAGAAGGGCACTCCAGACGGTTGTGTCTAAGTCTGTTGTGTCTGCTGTGGCTGATTCCAAGGGAAGACTTCCAGACCCAGTGTGATTTGGGTCTGGGAAGGATAAACATACCGTGCCTGCTGGTCTATCACGGGTGGCGGAGGATTCATCGCCATCGAGGGGGCACCTATTGCCAGATTGGGGTTGTATCCCCCGACATATGCAGTTCCGCCGGGGATTGTGTTAAAGGGTGTGTTCTGTCCAATCCCGCCCGGGGATTTGTTGAGACCGCGGGACAGCTCTAGGGCTAGGTTGTAGACTTTTGCCAAGGTACCCTGGTCGCCCGGGGCTGTTGTTCTCCAAAGGAGAGTGGCAATGAAAGGGTCCATCGCATTAAGATAGGTCTGTATGGTCACGTCTGGAGATGGGATAAAAGGACCCGTGCACCGCTTCAGGGCACGTTGGAACCTATGGTTGAATGCTGCAAGAGGTTCATTGGGTTCCTTTCTGATGGAGATGAACTGGCTATGGGACCAGGCTGGGTCCACATGTACACAAAAGGCAGCCAAGAAGGCGTCCTCCATGTCCTGCCAAGTGTTGATGGAGTTGGCAGGCAAGTTAAGGTACCAGTTCAACTCACTTTGTCCTAAGGACAGCGGGAACATACGGGTCACAACATCTTCATGTTGGATCCGATGTCAATTCATGGCATCTTTGTATGCCTGTAAGTGTTCCTTTGTGGTTTGTGAGCCTAAGTGCTCATATCACAGGCAGATCTTCTCTGGGTGAGAGGGTAAATTATTGGTTGCACCCAGAAAAGTGCCCACTGGGGACCCAGTATTTCCAAAATATGCAGCCATCGGGGGAACTATAGGTTGGATAGTTTGGGTACTGGCTCCCGGGATTGTCTGAGAAGTTTGAGTATTGAGAGGTATGGTAGATCCCTAGACAATAGTGGCTGGTAGGACTTTCGAGGTCCATTTCTTTTGAGCAGGGGGCTCGAGCTTGACAAACTTTCCAGGATTGGGGGCGGACCTAAGGACTCTTTCAAATTTCTCTAGGGAAAAAGATCCAATCCCACGGAAGGCTTGTCTCCTAAAACTATAACTCGGGGAACCCTCAGAAGGTGTAAAATCAAAATCTCTGGAAGGGGATGAGTTCATGCCCTCCTTCTAGCGCTAGTTTCTGTTGACGGGGTTTTGCTGACCAGGTCCACCAACAGTCATAAGTTCTCACTGGGTTCCGGGGAAATCGGCCAACTTCGCCTGCAAAGGTTGTCCAGGGGAAATAAATCCTCCGGGCCTTCAAGCACCTGGATGTCGGGTCACGACAGTGCGAGGCTTGGTTGGTAGAGGTGACTATTTTTGAGGGGGATAGCTGGTTTCTTCAACTCATTCTTTCGGAGATTCAATATGGTAAGGGTTTCCCAGAGCATTCTACAATTAGCAAATAAAACAAAAAAGATCCTGCAGGGTTAGAAATATTTCATCTAACTATAGTAATGTTAAAATATCTGGAACATCAATAATACTTTGGTAAACTACACTAAATACCGAAGGAACACACAACCATCAGTTAGCATTTTATCAGTAGCGGGAATAAAGAGGTCGTTAATCTATTTTAACATACCAGGGTAAAAGACATAAAGAATATTAAAACATGAAATACCATTAACTCAGAAGCAGGAATGTCAACAACATCATTGCCAAGAATTCTTCCTTCTTCATTAATAATCAGTCCAGCAAGCACTGGTGCGTGATACAATGGTGGCTCCAGGGGAGCATTCAACTACTGAGAATAGAACAAAGGAGCATTGAGCTCTACAACTAAAATCAGAAATTACTTTGCTATTTCTGTGGACAACAAAATCATCAATTTCGCCGACCCTTGGAAATGGGCCGATTTGCCTATTTATACAACTCTTCTAACCCTAACCCTATTTTACATATTTCAATAAAATACAATATCTGGGGGCCGGTACTACCTGCGCCACCCTACAAAAGACCTGGAGAAGGAATAGGCCTGTCAAGTCAGAAGAATAAGATAAGAATATACATCGGAAGAATCGATCTCGAGAAGAGAGCCAGAGAGGAGAAAGAAGAAAGTAGGTCCCTCAAGGACTGAGGCTACATGCCTCATAAATGGGAAATGTGGCGCCCTGTCTTCAATGTGCCAGATGTACTCTTGAGCGGCGCCTCGAGAAGACCACCCTATTAGAAGGCCAACTGTCGAGCCGACGCCCCTTGATGTGCCCAACTATCTTCTGATAGTCTTATTAATCACTTCTGAAAGTGACCAGTCGGCCTTGGGGACCGGGACACAGATCACTTTAAAGAATACAAAATTTTGGATCCGGGACTTCGGGATCCGGGAACTTACGCCCCAAAATAATAAAGAATACTCAATGTGAATTTTTTCCCAGCCTCCGGAGAAAGCCTAAGGTTGCTTGTTATCATTGAAGGCCTGAAGGAGGCGGGAAATGCCGTCTTCATCTACACTCTTCAGGCTGGCCCTTCTGTGCCTGGCTAATTCAACTTGTTCTTCCAGGTCTGGAACATTCTCTTTGAATTCATCCGCCATCCTTGCCGTGTCACGACCCTTAAGTATTATTTCGGTTAATTTTGCCATTTGGGCCCCGTCTATCCCCTCCGGGGATTGATATCGGGATTGTATTATTTCATCAAAACTCTGCAAAACTGAATCTTCGGGGGTGTACATATCTATACTAAGGGGATCAGCCCCAGAAATCTTTATTACATAAGAATTGAATAAATTAGAAGGATATTTTACGTTGTGCACCTTCTCTTGCAAGGACTCTACCAGTTGCTTGGTTACCTCCAATGTGAGGTCAAGTCTGGCGTGCTAAATCCTTACAAAATCAAATGATTCCTCACCCAGAATTCTGGATTCAGAAATCATGTCCTCTCCCAAGGTGAGGAGCTCTTCGAGCTCAACCTTCCACCCTTGGTAATTTTTAGCATCACTCTCCCACCGCTTTATGAGTGTTTCTGCCTGATGGATAACTTGCGGGGCTGTGTATAAGTCTGGGAGAGTGGACGCCAGGAAACGCCGGGTGTTTCCTATCTGTAGTGTGACCCATTCATCTACTGCTTGGGATTTCTTTTTCATTACTCGTAGGGAGTCTATGTCACTCTGCGGTAATTCCTTTGATGTGGAGGTCAGAGGAGGGGCAGCATTGATGGGTCTGGCTAGCTCAGTAAGAAACCCCATAAGGTTTTCTTTTTTCTCCTTTTCAGCCTTGAGCCTCTGGGCCTCCTTTTCGTATCGGGCTTCAAATTCCCTTGCTACCTCCTTAAGCAAGTCTACCTCGCCTTGCTTCCCTCTCTTTCCCAGGGATACCTCTACAACGTCATAATCTGCAGGGTCTGCAGCTGCTTCATCGGCGCTCAGGGGAGGTGTTGCCACAACGACAACTGTTTCCCCGCCCGACCCAGTTCAAAGAGTGTGAACTTTCCGGGCTTTCTTTGCTTTTGGTGGGGCCTGTACTTGGGCCATCATCTCAACCAGGGAGAGAGGAATCACCGGAGCAGACTGAGCCTTTCTCTTTTTGCTTTCTATCAGCCACTAGGGTGGGAGAGGTGGCCTTCCTACCAGAACTTGTTCTCCTGATTCTTTCCCAGTACCTGGTGGCTGTTGCTCCTCAGTGTCGCGGACCTCATCCGTCCTCCCTGCCTCAACTTCTCCTGCAACAACATTCTTTTCAACCTCCATCTCCTCAGCCTTGTCCTGTATGTCTACTGCTGGGTCTGGACCTTGGTAGGCTTCTTCGGGGATTTCCTCTTCAAGCTGCTTCTCTTCTTCTTCTGCCAGAATTTCTTCTTCTGTCGGCAGTAGGGGAGGTATGAGGCCAAGATTTAAAGTTTGGGCCGCTGTGATAACCTGTCTGAAAGTTGCCCCCAGGAGTGGCCTTGGGAACGCGACGGCTGGGTTTACGGTTATTTCCGGAGGTCCAGTTCCCCCAGCAGAAGCCACCTGTTCACCTGTCTTTAGTTGGTCCACTCCCGGACCTTGCGTCTCTTGAGCCTCAGAGATAATTTCTGGTTTCGGCTCCTTTTCTTCTATCTCCTGCTCTTTCTCTTGCATAGGTTCCTATTTCGGGTCTTCTTGGTCCGCAGCCTCTTGTTCTTTCTCCGGGACTTCTATCCCTACTTGTGTATCGTCCCATTGCAAATTTCCAAATTCATCAGTCATGAACACATCATCAAATTCCTCTTGCAGAGGGGGACTAGCTGGGACCTTGGTAGGCACCGCTTCTTTCTCCGATTCTGGGGAACTGGAAGAAAGGATCTCTATTTCCCGGGGGAGGGACGCCGCTGGCGTTGGTTTTTCCTTGGGCTACTTTATGTGCTTCCTCTTCCTCCTGGTGATCAAGGGTGGCCCCGCATCGGCTATAGCTGCTGCCTCCATGGGATCCACCCCCGTTGCCTTGACCATTAAGGCTGCTAGCGACGGGGAGGAAGGAGGACGAATTGGTCTGGCCATGAGCGGGGGAGTGGCCAGCCTCGTTATTAACTGCTCCCTCATTTTCTTAGAGGCTGCCAAAGATTGCTTGATCTACTCGGTGATGGGGACTTCTTGCGCGGAGGGGGTTATAGCTATTCCTTTTCCTTTATCTGCGTCCTGCGAAGAAGTCTCAGCCCCCGGGGTCAATCTTGGTACCGGTGGCGGAGTTACCTTTAGTGTCAGGCGGGGAGCTTGACGCATACTCCCGGGGCATACCCTCTTAAAATAGGTATGACTTCTCTCAACCACCTCCCGAGTGAAGTCCTCGATCGTGGGCCCCTCCTAGGTGGCCCAATCCATTGCTGGAAGTGCCATTTTATCGATCCCCTTTTCTTTGTATTGGGGATGTATGGTGGGGGCGGTGTCAGAGAAGCCCGGAGGGAATCTCCAGAGCTTCAGTTCCTGCATCAATCCGGCTGTCATTCTATCATAGTGCCTGCTCCGGACATCCACATCATCCTGGCAATCAGCCCAGAAGTCTTCCATGTGTATATGATGGGGCTCCAAAGCCCGGGGCAGAGCAGCTGCAATTTTTCCATGCGGATCAAATTTCTTCCACGCTAGATAGAATTCCTGCAAGTTATAACTTTTCAGCTCATTGTCTGCATCCTTCGCGATGGCCAGACTGCAAGTGTAGTTCCCACAAGTGATTGGGAACGAGATGTTGGGGACCTTCTTAAGGGCCAAGAAGGTGTGCAATTCTATCATTTGTCTGCAATATTCTAGTAGCACGATCTTGTCCCCACAATGTTTGGGTAACAAGTAGGGTTTTTCAGAGAAGCCGGCGACCCTAATGTACGTATGCTGCTGGAACTGAATGTAGTAGTGCCCATAACTACTAACCAATTTTATCGCCTCAGTAGATAGGCGGTATCCAGCATCCCGGGTGGGCGTCAGCAGGTGGTAATAAATGAACGCATCGTTTACTCAGCAAAAACTGGGGAAGCTGGCCTCCCATTGAATCTGTGGGAAATAGTCCCATGGTGCTTTTTGTCCCAGGCCAATCCCGAGAACGCCATCAGTAAGTAGGCCATTGGAATGGGGCCTCTGCTGGGCCAGGGCCCAGAAAACATAAGAAGACATGTAGAACTTCTTCTTCTCGTTCAACTACAGGAACTGGGAGTCGCCATGGTTGGAGATTATTGTCGCCCAGTCAAAAAATTCTCTCTTAGTAGAGATGCCGAGGAGGAAATAGTACATCCATTTGGCAAACTCCTGGGCGGAGGGTTGCCCAAATACCCGGGCTAATTCTATCATCCCCATTTGGGTGCTCTACTTGAATTTAGAGCGAGGGATATCTATTTTCATTCTCTTTGGGTCCCTCTTTGGGGACTTGAGCCAGTTGATATTCATATACACCCGGGCAGCGTCTTCCAGTTGTGTAAATTGTTTCAAGGTGTTAATCCTTGTGACCACTGTGGATCTTTTAAATTGCGGGATACCTAGGCCTGCTTGGAATGTGGCTGGGTCGAGGGACACCAGTGGAGTGGGGTATCCCATGGGCTCTACAGCTGCGAGAATGACAGCCTAGACAGAAGAGTTATAGTTGGCAGCAAGGGTCAAGACAAGTTCTGGAGACTGCACGGAGCATGGGAAGCAAGCTGCCTGGAGGATTCGAGAACCCCCGACATTGATTGCGAGTTTGTCTCCAGCCTGTCGCTGGATGTGCATTATCTTTACCAGGGCTTGCATTTCTGCCCAAGTCCTGACATTGGCGTCGGTTAGTAGTTTCACCTTGGACTCAATCTTCGAGCCCATAATCTCATTATCTTTTACAAACTTCATGGTGAGGGGCAGCTTTGCCAGGGCCTTCTCCATTTTTGACTTTGCTGCTGCCTTGGTCTCTATTGTGGTTGGTAGTTTCGGACTTCCGAGAGGAGATGATGCGGACGCTTCAGACATGTTTAGAAGACGAAGTTCAGGAACCTGTGAGATAAAGTGGCCGTCAGAACATGTTTATCAAAATAATTATCCCGAGGTCCGAAAAATCTTACCACCATGATGTTTGCCTTTCCTAAAAAGTTAGTTTTATGCAAAGATACCCGAAAAGCAAGACAATGCAGACTTTAAGAATCTTTATTACACATCCGGGTCCGGGGATTTTATCACACTTGGCAAGGACATCGGATGTGTGGTGGTAAAAAAAAATCCTGAAGCCCAGAGAAATGACCGTTAACAAGGATATATGAAAAGGCAAGTTGTCAAACCCATGTGGACGCCACGTGCATTGGCATTAAATAGATGTGATGGTGATGATGGTGGAGCCAACTGTCTGAACATGCGAAAAGGGAAAGCCACTTGGCTGGAATTGATTGCGCGCATGGGACGTAAATGAGGTTCTGACAGCCTTGATGGAGGAGAGAGAAAACTGCCTGTTTGAAACCGGCCGAGAGCCAGGTTTCAAACAGGTGGTTTTCTGCATCGAAGGTGAGTTCGAAGGCGAAAACCAGAAGCAAAGGTGACTTGACCAGCTTGTCGAGTTACCTGGAAGGATATACACGAGGCCGAGGGGTATATATAGAGAATAAAAGGAGATATACAGGGGTTTACAACTATAATACATATATACATGAATATACAATGCGGGGACGATGCCCGCAGGAAAAACCAGACAGGGTAGAAATAGATATATACAACCTTTTATATAATATACACCATTTACATACTTTACATTATTTATAGAAAAACAACTTCTGTGCAGAGGGTGGACAACCCTCTGGCAGAGCCGACCCACCAACGGGCAGCGAAACCAGAGGAAAAACAGACCGAACAAGACAGAGACAAAATGAAACCAGGCAAACGAAAGGAAAACAAAAACCAAAGAAAGCCAGGGAGGAAAATAGGAACACCAACCTAAGAACACAGAAGGCGGAGGAAAGGAAGGATTTACCGCGCGAGCTCTACAACAGCTCGAGTTTTCAATAGGTCAGAATCATCACCACGGAGCACCTGCGCTTGCTTGAGAGTGACTAAATATCATTAAGCTATGATTACCATAAATTTCCTGCAAACGCTCTGTTAATTGCTTTGAAATCGCTCTTAATTCGTTCTAAGTGCTCAAAGATTTTAATCGCGGTAAACATGAAAATGACAGATGATTTCTATTTATACCCGCGGTAAAAGGAAATCCTCCTCCTTTCAGTGATCTCCGGACAGGCAAACCTCCGGACTCCGGGTCTGGGGACTCCTCGTGATGATGTCCATAAGAACATCAAGGCAAAAAATCTTGAAGCCCAGAATCTAGTTCCCTACAAAAGACAGCCTCCGGGACCGGAGTCCCGGAGGGGAAAACCAAATGGCAAAATGACACACCTGGGAAGAAAACCCCCGGAGAAAGAAAACAGAAAGGGAAAGAAAGACAAGGCAAAGCCGCAAGCAAAAGCAGGCAAAAGCAAAAAAAAGGGGGACCCAATATTTTGCACACAAAATGTAGGGACGGGGATGCAGGGCATAACAGATCCTCCATCCAATAGGAAGTCTTACATTCTGGTGTGCACTAATTATTTGACCAAATGGGTTGAAGTAAAAGCTATGAAACATGCCCGAGACCATAAGGTTGCAAATTTTTGTATGATGAGATTTTTACCAGGTATGGAGTATCGAGAGAACTTGTAATTGACCAAGGTGCCCAGTTCACTTCCAATCTAATAACAGAGCTCATGAAAGAATATAATATCAGACATAGGAAGTCAAGCCCTTACCACCCTCAAGCCAATGGACAGGCTGAAGTTACAAATCAAAAATAGAAGCCATCTTAACAAAGACAGTTCATTTGCATCACTAAGACTAGAGCAACAGATTAACAGAAGCCATCTGGGCATATAGAATAACTTGAAAAACCACCATAGGGTTCACTCCATTTGAGCTATTATATGGAAAAGTAGCAATGCTACCCATCAAATTTGAACACAAAACATTGTGAACAACACTGGAGTTAAATATAGATCTTTTTGCAGCACAAAAGGAGCGCTTGCTGCATCTCAATTCATTGGATGAAATGAAAAAATTTGCACTGGAGTGAACTAAAATAGTCCAGAAACAAAGGAAGAAATGACATGACTCACATATTAAGAACAAACAGTTTCAAGTTGGTGATTGGGCATTGCTATACAATTCAAGATTTAAAGAAATACCAGGCAAGTTGCAGACAAGATGGCTGGGGCCATATGAAATAAGACATGTCTTCACTAATGGAGCCATCCAATTTACCACAATTGACTCAGTGTAATTCAAACTATTAGTCAATGGACATTGGCTAAAATTGTATCACCAACCTCAAACAAAAAAAACTTCCTGCAGCAATTCCAACAATAAATTTCAAACGAGCAGTAGGTAACACTTCCTGCAATAGAGGGTGCAAACCTTCTTCCTGTAGCTCTTTAATAAAATTCCATCAAACATGTCAATAATAACAACTTCATGTTTACATGAAGTAAATTCCTCCATTCACTTTCTACTTCTTCTTTCCAACTCATCTCATTTCTTTATCTACCACCCACCCACCCTCCACATCATCACCATTCTCATTTATTTGCTTTTAATAAGAGCCGAAGTATGCTGACGCACACCAACACCACTTCATTCCACTCTTGCCACCTTTTAATGGCACGTGCAAATATTGAATCACAGGTACAAGCTTTTCAAATTTTTCCCATTTTTAGTGCATAGATTTTGATGATTATATCTAGTACTGCAATCAATATATCATTACGACATTAAGCCAGTTCCCTTCCTCGTGCCAAGCCTACCAAGTGTGGAAACTTTTCAATGTTACATAGGGGGAGGGAAGTGTATTAATTCCAAATGGTCACTTCTATTTATCCCTAAAAGATTTTATGTCACCTCAAATCTGTACTTAACCTTGTCTCATTAAAGTTCTATTGCTATATTGCACAACTGTCGTGCCTTTATTCCTGAAACCTTCATGATTGTCAGCCTTGATGTGACTTATAATTAAGTTAAGTGGAAACCTGTGGTAAAGACTATAATTTATCTTATTAAAATACATCACCATTGTTCATACTAAGTATAACAAAGGAATTCAGAAGGAAGCCCATAGTTTTTCAAAAACGAGTAGTTTGATATTCAAGGAACAAGGCATTTATCTTCTACAAGGTCAGACAAATTGAAAATTGGCAAGCACAGATGGGAGGCTAGTTATAGAGACATGAGCTAGTAGTACAAGGTGTGCTACTTTTAGATGTTGAAGCGGTAAGAATATTTAATGCATGTGGATGGCTAGGATACTTTTTAAGGTTAACAAAATTTGATGAGGACTCAGTAGCTGAATTTGTGAGTACATTTGAAGAAGGGAAAGAAACTGTGTGGGGATTGACAGTGGTCACAACAGAGGAGTGGATATTAGAAGTTACTAGATTAACAATGGTTGGGGAACATTACCCCAATGTGCATGATTCTAGATCAACTAGGGCCCAGTTTACCCTACTATGCAACCCTCCATTGGAGATTACCAAACAAGGGTGCAAAAGAATGTCTATCCCTCCACCGTATAATGAGTTGGCTATGAATATCATCAGGTATTTTACATGTGAAGGGATATTTTCCAATTTACACGCACATCATTTCAAATTAATGAGTTATGTAAGGCATAATCTACCAGTAAATGTCCCAAATTTCTTGTATAATATGCTATGCATTAGTGCTGAGGAGACCCAAAAGGGAAATGCAAATTTTGTCACCCACCATGCCCTAGTTAAATTGTTAATAGAAAGATCTCTTAGGGATGCCTCTCCCATGGCATGGTCAGAGTTTGTCAAGCACAAAAACCTACAACCATAGGTTAACCCTAATGTACAAATTGGTCATGATAATGCAATACGAACTGACCCAACCGTTGAACAAGATACCCAAGGGGAAGAAATTGTAAATCTTCAAGAAAGTGTGCCCTTACTTGATCATGAGAGAAATGTACCTACTTCCTCTCAAACCAAAGGAAAACAAAAATTGGAGGAAGAAAATTTAGTTCCTGCAACCAAACCACAAATCCCCACTTCTACGAAGGGGAAGAAAAGGAAGTCGGTTCCTGCAGTAGCTACTCCTACAGCAGAGAAACCGAAGAAGGATACTAAGAAAAAGGCTATAGAAATTGTGGAAACCCCTGTGCAAAGGAGTCCTAGAATGAGAGGAAATCTCCCTGGATCATCCTATGAAATCCAACCCACTTCTTCTTTGCAATTTGATGAACAACCCAATGTGTACATTATTCCAAACGACTCCCCAAATCAGTCTGCAGTTCCAAAATTTCCACCGCATTCAACAGAAACTTATGAAGCCAAACCTGATGTTTACCAAAATAGTCCCCATGAAATCCATCAGGATATTCTAGACATTAATGAGGAGAATGCCTCAGTAATCCATCAGTCAGCCTATGCAGAAACTGCCTTAGTGCCCTACAATAGAACTTGGTTAATAAGTTTCTTAGAGCAGTCTTGGAAGGAATAGAGGAGGAAAAGAAACTAGGTAGAAGATTGTGGCCCAATCACCTTTCAAACACTTCTCTTTGGATTGCATAATAAGTGTGTTCTAACAAAAAAATTATGGGGAGAGGAGAAGAAGAAACTAAAAAGAATAATAACAGAGCAAGGGGAAGAAATTGCAGAATTGAAAGAACAATTGGCAAAGAAAAAACAAAAGATGGATCATGCCCTCAAATTGGCTGATCAAATAATTTCATGTAGGCCACCTCCTAGGGTCTATACCATCTGTTTGAAAGAACAATTACTCTTGTTCTAGCTAATGATGACCATTAAAGATATAGACTCTGAGTTCAAGTCAGCCCAAGAATTTTATGGCCTTTACCAGACTCTTCCCTCATGGCAAAAAAATCTACTTTGTGAACTGTACATGCATAACTTCATTATCCCAGGTGAGACTGAGTGGAATCCTCTACTCTACATAGGGTATATACACCTAAGGGAATTAATGTCCTAGATGCATAATAAATCCAACTATGATAGGAAGTTGGAAAACTATAGGGAGCAGGAGAAAACAAAGCCATTACCATTAAGAGAAAAGAGCAGCAAGCTAGATATACTCCTCAAAGATTGGCTCAATTTGAATTATGGAAAAATTAAGGAGGAAACAAGGGATAAAATTTTTGGGATTCGTACACATGTCTATATGGAATATGATGGTTTGTCTTACTTTATCTTCCAGAGAGCCTTGGCTGGAGCCAAAAGTAGATGGGGTAGGTTATCTGAGGCATTGAAGAAATCAGAGCCACACAGTCCCATCAACCTCCAAGCAACTATTCAAAGAGAACCAAAATACATCCACTCACCATGCAGCCACCGATGCTCCTCTAGCCCCTGTATGACATTAATACTGACAGGCTTGACCGAATGCAGGAAAATAAAAGAGTAGATGTCTAGGAGAAAACAAGGGGGTTCTACTACACCTTCAAAATCTAAAGGAGAGGGAGAACAAAGGTTGGAGATTTTAGAGAAACTACCATAAGATGTAATTCTTGAGGACATGCATTCAGCTTGCCAAGGGGAAAATGATGAGACCATTTTACTATCCTTATACTATGTTTTTAAGTATTATCAGAATAATTGTGAGCTTTTGGTTAGTTGAACTTATGTCAAGTACAGATAGAACCATTAAACCATAGGTGGAATAGATATGTCATATTATGCCAATATTATATATATGTTGCAGTATTTCATATAATAATCAGAATGTGTGTTCTAACATCTGGAATAATTTGAATAAGCTACTTGTATGAATATATTTTGCATGATAACTAATCCTGCTAGGAAGTAGGAGTCACTAGGAGTGGTTGACAGCATTGAAGGAAGATGTTAAAGACTAGTTTCGAATGGATAAGCCATCATGGCATCAGAAGACATGACTATCGCAAATCAGGAGCCACTATTTCAGAGATGCATGAATGTAGATTTTCTATATTCCCTCCGTATTCCCAACATATTGACTTGGTCACCCTGACTTCATTGCATATGTCATGGGCTGTTGTGTTTCCTATTTTTTCTCTTTGACACGGTTTTAGTTAGATAGTTCCTTTTTCTGTTTCAGAATAAAGAAGTCAATCCTCTATTTATAGGGATGAGATTGATAGTTTGGAATTTTGGAGATTTTTGGAATACAATGATCTGATTGTATCTTACACAGCAAGTTCATTTTTCAGTTTCATGTATCATTCTCATGTAATCAGTTTTGAAAGATAATGAAGTAACTTTTGGTTCATATTCTGTGTTCATAGATTAGCATAAGTCGACCAAGGGGGCCCACTTGGTAGGTGGATTAGAGTAGAAGTAGAATAAATTTACTTTTTGCATTTCCAACATTCTAGATATAAAATTATAGTTTCTTCCTGCAGCATTGTACTTTGTGAATGTTCCTGTAGCGCCTGCAAGGATAGTTATAGTGAATGCTCTAGGTTGGAAGAATAGGTTTAAGTAGATTTTGCAAGTTGTAGCATTCATTTTAGTAAGGATTAAGTGTGTTTCCTTTCCTGCAGCCCTAGTATAGATTCTTTTCATGTACTTTACTTTCCTGCAGCATAGGTAGAATGGCTCTTTAAGGAACTTAGTGCACATACTATGTTGTACCATTTCAAGTATATGTCCCTAGGTTGAAAAACTAAATGCACCTCATGGTGGGAGAAGTGATCTTTAGATTGAATAAAATATTCCTAAGAGAGGCTTTGGGCATGATTACTAAGCACCTATTGTGAGGCGGTTCAATGATGAGAAAAAATGTGAAGAGGCCCCGAGCTTGATGCCACTCGCATAATAGATTAGGAAAATCTCAGAAACTTGGGCTGATAATAGTGTGATAGATTTATTTAGATCCTAACTTGTATCCAACATCCTTTCCTAGACACTCAGCCTACCTTACCGAGTGACACCTCACTTGCTTACCTCATATCACTTAAAGTCATGCTTTTTTTTGTATCACCCTCGCCACACCTCTAAATTATGGTGTGTGGATGTGATGGGGGCATTATTTGTTCATCTTCCCACTTGTACTAGGCACATGCTCCATCTAATTCATTTGACACTGGGCACCATATATTCCTTTTATAGATATCATACACGTGTTTAATTCCTTCCTATACAATAACCACTTAAGGATGTTCACACATGTTACTGATGGCATTCTTCTTTCAAGAAGTCTAGCATGTGATTACACTGTACCTGCACATAGTTTGATTCCCAATCCTTTTCCACTCCATCTACTCCTTGATTAGATAGCCAGTTAGCTAGTTTATTTTCCTCCCTATAGCAATGTGAAATTGTGTACGAGGAGAAGGTAGGGAGAAGTTTAATTACTTCCTGCAACATGTATTGGAGCGCCCAATTTATTGAATATTTAGCTGATAAGTAAGATATCATTATTAGGGAGTCACCTTTGATGTGTAGGTTAGTTACTCCCATTCGAATAGACAATCTAAACCCACATAATATTGCGTGTGCCTCATGTTGGAATTAATGGGAAGTGTGTACTAAGAGGGGAGGGGTGAATCAGTACCTCTAAAACTTTTGTATCCTTTTTCAATTAACCATTGTGTAATCAATTATATATCCATTCATCTGATCTATACTATCTTGATGTGAGTTATATCAATTCATAAACTTAACATACATGAGAACATTCATAGAAACATTCATGAGAGTAATTACCACATAACACAAGCTATGATATCATAGAAAACTCTTGTTAGGAAGTAAAAACTACGCTGGGGATGGCACCCACAAAATCTTCACTATCTGCAGATTGGAAGGGGCCGGTTAAGGTTTACAATTTGATCACTTTTGATGATCTACCCGGTTAAGAGGATTTGTGGAGACTTTTTAAAGTCTACTCGGTTAAGAGCTTTAGCAACACTGTTGAGTGTGCACTCTGTTAAGAGATTTGTAGTTGGAATGTTAAATCCACCTTCCTTGAAAGGATTTTTACACTTTTCTCCACTTGTTAGTATGATAGAAAATTACAATTTGAACTGGTAAATGCAATCTCTTATTTTTGATATAGATCCATTTTAGTTTACATTAATAAGATTATCACCTAATGTGATTAAGTAATACCTCTGATTCTCGGTAGACTCTATTCTTGGTTCTTGCTAACCAAATTCACCTTTGGCTGTTGTGGCTCTTGAAACTTTCAATCTGATGCATAGATGTGCTCTTAGGCTTCATTCATCCTCTCTTCTATATTCATACATTTATATTGAATGATTGCATCATCTATTTTTAAGATGGATTGATATCATCAAGTTTCACAAAAAACAATGTTAACTCTAAGATCAGGTTTACAATCTTTACCTTGATCTCCTAGTCTATGTGTTTTAAATTAGTTAGACTAATTAAAGCACTTACATTCATGTTTCTTCTCCCTAAATAAATGGTTTTAAAAACAAATCAAGATTCTATAAATAGAATAAGACTGCTTTATCTAACATGCAAGTTAGATCCACTTTTTGTAGGCTATAACTGACTCTCAGTTTCTGTCGATTAGTTATGCTTTGAATTCAATTGATTGTCTCTCAGGTTTTTTCTCTTGGTTTTCTCTTTAACTGTCTCTCAATTTTCACTTTATCCTGCATGTTGGGTTCCTCTTTATCCTTCTGACTTTGCAATTTTTTGTGTACACATAACGTTGTGTCGTCGGTTCTCTTTGTACTTAGCCATTTTCAGTTTGCTCTTTGTCCAGTCTTTCGGTGTATGCTTACCGAAAGTGTTGTTTGCATACTAATGAAAAAATAATGTCATCAATCTCCCCCTTTTACATTAGTATCAAAAATTGACATGTGCAAAATACTAAAAAAATGTTATGTACGTACAACATATATAATCCTTAGTCATCTCATGACTCCCCCTATGTATATGCCGATATATCTGTACATATGATATCTTTCCCTCTATAAATACATATACATATCATTTTCCCCATATGAATATACATATACATATCATTTTCCCCCTTTTTTTGATATTAAGGGAAAAGGTCTATACCTTATAGCTTGTCAAAAATGTGGGAGTGTGAAGAATTCATGTCTTCCATCATTTTCTCCCATTGTTCCTTTAATTTCTCTAGATCCATGTGCTCGAGTGTGATCTTGGAGTGCATATCATAGATGTTATCTGCTATAGAGATCTCGGGGGTTTCTATCAGTTGTCATGCTGAACTGATGTGTTGTTGAAGCAATGTTAGATTTAGTAGAAGTTGAGCTTGGAGCTCGGTGACTTCTTCCCTGAAGTGTGTCTCTGCTTCCCACAGTTCCTTCCTTAACCTCTTTATTTCAATGATTTTCTCATAATATAACTTAATTTCATTGTCTCCTTCAGTGGTTAAGCTATTAGCACTGTTAGCTAGATCTGAATCTAAATTTGCTATGTTTTCACTATTCTCTTTAGTGAATTTTTCTAGTGTGCTTAGTTGTTGAATCAAGGAAATAGATTCAATTATAATTGGATCTAACTCAGTAATAAATTTTGAAAGATTTACCTTTTTGACTACCACTTCTTGGTTGATGTTCTCAATTATTTTCTGCTGGTACTTCTGCCTAGCTCTCTCTTTAATAGCCTTCTCTGCATCAATGTTTTGAGTGGTAATATCTTTGGTGAGAGTGGCTAGTTGATCAAGAATTGGCTTATTTTGATCAATATCAACATTGGGAACAATCTAGTGTAAGATGTCCCTATTTGTTTCCAGTACCATTGAGTCTCGGTGTTGTTTCCTTTGCTTTTCCTGTAATGCCTTCCTTTGGCATATTTCACTGTATTCTTGTAATGCTTCATAATCAAGTGTAGTTGGGTCACATTTTGGTATCTCAATAATTTAATCCAAAGTGACTTCCAACTTATTCTTCTTAGATTTCTTCTTCTTCTTTTGAGTTGCACTTGAATGTAAAACCATTGCCAATTCTCGGCTTTGTTTTTTGTGCTTGATGAAGTTACTTGTTGTGCTTATTTTTGTTGCTTTGATTCGGTTTCAGCTTCTTGGTTTTTTGTAGACGTCTCCAAATTAACCTTCACATTGTCGGAAACAACTTTGTTGGTTTCCTCAGGAGTGCCATCTTTAGGTTTATCTCCTTCATCGATGTCCTTAGCTTCATCTTTCTTTGTTTGTGCATCCTTTTCTATTGTGTCTGCATCTGCTTTCTTTGTATCTCCTCATGTAACCTTGTTAGTATCGGTTACTGTGTGAGTGTCTCCTAAGTACTTTTGATCATCGGTTTTATCTTTCTTTTCCTGTTCCCTTGCATCCTTAAGAGTATCTTTTTCAGGCGACTTATCTTTTTATTGTAGAATATTTATATCTTGTATCAATATTCACATGTTTCCTGGTATATTCACCTGTGCAATATCAATTCCAGTGTTCTTCTCATTAGTTGTGTCATTTGTAACATTGACATCTTCATCTTTGTTTACTTCTTCTATTGGATCATCAGTTATGTTGATGATAGTATTGTCCACAATATTATCCTTTGTGGTGTCAGACCATATTTTTGTTGCCAGTTGTGTCTTGTTCTTCCTTGTCTAACTCAACAAATGTATCATCTTCTTTATATTTTATTAAGATTTGTTCTTGAGTTTCCTTATCAACATCTTTCTATTGTAGGTATTTCTTGGGGCTTTCTTCCTCAGTAGGTCTCTTTAGAATTTTACACCATTTCTTGTGGCTTTCTTATTCAAGGTCTATAAGCTTCCCTTCATGAAATTTGTAGGCTCTCAACTTCAGTGAGAATTCCTTTTTGTGGTTCTCCATCATCTCATCAATTTATTCCTTCTTGGATTCGGAAGGCATGAGAGTAACAAGTACTCTTTCTCCTATTTCCTTCTCACTCTTCAAAGCAAATGTCCATCTAGAGTATAGTCTATCCAAGAGGTCCCTTGGTACATTATTGCTTTCAAACTGAATCAGTACATATTTGAACTTGTACATCTTTTCTATCATGGCGTCTTCAACTTTGTTATGATATTATG
This sequence comes from Thuja plicata, assembly GCA_018584345.1. NCBI lineage: Eukaryota > Viridiplantae > Streptophyta > Pinopsida > Cupressales > Cupressaceae > Thuja > Thuja plicata. Next base: position 3,980,428 of record MU227859.1, on the reverse strand, counting down.
GATCTAGTTTCAACCATCTTCTAATCTTAGAATCTATAATAGATCCTAAATTTGCAATAGATTTGCATATGTCATCAATGATTTCTGGATCTTTAACCTTGACATTTTCTGCCTCTACTGCTTCATCTTGCTTGGTGTCTTCAATATCTTCTCGAGTTCTGATGAGCTTCCTTACTATTTTGTTTAGCCTTCTCTTTGGTGTGGCCTCTTTCCTCTTGTATGTTCTTACTTTTCCTTTCTTCAAAGGTGAAGGACTTGAATCCTTATATGTTTGACTTCTTGTTCTAGAAGTAGTTGTTGTTGGTTGGTGGAGGAGGTGGTGAATCTAACTCTGTGGCCTCAGAGTCATTATTTTCTTCAGCTTCACCGATAGGTAGTTGTCCTTCGATTTCTTCCTCCTTTTCAACTTCCTCTTCCTGCTATGTTTCTTCCTTTGTTGCTGACAATATTTTCTTGAGGTTCTTTACCATTTTTGTCCTTTTTCCTGACAATTTTCTTGACAACCAGGCTAGATTTTATTCTTGTTTTGGCCTCCTCATAAGTTCCAAACTTAGGTTGTTTCTTATCTAATGGTTTATTTAACAAGGCATCAATTTATTTAGATGCTAGATCTATATTTATCTCATATTCTAATGGTTGAAGCCATGTTGTCCTCGGTACAAAAGGTTTGATATAGGTGTGGTTTGTATCAACCATGAAACATATTTCATTTTTATACTTCTCAATGAGTTTCTCAGGGATCCTTACCCTCTTTTGCATTCGGTCTTTGAATACATTAAAGTATTCATCCATGAATGTCTCAAAATTATCTCATAGTGTGGCTATGTGTTCACTGATCTGCATGGTGACTGGTTTTGTGCTATCACATTTGACATCTCGTACCGATGGGAATGTTTCTTGAAAGTAGAAGAAAATGCACATTATGAGTGAGCCAAACTTACATGTGTTTGACTTCGCATTCCTTATAGTCTTCAAATTATTATATCTAACTAGTTCAATAGGAGTTCAGATAAGTCCAGCTGTGTTCCCTTATTCACAATCTTATAAGCCGTGTCTACTGCGCCAAATGCTATGCTGTTCATCCTGTTGGCTTGAAAGAATTTATAGCCTAGAACGCATGCACCAAATTTCATCTCATCATTGGTAATGGTGGAAACCTTCAATCCTCTACCATCCCATTTGGCTCTTGTGATCTTTTCAGTCTCAGCCTTTGGTGGGTGCTTTAGTGCTTTTAACTTCTCGGTTACATGGTAATCGGTGACTGCATGGATAACATCTCAGGTTATCATCTTTGGTTCATCCAGCCAAATTTTATGATTGTGCATTCAATTTGGTACTAACCGAATCCACATGGTTTTGAAGACCTTTGGGAATAACAGGGAATTAGTGAGCCCTTTCACTTCTATATGTTTATTCTCATCTTTCAAAGTTCCATCTTCATTGCATAGCTTCTTATAAGCTTGTTCAACCTCTGAATCACCAATTTCTGCAATCTTGCAGTGTATAAATGCCTGAACATCTTCGATGAGAAAAACCCTAGCTGGTATTTGCAAGAATTCTCCAGCATCATTGGGTTGTGAGGCAACCTCAGGGTGAATCTTGTAGTGTGGTTCCTCACATGCTGAATTCTTGATGAGCTTAAACTCATCCTTCTTGGTGTTCTTTGATTTTACAGTTCTTGAAGTTGTAGCCATTTTCAAATTTAGGGCTTTCTGTGAAATATGTGAAATAGAGTTGTTGGTTGTCATAGAAGTTACTGTATACACTAGTTGTTGTTTCTAATCTTCTTTGGAGTGTTGGTGGTTGAGTTGTAGTTGCTCTGTGATCCTATCGCTTTCTACTCAAAAAGCACTCTCATCGCTTTGCTCTGGTCGTGGTAAACAATGAGTTCATCCCATTGCCCTTTTATAGCAATTTGACCTAAAAGGTGTGTCATTAATGCTTACCAAATCCTTGGTGTGTGAAGACAGAGTTTGTCAGTTAAGACTTCAACTTCCCTTTGGTGACAACATGAAGTTTCAGGGTGGTCATTATACCTCTTGATTTTACTGACGAGTTTCGGTATTGCAAACAACTTGTTCACTTTTCTCGGTTACCGACGAGACTCAATTTACACTAGAAAATTTTCCTTTTAACCGACGCTTCTTGGTAAGTGTAGGCAATCTCAGCTTTGAGTGAATACCGACGAATTTCGGTAAGTATGCACGATAGCATAGTTATCACATATTTTAACAAGTAGTACCATGATGCATCTTTACTTATGCTAATTTGGCATTTAATCAACATATTATGGAATTGATGTAAAATAATACATAATGTAATGCAGTTCCATACTTACTTGTTTTGCTTAGGTGGGGGTGGTGATGTCACCAGATCCATTAGATGGGGTGTCACCATTTGCATTGCTTGGTCCAGCTTCATCATTTTTTGAAGCTTTTCTCCACATTTTGTCTCTTTCTCTCCGGATGTCTTCAATGGTGTTTCCATTGGGACATGTTTTGGTCTCTATCATTTGGTCTCTGCAGTCTTTCTTGAGATAACCAACTTTATGACAGTGTAAGCATGCTATTCCCATGTTAGTCCAGCCTCTAGACTTTCTAGTCCACTGTCTCATATAGTTTTCAGCAATGTGACTAAATCTTCCACACATTGTACAATTTGTCCAAGTGTTGTAACCCCATACATACTGGTTACTGACTCTTTTTTTATTGATAGGGATTTTCTTGACCTTTAGGCTTCCATGCTTGCCTTTTCTTTTTCCAGCATTCAAGAGTTGTGTGCCCATTCATTTTTCAAGTAGGACAGTATTTGTCCATGTAGGTTTCCTTCTTTGGTTGTTTCATCTGAGACTTACATTCATATGCTTTATGTCCTTTCTTGTTACATTTATAACAAAATCCTATGAATGAAGATGTAGATTTAGGAATACCTTTCATTTTTCCTCTGCATACATTTGATGTATGGCCTTACTTTCCACAGTGATTGCATGTAAGCTTTCTTGGTCTTGAATTTGTATAGACATTCTTTGGATCAGTTTGATTTGATGATTCTCCATTCTTGGTAAAACCTAGACCTGTGTTGTTGTTGACTCTTCGTTGTCTTCAAGAAAATCATCCATTCTTTTATTGCTTTCTTCAACTTTCTCAATAATTTCATTATGCTGCTGCTGAATTCTTATTTCATGTTTCAACTTTTCATTCTCATCCCCTAGCTCACCGATAGCTTCTATTATTTCAGTGAGCTCAACATTTATTCTATTTGCCTCTTGACTCATAAGAATAATCTGATTTGTAATCTCCTGGTGATGCTCTATAAGTATTTGTATTTCAGACTCTTTTTCTTGTAGTTTTTCTGTAATCTTTCTTCTATCATCAATAGATAGTGTTCTTTAGATTACTCAGCTTGTCTACCATTTTTCATGACATCAATCATCCTTACCATTTGTGTCTCTTGATCAATTTGTAGAGATTTAACTTGCCTAGCCAGATGTGATTGATTTCAGTTAGGCTTGTGATGCTTTCTTCTGATGTATCTGATGCTTTGCTTGTAGTTGATCCTGAAGACTCAAAGAAATCTGGTATCTCTTCCTCATGATACAAAGTCTCATTACAGCGAGATGCCATAATCTTTGTTTCATCTAGCAACTATCTCATATTGATTCTAGCGTCTATATACCGTTCATAGAACATATGAATTTCTAGCTTCTTATTTTCAATATTTTTATCAAGTATGTACTTCTACATTGTATGATCTTTTCTCTTAAGCCTTTAATATTTTTCAAACAAGAGACTTAGCTCTGATACCAATTGTTGGAATTAATGGGAAGTGTGTACTGAGAGGGGAGGGGTGAATCAATACCTCTAAAACTTTTGTATTATTTTTCAATTAACCTTTGTGTAATCAATTGTATATCCATTCATCTGATCTATACTATCTTGATGTGAGTTATATCAATTCATAAACTTAACATACATGTGAACAATCATAGAAACATTCATGAAAGTAATTGACACATAACACAAGATATGATATCGTAGAAAACTCCTATTAGGAAGTAAAAACTGCGGTGGGGATGGCACCCACAAAATCTTCACTATCTGGAGATTGGAAGGGGCTGGTTAAGGATTACAATTTGACCACCTCGGATGATCTACCCAGTTAAGAATATCTATGGAGAACTGTTAAAGTCTACTCAGTTAAGAGATTTGTAGTTGGAATATTAAATCCACCTTCCTTGAAAGGATTTTTACACTTTTCTCCACTTGTTAGAATGATAGAAAAATATAATTTGACCTGGTAAATGCAATCTCTTATTGCTGATACAGATCCATTTTAGTTTACATGAATAATATTATCACCTAATGTGATTGAGTAATACCTATGATTCTCGGTAGCCTTTGTTCTTGGTTGTTGCTAACCAAATTCACCTTTTTCTGTTCTGGTTCTTGAAACTTTCACTCTGATCCATAGATGTGCTCTTAGGCTTCATTCATCCTCTCTTCTATATTCATACATTTATATTGAATGATTACATCATCTATTTTTAAGATGGATTGATATCATCAAGTTTCATGAAAAACAATGTTAACTCTAAGATCAGGTTTACAATATTTACCTTGATCTCCTAGTCTATGTGTTTTAAATCAGTTAGACTGATTAAAGTGTTAGAAACACTGAGAGGGGGGGGGGTGAATCAGTTTTTGTCTACTTATCTTTATTTCAGCAACTTGAAACTTAAATCAAATAGATAAAAAATGAAGCATAACACAAGAACACATAACACAAGATATGATTACGGGGAAACCTTGATTAGAGGAAAACCCCGGTGGGAATTAGTACCCACAAATGATTGTACTAGTCTTATGAACTTGTTAGAGTTCCTTTGCCCTGTTAGGAGCAGTCTTTACAATGAAAGTATAATGACCCTATTAGGAGTGTTTACAAAACCCTGTTAAAGGTGAATGGCTCACTGCTAGAGCTCACTACCCAATAGGATGAAGGCTACAACCTTCACGTAATAGATATATACTATATCAAAGATGAACTTCTGTAATGACACTGTTGTCTAATCAGTTCTATTTATGCGTTGATGCTTTAATCTATTGAAGAATTCTAGTTCATATTGATTTTCTCATACTGATTTGCTCATATTGATCTTTTGTATATCTTCTCTTTTTATTTTCGACTCTCACTCTTAATACAAAATTGCATGTCTAAGTATATATACATGCCTGAATAGATGAGACCAAAAACAAGACCTTAGTTGACCCAATAACAACATACACAACACTTCCAAACAATTTGGCTTAAGCGTGTTTACATGAGTGTTAAAGCCATAATTACCAACATATTGCAATAGGTGCATGGCCATTACAAAATAAAATATTATACGCTAATCCAAAATATGAGATCGGCTTCATACTCTATTTTCTGAACTACTAGTGGCACTTAATCTTGCTGTAGCTTCTCTGTACTGTCACACCGTACCATATGTGTATAGACTAATCTTGATGACATATCATAAATCTTAAGTATGGAGGCGCATAGTTTTATTCAATCGTACGCATGTGCACTGATCAGCTGCATATCTTTGTTCTGTTATGTCTTCTATACTTAGCCAATTTTATCTTCCAAGTTTTCTTGAAAAAACTTCATATGACTTTGTTGCCATAATGACAACACAAAATTAGTCATATACACCTTGAGTGTCAACTTGCCAACATAAAGCACTTACATTCATGTTTCTTGTCCCTAAAGAAATGGTTTTAAAAACAAATCAAGATTCTATAAATAGAATAAGACTACATTATCTGACGTGGAAGTCAGATCCACTTTTTGTGGGCTGCAACTGACTCTCGGTTTTTGTCAGTTGGTTATGCTCTAAAATCAGATGACTGTCTCTTGGGTTTGTTCTCTTGGTTTTCTCTTTAACTATCTCTCAGTTTGCACTTTATCCTGCACGTCAGGTTCCTCTGTTTGGTTCCTCTATCAGGTTCCTTTGTCGGGTTCCTCTTTATCCTTTTAACTCTGCAATTTTCAGTGTACACACAAAGTTGTGTCATCAGTTCTCTTTGTACTTAACCATTTTTGGTTTTCTCTTTGTCTTGTCTTTCGGTGTATGCTTACCGAAAGTGTTGTTTGCATACTAATGGAAAAATAATGTTATCACCTCAGCCATGTTATTTGATCCTTTGAGAGTTTTCAGTGTCCTGCTACTACAAGAGATTTATCCCACCTCCTTATAGAAAACCCACACCAGACTTGCCTGGATTTCCTTTGCAAGCACCATCAAAATTCAATTTTATGTGATTGGAGTCTGTGGTATCCATTTAATATCCTTTCTTATTTGGTTTTTTGGCATTCTTCCTACTAGAACCCCTTTGAATGGGATAGAAATATGCTTCCAACTGTTTAGAATGATATTGTCGAATGATGTGAAGGTAGAAGAGAGTGCCTTCACCTTTGATACATGTGCATTAACTATTTTGGAGACATGTTTTTCCACCAATATGTAGACCTGGTCTTTCGATGAGGCATGTTTCTTGAAGATTCTTTTATTTGTCTCCCACCACAGAGACCAACCTACTGTAGCCGGATTACTCTCCAAATAATTCAGAAGAAAGATTCTTGATGTAATAGAGGCCATTGGTGAAGGATTGTCTTGAGTGATCCGTATAGGGGCCCTGCCACCCAAGTTTACTGAGAGACCATTTCCAAATATTCTATGCGTAATTACAGCCTACCAAAAGATGATTAGAGTCCTCCACTAATAAATGACATAAGGGGAAAGGGAATGTGTCCGTGATCCCAAGGCATTTTAATCTCATTCTAGATAAAATCCTATTCTGGATTGCCAACCATAAGAATACCCCAATCTTAGGCAGGATCACATTATGCCAAGCAAAATTTAGTATAGGCATTTGGGAGTTTGGGGTTATAACTAGAGATTTGTAGCCTTATTTGACTGTATATTTACCTAAATTAATCTTTGTCCATATCAGTTGGTCCATTTCACCATTAATAGATAAGAACCTTGTTCTTAGTATACCCTCCAACTGCAGTTTCTCTACTTGTGGTATGGGTAGATGGGAGAAGTCCTTCCATTTACAAATCACATCTCTCCAATTAAAATAATCATGGATCCTGTCCCCCCAGCATTTCTCTAGGATGGTTTTATCCCTTTGAAGATTAGGGAGGGTAGATAATTGAGGAAAGCCATTCCATGACTCTAACCAGAACAATGCCTGGGAGCCTGAGTTTATTTTCCATGAGAGATTAGGGAGAATGACATATCTTCTGTTAATAATAAAGTTTCACATGACTAAACCTTTGGGGGGGTTACTAATTGAGAAAATTCTTTCTGGGTCATCTGAGTCAAGGTACTTTACTCTAATGATCTTAGCCCATAGGTTGTTTGGGCATTCATAAATTTTCCAAGACAGTTTTGCACCTAGGCTGAGATTCCTTTCATGAATTCTATGGAAGCCTAAACCCCCACTAGCTCTAGGTTTATAGAAACTGGGCATTGTGCCATTTTAGCATGCTTTCCATTTCAAATTTTGTGAGGTGAACTTTATTTCTTAGATCAATTTTATGTGGTTCACAAGTCAAATCCATTTGGACATTATCTTTTTTACCATAACAAAACATATCTCTACTCTTTCCCTCAATCATCCTTGTTCCCTCCTTTAAGATTCTAATATTCTACTCCTTTTTCATTACCAATGGGATTTATCTAAACATTCTTTGAGTTGTTTCTGACATTTTGTGATCTCTAAACATTAAATTTTCAACACATATGGAGTTCTCAAAGATCTTCATATCTATTGTAGCTTTCTTTCCAATGTGGGCTGCTGCCATTTATACATATTCAATTTGGGCCTTCTCTTGTGATTGCTTGCATTTCTTCCGATTATAGTCTTCCACCTCTTCTCTTTTTGTATTGCAATCTTCAATGTCTTCCCCTTCTCAAGGGTAACATAACTCAACATATCCATAAAAATCATATATGTCATCATCTATCTCTTTATCTTCATCTCATTTATCTATTTATGCTCTCTATAACTCTAAGAAGACAACATTTCGCTGACATCTATCAACTAACACTTTCCCTAACTCTTCAATAGATATAGTATATTCTTGTTATAAAAATTTTGCCTCTTAATTGATTCTTAACTCAATGGATTTCCTCTTTAAAAATGGCTCATGCTCACAAGCCAATATTTATCCTCACCATTCTTTTCACCTTCTCATAACTCTTCAAAAATTTTGTTGTATATTTATATTTACTTATTGTTCCATAACTCACATTCCTCCTACAGACATCATAATTCTTCTAACTCAATTTTTAACATTGCACCAATTCTTTAAATTGCTAATATACTTTTTGTCATCAAATTCCACCTTCTGTGGTCTTCATAGACATTGAAATTTTGGTTTCCTTCAGCATAAGATGGAAATTACAACTATAAAACATAATAAAGATAAAGGCACTTCCTACTGATCTATTTGGTCTACAGAAAGATAAAGGCATATCTTCAAAGGAGAAACTAATTTATAAAGTATATGTCATGGGTTTTTCCTTGAGTCATCATGCATGGTATATAGTTGCAGAAAAAAATGGCACATGAGATAAGACACTAAAAGAATTTTAATATAGCTTTTGTTGTCTAGTATTTCCTGTAAAACTTAAAGTTTCATCAATTATTATTGCATATAAAATGGAGTTTCGTTAAATGACTCCTAGTAGATAATAGTGCTTAATGATAAGGAAGGAAACAAATCAAGTTCCCAATTGTTTCTACTTGAATTATAAAACCTCTATCATGAACAACCCAAAATCTCTTGCAGATTCATCTCATTCAACACTGAAGCTATCAACAAGAAACTCTCTTTGTTTACATGATATATTTTGACCGGTATCATATATAGCTCAATGAGAAACAAAGGAAGTACATGTGGCATTAAATGTTTTAAAACCCAGATATACATTTTCTTTTATTATGAATCATACCCAATATAGCTAAACAAAACTTCATTCATGAAGTCAATCAAGGATCTTAGAATTAACCCAAGCCACTAATAATTATAATAATAATGCACCCCAATAGCTCAACAAGTGTAGTGACTAGACAACAAATAAACATTATTACTAAATTTTGGTACTAAAACTTTAATTAAATCAATGATAGAATAAAATTGGCTTTTAGAACATTATTTAACCCACTTATCTTTTAGAAAATGGATTACAAATCAAAGACATCGAGTTTATAGCGCCAAGGTTACACTTTTTATTTCTTAAGTTATCAATATTTAAGAAGTTATTGCTCAAAATTTCATTCAAGGTTCTCAATAGAAGAGTTACTTTCTCTCAATTTCAACATTTACACAATCAAAAAGGATACTTAGAAAAACCACATCCAAAATTCTGATTTATAACCATAGTACACTATGTACATTATATTACATTTAGCTTCCACCAGCAGCCTCAACAGTAACCTTGGAATCCCCCTCGATTTTAATCCTGGTGTAACCCAAGTTAAGAGAGAAATTCAGCCCCCATAAGAGAGCCATAGCCTCTGCCTAGTTGATCGAGTGGTCAATGAGGGGACTAGCATAAGCATCCACCATTCTCCCCCAGTGATCCCATACGATTCACCCTCCAGCTTGTAGCTCGCCCTGGACAGACCCATAAAAATTAAGTTTTTGCTAGGAGGCCTGAGGGGGGTCCAAAACAGTCTCCTTTCTAGCTCTTAGTTTAGTGTTGTCAAATTTGGCAAACCCCTTACCCAATCCCCAATCTTTATCAATCTTCCAGTCAAAATCATTAGGAGGGAAATTTGGGCTTTTCCAGCTTCCCGCCAGCAGATTTTCCTGTAAGATTTTATACCCAAGATAGAATACATCCTTTATTGTGAGTTTTGTATCTTTGAATATCATGTTATTGCATTCCTTCCAAATTACCCAATAAAATATGGGGGGAATTTGGTTCCATAAGAGTTTTATGAGCGGGTGCTGTGAAGGTGAGTGCCACTCAAGTAGCATATCCTAGATGCTATGGTTTGAAGCCCACGGAAGGTTGAGTCTAGAGACGATCTCCTGCCATATCCCAAAAATGAACTCATAGTGAAGCATGATATGGTTAGAACTTTCCCCAGCTTTCGTGAAAAGGAAACATCTGTTAGCAAGGCTAAACTCTCTTTTCAAAAGATTGTCAAGGGTGAGGATTTTTCCATGGAGCATTGTCCACCAAAAGAAGTTAACTTTAGGGATTAATTGGGGCTTCCAAACCTTCATCCAATAAGAAGTGTTAGCATTGTCATTGATAAGTAGACCATAGGCCAATTTGACAGAGAACCCGCTATGTTGAGTGTGTCTCCAAAGCAATCTATCAGGTCATTCTATGATAGGAATGTGGATCGAAAGAAACAAGTCACTAAGTTTAGTTGCCGGGTTGTTTAGGTCTGGTCTTCCCTGAAGATGTGGGAGGAGGTCAATCCACTTACCATTAGAGATAAAGTTAGAGACCAGCGAACCAACACCAAGGGTCACAATGTTCCTCAGCTGAGAGAAGTGAGAGTTCCTGAGAATGGTGTCTGGCAGCCAGGGGTCATCCCAAAATCTGATCTCCTTACCATTACCCAACAACCAGAGGGTCCCCTTTTCCATGATACCTCTACATTTAAGAATACTATTCCAGATTTTTGAGCCCCCAGGGTGGCCCTGCACCACGTTCCCCATTGAGATACTTAGCTTCCATGATTTTGCACCAATTAGCAATTCCCCAAACCATGGTCCAAGCCATTTTGGATAGAAGATCTCTATTAAGGTTGAAAATTTTCCTTAAACCCAGGCCCCCTAGGGATTTGGGGAGACAAACCTTATCCCAGCAGACCAGCGGGAGGCGTTTCTTTTCCTCTAACCCAGACAAAAAATAAACTGGAATGCATTGCAGGGAAGTAGCAAGGAGTTGTAGCTTACCAGCATTACTTTAAGAAGTTTACCTTTCCAACCCACCATAAGTTGGAGCTTCATAAGTTGATCTGCAAGAAACATTATATTAAATTAAAATGAATTAGGGAAAGAAACTATTTATTATTGAGAGGGGAATATATAATGAAAAGGCTCGCTACTTTTAATTTTTTGGTTTTGTTTTAAGACTACGGCTGTGTGGATTAGTGGTTTTGAAACCCGCGATATTTGCTCACTATTTAACTTGGAGACCATAAGAAATTTCAACGACGTGCATAAAGAAAAATATTAATCTTACGATATACATGCAACATAAAAAAAAATCATATATTTGTATATGGAATAGACTACAAGTAATACATCATATTTTTGGGTCATATATACATGATACATCTATTGTAATATACAGACGACCAGCGTACAAACTGCAACAATGAATCTTTAGGGGAAAAATAAATGTAATAACAAAGAAAATATGTTTATCTAATATATATCTCTAGATGTCTATATTAAAAATTAGATCTGATATAGTTAAGCTTTCTATGATGGATTTTAGTCTTTGATCAGTCTAGTGGTTTTTTTTGGGTGGCTGGTTAATAACTTCTTGCTATTTCTGGCTAATGCTGTGCTGTTCTAGTAGTGTATGTTCAATAAAAAACATAGATCAATGTATATACCTGGAAGCCACAGATACTTTTATATACCTATAACATCCTATGAAAAGATTATTGTGAAATACATATAATCATTGTGTACCTGTTAATGGTGTATACTCACAGTGTATATACATAAATCAAGGGTCAAAAGAAATGTAAAAATAGATAGTAAGAAAAAATAGAAAATTATATATCAAAAGTATTCTCTAGATCTTGTGAGTGCAACTGTGAGGTGATTTTCTTCATTCACTGGACATTGCCAAAACATTTGCATGCTAATGCCTAATGAAATAAACATAAAATATAACTCAAATAAAATCAAATACATACAAACCTCAAGAAGACCAAATACTTCATCAAATACATAGAAACCTCAAAAAGACCAAATGAAGTATTGATGTAAATATGTTGGATGCAGTTGCTCAAGATTTCTGTAGTATATCGACATGGTCACAACATTTGAGTGATAATGAATAGCAGATTGAATCCCCTTATGGAATGAGAGACCTTAATCTTAAATAGAATTCTCAATAAGAAAACCAATGGCTAGGATTAAGCAGTTTAGTGGATGGCTTAAATAAAAGAAGGATTAGGATTGTGAAAAGATATTGTAGCCATGTGACAAGTGTCACATGAGAGTTAGGATCAAGGGCTTGAGACAAGGTTAGGGAAATATTCTTAATAGGACAACCTTAGGTGAATTATTTTAGAGGGAATAAGGTGAGGGATAGAATGATAAAGTAATTTTGAATATTGAAAAATAAAAAATCTATGCATGATTTATTAACTAGTTCTCTTCATTGAGATTCTAAATAAGTTCATTTGGACCTGATAGTATAATAGACTATCATAAATAAGACTCATTAATAAGAATATTTGTAAATAATTTTATACGATATTTAATTCAATTTAATTAAAAAATATGTATAATAATACTCTTACATTAAACAACCTCTTGTTGTAGTGAAACAATAGAATGAAAATGTAATTATCGTATTTATTTCTTTACAATTTATTCAAATATGTATCTAAGATGAAAATATACTAACAAAAAATTACTTTCTTATCATAATAGTTGTCAATTGTGAATTGGTCAACTGGTGAAGTTCAATGGTTCTCATTGAGCCCACCAGGGTTCAAATCTCGTGAAGACATCTGATAAGGGATGAGGCTGGGATCATTCCCTAAGTGAATTTGGTGGAATGGAAACCCCTCAGTCCTTGGCTCTCAGCTGAAGAGAATGAACTATTCTCTGTATATATATATATATATATATATATA
>MU227859.1:3934979-3965689 GCA_018584345.1 Thuja plicata | reverse complement strand
TGTTCAACATGATAATTTGAAATAAAATTTCAAAGAAACATAATCATATGTTCATATATAATTTAATAAACAACCTATTTAGGATAGGAGTCTTACATCTATTTCTATATATGTCTAAGGTATCATAACTTGAGGGGTGCTTAATCAAATAATAGTAACAATCTAATATCCCTTTCTATACATTCTGCTATAAGAACCTAATTTTACAGACTATGACGTTTCATTCTCCTCAACTTTTTTGAGAATCAGAATTTCATTATCTGTTTCCTTATCTTTCCTTTTCCCAGTTTTGGTACCAGGATTTTTCCTCAACCAACCCTTTTTGATGAAGATAGGTGGGTCTTTCTTCAATTGCTCCATATTAATCTGATTGGACAATGATGGAACATTTAAGCCCTCTGCTTCAAAGTAATGGGGAAGCCAATTGGGATTCGATGAAATCCTAACATGCTTCCATACTATTAAGAAATGAAGATTTCTCTTAATCTCCTCCCCATGATTATCAAAGACTTCTGGATCTTTAAACACCAAGCATGGCCTACGAGGTAACTTAAATTCATGTTCAAGACTCCCTATGGCCTCCTTCATGTAGTCTTCGGGATATGGGACCATCTACCTAAAATTAATACTACTGACCACCGCTTCCAAACCACCTAAAATTTTGTTTATGAAGATCTTTCTACACGGTTCTATGGTTTCTGCCTTACTATACCTAGCTCTTAATAAACATGATATAAAAACCCCTACAATCTCTCCATTGGTTCATAATGTAAAACTATAATCAAAGTATGAATCACCTACCACCCGTTCGATAGCTCTTCTGGCCATATCATCCATGGGTTTTAGGATTTTATTCCACCACTCTGGTGTAATCTTTCCTGGGAAATCCATATCTATGGTTTGTTTGACATGGAAAGTTCAAACATTGGTGTATATTTTATGTATTACAAACACCCAGATTAGTCTACATCTATAAAGATAAATGCAAAGAATTAACCTAATACTATACAACTTACCGACTAGATCCTAGTTAATTTTGGTACAAATGGTAAATATCATCTATTTTAAATTTATAGAAACGGACTGTTATTTCAAAAAGGATTATACTATAATTTATTCTTCAATAACACGGTTAACCCCATTATCTTTATTAATTGTGTAATGATTACCATTTGAGTTATCTATAGTAATAATTGCAGTCTTTTTATGATTAAAGAGATGATGTGGAATTGTTTCCTATGATTTAATTATTCTCTCACACAATATCTCTGCAGATAATCTCTACGTTTAGGAATTGTTAAATCATCTTTTATACTTGCTATTACCTTGTTAACATCAACTAGATATTTCTTTTTAAATACTTTCCTGCACAGTCTCCCAATATCCTGAATATCAGGATTGACATGTAGAGCTGATGCAATAAACGTCGCTGGGATGTCCGAGTTCAACCGATGACTATTGTCATTCTCAATAAATTCACTCACCAGAATAATGTAAACAACCCTTACAGTTATATCATAAGTGGCTAACATCATCTTTTTAATTCTTTTGATGGTGATCTTACCATCGAAGGCTATCTAAGATTTTGTACATCTCGGTTTTATTGCAGTAGCCATCGATCTTATTATTAGATAGCCTTACCTTGTTTTAATACTTGGCTCCCTTATATAGCCCCACTTAAGATAAGTTTGTGTTATTGATAAAGATAGAAATGAATCATTTTGTCTTCTTCATTCCTATCAATTATTCTCCTTCAATATCTTCATGTTAATGGTAATATATTTTATATTTCCACCTAATACTCAAGAAGAGACAAAACATTCTTTTGTTCCTCCATTGCTTCTATAAAACTATCTATAAGATTGTCAACAATTTTTTATAATCGTAGATAGGAAAGGGACCTCCCTTCTATTTAAAATTTAGTTCCTAATATTCTTCTATTCTATGCTTCCATGATATCCTCTATCTGTAATCCTTAATTTGTTCCCACTATTACTTCTTCATTCCTACCTTCCACACGTTTATTAGCTAGAGAGTCTGCTATTTGGTTACCTTCCCTATAGGTATGATTAGCTGTATATTGTTTGATTAATGTTAATAAGTTCATACCTCTCTTGATTATCCCATTAAGTTTCCAATTGTGTGTGCTCCCCGTTCTAATGGCATTTATAATCAAGGATGAACCCCCTTCTATTTCTGTATTATCTAGGTTTAGTATTTTGCATTACAATAGTCCTTCTATCAAGGCATTACCTTCAGCCTCATTATTGGTTACAAATCCTAAGAAGGATGATTTGGATGCAATTATTTTACCTGACTCGTCATGAATGCATCAACCCGTTCCAGCTCTACCTGGATTTCCTTTAGAGGCCCCGTCAAAGTTTAATTTGAACCAACCTTGCAAAGGAGGTTTCCATACACAATTGCGCCTCAAAGCTCCCTTGTGAACATCATGTTGGCCAACAAAGGGAGAAATTTTTAACCGATACCATAATTTCCTTAGTTTCTCATCGTTATGGGTAAAAACCATATCTTTCCTCCCTGTCATGTTGCGATTTTTCACTACCTCTACTATACTAGCTTCAATTTTATTTAACAGTTGATCTAAATCTAATTTTTTATCCTTGAATATCCTTTTGTTCCTCTCCTTCCATAATTCCCATATTATTGTTGAAGGCGCAATATTCCATATTTTCCTATACATTCCAGATTCTATCTTCCTTGGCCAAGATGTAAGGATATCCACCAGTTTATTTGAGAAAATAGTTTTCCACATTAACTTGTTGGCCAACCATGACCAACACTCGTGTGAATAATAATAGTTAGTAAAAAGATGATCAACCGATTCACACTCTCTCACAGAAAACACACCTTAATGGTCCATGATAACCTATTTTTTGGAACCATTTCGCTGTCAGAATCCTAAGTTGAATTGCAGCCCATGTGAACATGCCCGCCTTAGGCAAACAATATTTTCTCCAACATAAGTCTATAGGTAGTTTATTCTGAATTTTTTCTGATTTAGAAAAGGAATTATACCCACATTTAGTATTATATTCTCTATTTTTTGAATTGGCCCAAATTATTCTGTCTGGATCATTAGATGGGTTTAATTTTCTATTATTTATGATTTTTTCCACTTTACTCCTAAAAGCTTCTGAAATTCCAAGGTTATTAAAGGATTTCCATTTCCAACCCAAAGCTGGATTATTATCATCTACCTTTGTATAATTATTCACATATATACCCCTTTCACACTTAATAAGGTCTATGTGTGGTTCATTATTAAGAATGGTACAAAGAGGTGGACATGCATTCCAAGAATCTTCCCAGATGAGAGCCTTACTTCCATTAATAATATCCTAAGTTATATTATCTAAAATAGCATTCCTACAATCCAATATAAAATTCCAAATCTGTGATCCTTTAGGGGGGAGTTATGTCTGAAGATGCTTAAAGGATCCCTGCCATCTAAGTATTTAAATATAAGACTTTTGACCCACTTGGATTCTGGGTCTCTATACATCTTCCATACTAGTTTTTCGCCTAAAGCTATGTTCTGTTGTTTGATATTCTTTATATTTAAACCCCCTTCCTCCAATGGTTTAGATATCTTCTCTCATGCAATTAAAACTAATCTCTTCTTGTCATTAGATCCTTGCCAAAAAAATTTCCTTAGTTTTTTATTGATTTCCTTATCTATACCTTTGGGCATACTAAGACACATCATCTGACAAATAGGAATGGAAGAGAGTACAAATTTGATCATAGTTGTTTTACCAATGCTTGTTAACCATTTTCCTTTCCATGATTCAGCCTTTTTATCAATATTCCCTAACACATTATTCCATAAATTTGTTGATTTGTTACCCTTATCTAAGGGGAGCCCCAGGTGTTTGCATGGGAGTTCCCCTATATTATATTCCAATATCCTACACATTTTTTGTTGGTCACAAGTAGGTGTGTTTAGATAATAAATATCACTTTTCCCTTTATTTATTTGTTGACAAGATGTCGTAGAATACAGATATAGGATATTTCTAATTTCTCTAGCTTCCACTACATTAGCCCTGCCAAAGGGGAAGTTATCATCAACAAATTTTTGTTTTGTAAACACCTCCATTTCCTCAAATTTTTTGATGCCAGATACCAAGTTATCATTCTTTGCTTTAGTCAGGGTTCTTCCTAGGGCTTCTTCCATAATAACGAAAAGAAAAGGAGATAGTGGATAACCTCGTCAAATACCCTGTGTAATATTAAAAAAACTGGTTGGGTTACCATTGACCATTACTGACATATTTGGTCTAGAGATGCATTCAAAAATTAGGTTGATCCATTGTCTAGAAAAACCAAAGGATTATAGGCATTTACGTAGAAATATCCAGTCAACTTTATCATAAGCCTTTTTAATATCTAGCTTTATAAGCATGCTAGGAGAATGATTAAGTTGAATGGTATGTATGGCTTCTTGTGCAATAATTACCACATCTAATATAGATCTTCTAGGAATAAAACTAGATTATTCTTTAGAGATTAGCATGGGCAAGAAATTTTTTAAAAACTACTTCACTTTAGGGTCTACTTGTCTCTTAGACACACACAACTTCTCTCTAAGACTCTCTTAGTCTTATACTTCCTCTTTAGGAATCGATCTCCTAAATGAACCCAACTTATGTAAACTAGCCCACACTATTAGGGTCTTCAAGGAAGTGGTGGAAACAGTCACTAGGGAACCCAAACACTGAGATTCAACTCCCTATTGGATCCCCTCACACCCATAACACAAATTTTCCAATTCAAACCAAAATTCCTAATAGCCCTAACCCACTGTTTTTTTGAGATTTACTCCCAAACTTCAAAACAACTTAGTGAGCGCTCATAGATCTAGATACCCTTTATCAAACTCTTGTGGATTCCAAGAGTGCTTGGTTAGAAACTAATCCTGCACCCCCAAACACCTACTAGGTTCACAAGCCTAATTGATCAGACTAAGCATGGATATCAAAGAAAGTATGAAAGGATGGGTTCTCTAAAAATTCACAAGGCCTCAAAAATATTCCCCCAACTCAAATTGATCCAAAACACCCACTCACCAAGTTAGATCAATCCAATTAATCCACTGTCTCCACTTTCTCCAACTTTCCTCTCTAAACACATAGAGATGTTTAGCCTAGGGCTTGCTTGGAAAACTAGCAAACCAACACCCCTCACCCTACACTCCTGTAATATCTAAGAGAAATCCCCTAAATTTCATTCGCAAGAGGGCCATGTTTTTCCCATATTGGGATTGCAAGTTAGAGGGCCATTTCCAAAAATCCCTCAAATTTGGGGCATCCAAACCAGTCAGCACCAAAACTTGAATAACTTTCACAAATGAATTCCAAATCCCTTCAAACCAAAAGCATAAGATAGAATAAAAATTTAACTATAAAAAACTTATAGAATTAGATCATTCTTAGACCGTACATGTTTGTACCATGCATGAATACAGTGAAATTTCTAGAAATTTGGGGTTTGTTTATTGATTTGTTCAAACTTCCGTAAAATTTGAAAACATTCAACATCATCATCCTTATTCTAGAATTCTTTGTATCTATATAGACTCTTCACAATGGCTATAATTTTCATTAAAATGGTTAACCACCATTTTGCACTTTTGAGCAACTTTTGAAAAAGTTATCGAGCAACTTTTTAGTGTTGCATGACAACTTTTACATTTTTCATGACAACATTTGCACTTTTTCTTTAATGCACCTATTAGACCAATCTAAGGAAAAAAATGGATCAAATTATCGATTTCAAGACCAAAAACAACTAAATCTCTAATAAATCACTTATTCACCCTAACTAGGATCTTTGGTTCAATTTGGCATCTAGGTTTATAACATCACCTTAGATCCATTTGACCTTACAAATGGTCTCATTATTACATTTCATGGCACAAAAGGATCATTATTCACACCTACCCTTTGTATCCCTTCCTTAGGACTATGAAGATTTCCTAGGTGCCCTGCACCATAAAGCTATCAACAAGAAACTCTCTATGTTTGCAATGAGATATTTTGACCAGTATCATATAGCTCAATGAGCATTAAAGGAAGTACATGTGACATTAAATACATCTTACAACCAAAATACAAATTTTCTTTTATCATGAATCATACCCAATATAGCTAAAGAAGACTTCATTCATGAGGTCAATCGAGGATCTTAGAATTAATCGAAGCCCCTAATAATTAAAACAACTCCAACCAAATAGCTCAACAAATGTAGTGACTAGACCACAAATAAACATTATTAATAAATTTTAGTACTAATACTTTAATTATATAAATGATAGAATAAAATTGGTTTTTAGATCATTATTTACCCCACTTATCTTTTATAAAATGGATTACAAGACAAAGACATCAAGTTTATAGCATCAAGGTTACAATTTCTATTCCTTAGGTTATCAATATTTAAGAAGTTATTGCTCAAAATTTCATTGACGACTCTCAAAACAATAGAGTTACTTTCTCTCAATGAAACCTACCTCGGGCTCCTGCTCACGGTGAAGGAGGTCTAAGACCATTTTTGGAACACCATTTTGGAGAAAATGTAGAAAAAACTGGCTGGTTGGAAAGGGAAGGTTCTTATCAATGCAGGAAAACTTCGGTTGATGTCCACAACCCTCCAAGGAATACCTGTTTACTTCCTCTCTCTTTTCAAAATGAATGACAGAATGATGAAGAAGTTGGAAAAAATTTAGAGAAACTTTCTGTGGATGGTGGTGGACGAAAAGGCTAGAATGAACTTGGTCAACTGGAATACGGTTTGTCAACTGAAACTGTTAGGCGGACTAGGATTAAGGAAAATAAAAGAGGTATACAAGGCTTTGATAACCAAATTGGGTTGGCAGCTCTTTAGAGGATTTTTTGGATGGAGTAGAATTATGAAGGCCAAATATTTTAATGATGCCCAATTCCCGTATGGTCACAATTTTTCCTCCGACTCTAAAATTTGGAAATTTATTTCTAGAAGTAAGGGAACTCTATTTAAGGGGTTGAAATGGTTGGTGGGTGATGGTTCTCAGATTAGCTTCTGGGAAAAATGGTGGGTGGGTGATAAACCCCTTGGATGGGAAAGTTATGGTCTCATTAGGGAAAGAATGATTTCTCATTTTGGAAGTAAAGTTAGTGATTACATTTCTCAAGATAAGAAATAGAAAATTTTGACAGATGCTTACCCTGATCAGGCCCAAGTTCCTCTTTAGATCAATGAGATTCAGAAGCTTCTGGAAGGCATTAGGATCCCTCTCTCTCAAGTTGAGGACAAGGCTATATGGTATCATAACAAGTCGGGGGAGATCACGGTGAAATCTGCATATTTAACCAATTTAAAGACTGTGGCAGATGAGAAGATTTGAGGAAAGGTGTGGATACCCAAATTGATCCCTAAAATCAATTTCTTCTGGTGGATGGTGCTACATGGTAAAATTCTTACATTGGATAACTTCCAGAAGTGGGGAGTTTAGCTGGTTAATAGATGTGTTATGTGTAAAAATAAAGCTGAGACTATTAATCATCTCCTTATCCATTGCCCCTATGCAAGTTTGGTGTGGTCCAAAATGATGAGCAGAATGCAGCCCGATTGGGTTTTTATGGAGAATGTGGGCCAGTTTGTTTACAACTAGGGTCACTCTTTAGCGCACCCTCTTATTAATCTACTTTGGAGAATGTTACCCCCGCATGTTTGTTGGAGTATATGGAAGGAAAGAAATAATCAGGTGTTTAGAGGGGAGGAAAATGATGTTGAGGGGATGGTAAGAATGGTTGTGAATCTGTTGAAGGAAAACTTTGAAACCTGCTGTTGGAAAATTCCTCATTTCCCCCCAAAAGGAGTTGGATTGTAAACTGGCTAAGGAATGGAAGCTGCCTTCCTCCTTTTCTTCTTTTGATTGTTCTAAGGTGGTTGCGAGGAGAAATACCAAGTGGACCCCCCTAGAGGAAAATTTTACCAAATTGAATTTCGACGGGGATGCCTCTAAAGTTACTACTGCTAGAGGAGATATTATCAGAGACCATTGTGGGTAGATGATCATTTCTTATGTGCTTCATATTGGGATGCATTCTAATAATGTGGCAGAAATCTCTGCCCTATTTTGGGGCCTGAAGGTGGTGGTTTCTATGGGGATCAAAAATTTGATTATCGAGGCTGACTCAAAAATTGTGATAGAGATGGTCAAGGGAAACTACAGAGCTAGCTGAAATATGTCCAATCTACTGCAGGACATCTAGTCACTGCTCTCTAGGCTAGATGAATTTAAACTGCAGCACATTTACAGAGAGGGCAATATTTTTGCAGACACGCTGGCTGCCATGGGTATTGATATGCAAGGCATTAGGTGCTGGAGAAATTTGAATTCCCTAACAAAGCAAACTATTTTTCTCATGGAGATTGAAAGAAAATTAAATGATGAAGCATGTGGATGAAGCTGATAGGACAAGAAAGATAGCTTGTAGTTTTATGAGAAGCAACACATATTCAAATTTTAAAAGCGCAATGTGAAGGGAAATTAGTTTTAGTATAATGCTGAAAAGATGAGCTTTTAATGCCTATTTGGGAAAAAGTAAGGGCAATTTCAAAAAAAGCACTGACATAGGGATTGTCACACGTATTGGAAGCCTTGATAAGAAGGTTGGGATCAATTGGCATTTTAAACCAAAGATTTGCAATCATTTCCCTTCACGCGATGGCTTTACTCTTATTTCGGCCACCCATGTGATGTGTACGTGCTGGCTACAAAACATTGATGCGTCAGATTTTTTTCCTAACTAGTTATCCATCATTTTCTTCGCTATTTATCCTTGCTGGGTGTTCTACGATTTTTTCTGGGCTCTGGTGAAGGTTGGTCTGGGTGGTGGTAGAATGGGTGGGATGTCTCTGGAGACTCAAGAGGAGGAGCTTTCTGAGCACAGTTTGGATATGGGTGGCGATATGGTCCGTGTGGACCCCTCTAAAATTGAGGATGGGTTCCTCAAAAAACCTTGCACAGTTACCTACTTGAAGGAGGGAGGCTTCTATCCCTATATGGAAGCCATGGAGGGCAGTGATGAACTCATCTCGATGCAGCTAGTGAATTCTTGGATGGATCATAAGGTAACCATAAATGGAATAACTTTCAAAATTAATGAAGAGGTTATTGCCCATGCTACGGGTCTCTCCACTGATGGGAGAAAATGGAAGAAGGTTTCAAAGAGTATAGATGATTATAGTATGAAGATATTTTTCAAGAAATTGGAGGACCCGGTCCGCATTCACGGGGGATTCAAACGGGAGGTGCTGCCTGATCCCTAGAATGAGGTATGTCTTATTCTGATGAAGTAAATTACTCTGGAAGGTTATTTTGGCACTTTCTATAACTACCTCTTCCCTCTTCTCAACCACTTTCGTTATAATGATACTATTTACTTTCCTTTCTACCAATTGCACTCTCTCGAGGCTTTGGTGATGGATGTTAGGGAAAAGAAAAAGGATAGGTAGAATTACTACATTCTCCATTAGGGCTTGATTTTACGCCTTTACAATTTTCACCTTGCTTTATGCCATCCTAAAATTGTCACTATGCAGGATATTAACTCTCCGTCTGATAATTCTCCCAAAGAGTTAATGGTTTCTCACTCTAACCCCACCTCGTCCTCCAAAATGCAAACCAAAATGCAAACCCCTGTGCATAATAAGCCCAACAAAGATAAAGTGGGTCCAGTGGGAGGAACCCAAATCAATATTGATTCGGAGGAGGAAGAAGATGAAACAAAAGTAGAAGGAGGTCCCACATAATTGCCTCTCACACTCAGTATAAGAAGAAAGTTGTCTGGAAAAGTTATCTAGAAGAAGATGAGGAAGAAGGAGACTTGGAGGAGGATGAAGAAAAGAAGAAGGGAAATAGCAGGGATAATAAGAAAGGGAAAAAAAATTAAGAAAGATGAGGGAAGCCATGACAAAGATAAAAAAGTGTCCCAGTCTATGGATGGTGCTGAGAAGAGCCACGAATCGTCCCAAATCTCAACAAGTTTCAAATTACCCACAATTGATTTATCTAAAAAGAAGTTGTTTTATGGTAAGCATTTGGAGTCACCGCTTATGGATACCTCGCTGCCTAGTCCCCAGGTGATGTCGGATACTAAGAAGGATACTGGAGGTAAGAAGGAAGAGGCCCCAGAGGAAATCAAGGTGAAGGGTGAGAGTAAGATTGAAGCCGAGGGTGACCTTATTCAATTGGATAAGGATGTTAAGCGGCTGCAGACCTCCTTTCAGGATTCTGTCTCCAAAAAGGACCTTCGGGAGGTTAAGGAGGAAATCAAAGAGTCAGGGGAAAGGTTCAATAGGATTACTGGGTTTGCAGTCAAATTCATGCATTCGGCGGCAACGACTCTCCAGCTGCTACACATGGAAAAAGAGGTTACCCCGAGGGAGGTTAAGAATGATGGGAAGCTATTCAAATTCCTTGCAGAAGATTGGCTCAAGTTGTTGCTTAGTGGAGGGGTTAAAAACCCCAAGTAGTTTTATGTTCTTTTTTATGCTTGGTTTTTTTCGCAGGTTTCGTTGGTTGGTTGTGTTGGGCCTGTTGGTTACTTTGTTTAACTCTTGTGACCATATTACTATTTCTTGCTACTTTTCTTCTGGTTTTTTGAACTCTTCCGTTACTAACTTGCAGAGACTGGTTACCAACTTCGTGGTGGAGTTGGGGTCTGTTGGTGTTAACAGGATGGTTACTAACTTCTTGGTGAAGTTGGGGCCTGTTGTTTCAAGTTTTTGGTTTTTGATTTTCAAAAAAGGGATTGGTTGAGGGTCTGATCACTTTGGTGGTGTGCTCATAGTATGCACTTCTCGTATTGGTTGTATTTTCTTCGGGTCAGCCCCTTTGTTTTGGCTACTTTTTTAATCAAAAAAATTTACACAATCAAAAATGATACTTAGAAAAATCACAACCACAATTATGACTTATAACAATAGTACACTATGTGCATTATATTATATTTAGCTTTCCAACATATCTTTATTCATCAAGATCATAATTGTAAGTTTAAAAATGTCATCACAACAAAACTCTACTTATATCCCCAATGAAAATGAAATTTATGTTAATATTGTTCATATGATTAATGTCAACAAGCTATTTGTACATAGGTGTAACAATAAACACTCCTTGCAACTCCCAATGACTTTTTACTACAATTATTTCCCTCTTTTCTCTTGTATAACATTACGAATAACATTTTCTAACTTTGAATTCACGTAATAAACTTAGAAAAAAGGCTCCTTCTTGTATCATTTGAAGAAAATAAATCAAGAGCGGAAGGGAGTTAAGGATCTTTCTCTATGGCCTCTTTGTTCTTTGGGTGTTTGTGGGGTTTTCTTGCATTTAAATATCTTTACTAGCTCTTTTGTTAGGTTTGTTGCTCATTCTTTTTCTGCTAGTTGGATTCATTCCTTGTGAATTCACTGTTGATTTTCCATTTGGCTTATTGTAAGAGTTCGACCCCCTCCTGATTTACTTATTAAAAATATTATCAATACCAAGTGAATAGGAAGTGATAAAAGGTGCGAGATTTTATGATGATGGTGATGAAGTTGGAAGTGATAAAGATGATGGTGATGAGGATGTGGATGTCAATGGAAAAGGGGCCTTGTCCTTCAAGGTGGAGATGGCTTCATGGGGAATGTGACATCCATGGAGATTTTCCTTCGTTCCACCTGTAATCACCTAAAAATGGTCATCTAAACCCTAGACCCCCAATCTCAGCAATTAATCAAGAAACCCTAATCTTGATTATTCTAAGTCCTAAATCAAATAGGCAATTATCAAATTTGAACTGATCTGACCTAAACCCTAGGTCCTAATCGATCATCATACTTGATTAATTAATTAATTCCTGATATCACATTACATTAGCAAATATATCTTATGTTAATTATTTAATTGATATTCTATATACTAATTAAATAAAAATTACAAAATATCAATTAAATAAAAAAGGAATTAAATTAATTATAAAAACATAAATGTGCATTCAAAATTAATTAAATTATTAAAAATGCATATGACATCATCAAATTCAGTTAACTGATTTATCATTTTGGAAACAATCCAGTTCCACCCAGTTAACTAATTCTCCTCTGTTTATCATTTTGGAAACATTTCAGTTAACTGAAAACTGGATATGAAAGTTTCCAAAATAACTTATCAGTCAGTTCAGTCAACTGATTCTCTCGGCCAATCACATTATTTGCACATGAATTGTGCTTCTTCAATTGAATTTGAGCTTCTCTTTTTGTTAGATCTCGACCGTCGATTCAAGAGAGATTTCTATAAAAGAGAAACTCTTTTCCTTCACAAAGGATCCTAACTTTTTATTAACGTTATTATACTACATTTTCATTCTAGCATTCTTAGCATTTTAGCTTTCATTTATTTAGTATTGTTATTTATTATTTTCAAGCATTCAAATCTAATCTTAGAACACACTTGAATTTGGTGTTTTTAAAATGAATATTTCACATTTCATTTGGTGCTTCTAAAAATTAATCTAATTAGCTTAGATGAACAACAAACTGCATTTGCTTTTAGTTTAATCAATCATTTAGATCAATCATATAGCTCTAAATCATTCATTTAGGTTAGTGTGTAGTCACTAAGCTTGCAATGATCTGAGAGCAAGCTCATACTCCTACCTTCTAGAAGGCAATCGGTCGACTCATTCAAACATGAAAGATGAATAGATTCATATTTATTCCTGTATGCAACTGATGAACAATGACTATGTTGAAGTGCACTGCTAAAGTAGAGGTTCACTTTTAGCATAGACACCGCTGAGTTTGGGATTTTCTTTAACTACATTACATTGGAGATTAAGGGAAGTCCTAGAGCTCTTGGTTTAGGTGGCAAGGTATCTGATGGGGAAGAAGATGTTGAGGGAAATGGTGTTGGGGAGGTGGTTTTCCCTCCTTTGTTAGAGAGTTTGATTGCCAATTCAGAGATGAAAGTCCTCTCTGTTGAGCTTGGAGATGGTAATGTTGTCGTTGTAGAGGTGTAGATTTTAGTCTTTTTAGGGGCTTACTGGGGCATATATTAGTTGATGAAGGTGGTCAATTCAGATCTCCACTCCTGTCTCTCCTGTAAAAGCCAAGTTGGTTGTGTTCGATAAGTCCAATCCTTCTAATGTTGAGTCTTCTCTTATTGTTGAGACCCCCAATGTGTAAGGGGGATCCTTTTAGATTGAAAGTCAATTTCTGAGGGTGGTGCTCTTCCTGCTGCTATATGGGTTTCTCGAGTCATCCTGACATTGCTCTGTTTCTTGAACCATTGAAGATTCAACCTTGTGCCTATTCTTGAGAAGGTTGGTTCTCCCACTTTGGTGTCTTTAGCTAATGAGATCGTCTCAGTTCTAATAGTTTATGCTTTGATCAACAAAATAGTTGCTTCATTGGATAATGACCTCATTGGGTGGTTCTGGTAGGATCCTTAATATTGAAGTGTTATTGGATGGTTGCGTGTGACTTATTTTCCTAATGACCATTTCCTCCTTTTCTTTGAGACCTTCAAGGAGAAATAAAGTGTTTTTTTCGAATGGACGTTGGTTCATTGCAAAATCTATTCTTTTTTTAAAGATGGTTTATTGGTTTTGACTCTTTCCAGAAACTTGAGAAACTTGTATTTGGATCCCAATATATAGATTAGATTTCATGTGTATTATTATGATTAAGACTTCAAAGGTATTGGTAATGCTCTTGGCTCTTTCCTAACCATTGACAAGGTTAGGAAAGATTTTCTTTTCAAGGAGGAATAAATTTTCTTGATATTCTTCCTTTAAGCAACCTTAATAATTTCATCCTCTAACATTTTTAGTTTTTCACTTAGATTGTATTTTATTATCTAAATAATTATGTTATCATATTAGACTCCTTAGTAAATATTAACATCCTAATTACATTTTTTAATTGTTTATTTTTTAGATGGTAGATTAATTAAAGTTACAAGAGTATAAGAAATGCATGTCATATAATTTTTTTCATTATATATATATTTTTAATTTATATTAAAATCTTTCTGATCATCTATTTAGTAATTGTTAATCTTTTATTATTATTATTATTATTTATAATATTCTAAGTTTTGAACTATTGTATTGTATTCTTAAATATTAGCTTATTTTAAATCAAAGATTGATTCTAAAGGTTTCACAAAATGAGATACATATATTTAGTTGTAGTCACAAACTTTATGAATTTAACATAAAATTAATGAAAATACTTGACTTTGCCTTATTCTATGATTTATTTTTCATTTACATATACATTAATTATAGCATTTTAAAAAAATAAATAACATCTATAAAGCATGAACTATTTTTTAAGATTATAATATGTCATATTGTAAGATTTTGGATTTCTTATTTGTTGATAATATTTGAGAAAATTCAATCATTTCACTTTAGCATACAACAATTCACTATTTGTAAAATTATTATAATAAGAAAACAATATTTCATGAATGATTTTTTTTAATCTTAAATATATATTTGAGTAAAATTGTAAAGAGATAAATATGATAGCTACATTTCCATTACATTTCCATTCAATTTGAACACCAATTTGAACAAGAGCTTGTACCATGTACCTTATGATATTACTTATTTTGTAAGTAAGGTGTTCTTAAATATCATTTATAACATGCAAATAGGACAAGGGCTGGTGTGTATTTCTTATTTGGGCAATTTATCATAGGTGTGGCGTGATATTCTTGAACTCGGACGTTGGCTAGGATTTCAAACAATCTTATGATGCCATATGGTAGGGTAGCGAACATTTTTCTCACCATTGGTCTCCTAGAAGGAGCTAGTTAATGAGTATTCCAAGTAACCCTGTTGTCGTAACATGCTGCAATTTAGTGACATTGCTTCAGTAAGCTTTGAAAATGGTACTAGCTCCAAATTGATCATGGTATGGTCATTTATAGCTTATCATGAGGACCCTCTTATGGTATGATTATTTGCATGTATAAGGAGTTACACTCATGTAAATAACGTAGTTGTAATCTGAATTGTAGACATAGATTTTCATTTCGAATGTACTTGGATGTACCTACCCTTTTGACAGATTGGATAGCACATCTTGTTACGACTCAGTTACTTCTCCTTGTTGTCAGCAAGTAGCTTATTTCAATAGAGCCGTCCTCATATTGCAATGGGTCATAACCTCCAGAATAAAGTTTATAGTCATCAACTTAAATCTTATACACAAATGTAACTACTTCAGAAAACTACGTAAGCATCACACCCAGACCAACGAGCAGGTCCAAAAATAAGCCCAACTTGGCAAGATGATAATCATTTTTGAAATGGGTTCTTCGACATATGTAAATGCAGCTGGCTGAAACCGATGCTTTCAGAAAAAAGGGTTAATGTTAATATGGATTATAGAGCATCTATGAACATAGTATCATTTCCATGGACTAGTACCCAAAGGAGATAGAGCGGAGTCATAATTGTTTTCCTATATTATAGATAAAAAGAAAATGCATGAATAAAACTTATGTTAAGAGGGTTAAGAAGTACCAAAATAATTATTTTCAACAACCTATAATAGGCTATTTAGGCGTCTCCATTTTTTAATGGATGATTGACTAATCAAAGTGGGTTTTTTCAAAAATAAAAATAAAAATTGTGCTTCCGGATTTCAAGTAAAAGCATGACAATCTAAACCTATTTACAAACATTTTTATTAATGAGTCTTCTTTATCCTAGTCTATTTATACTTTCCTGTCTAAATGAGATTATCTAGAATCTCAACAACAAAGGGCTATTTAAGAAATCATGTACATGTTCTCAATTTTCTCAATGTTTTAAATTACTTCATGTTCATTCTATCCGTATGCTTATTCCCTGTAGAATGTTCATTATCGTCGAGAAAATTGTCTCTTCCTTCTGAATTCAAATACTACTGGGATTTAGGTAGTTTGGTAGGACTATTCTGTGAACTTTTCTTTCTGGGCATGTGGCCTTTCTGATTTTTGCAGATCTCTCGCGTCGACAGGCGGCTGACAGTGTGCAAGGGCTTGATCTCACCAGGCGTTGTTCTTTAGGGTTTGCTTTTGGGGAGACTTTATGGTCCCTTAGCCCTTTTCTGCAGCGGGCTTTTCTTGTTATCTTTCGCTTTCTTCTATGTATGACTCCTATATAGGTGGAGTCAGACCCTATTGAGGTGTGTTCTCTGTTTATAGTTATGTTGGAGGTTTGCCTCATTTTGCTTCAGTTAGTCTATTTTCTGGCAGTTTCTATGGAGGTAAGGAGGTGGACAAGTGGAAAGAGGTTTTTGGTAGCTCTATATTGTCTTCTCTTCGATGTAGCTACCGGAATACGGTTTGGATTGGGAGATTATTGAGTTTGGGCATCCTTCCTTCGCCCTTCTTGCTAGATTAGAGTAGAGATCCAAATGGTATTAGGTTGCAGGGTACCTTTCAAAACTTGTTATTTGTCTTCTTCTTCCCTAGCTTTTTTACTGCTACTGGTGCCTGTTGGTTGATGGTTCGGGGTTCCTTTCTAAACCCCTTCATTTTTGAAATGTAGTTTATTTTGTGGGGTTGGCACCTTTATTCTCAGCGGTGAACGGTTTAAAAGCTTTTTAAATTCATTTCCTGTGAATTCATTTCTGCTTGTTGTTTCTTCTTGATGTTACTTTTATTGTAAGGTTCAAGCCGTCTAATCCTGCTTAACAATTTCTCCTATTTCTAATACTTCATGAAAAATTATTGTATACAAAGATAATCACACCATTAAAATCAAACATATTATAAACTCAAAATTAGATATTTTTTTTGTTATTATTTTGATAATCATTTTCCTTAACTAAATAGAAAAAAATTGAATTCATCCACATTATTGTAGTATTAACATTTTTTTAAGTCTAAGTCTTTTATACCTTTCTTTTTTATTTGTGGTTGAAGTTACTACAAAATCGCAGTGGTGACGGCTGGAGAATTCAGCTACCACGTTGGTTCTCATGGGAGAGAAGAGATCCAAAACAGTACAATAAGGAAAAGTTGGTAAAGGTTTTCAGTCTCCTCTGTGTTCATGTTGAGCTCGCGATAAGAAATTGTATTGGTCGAGATTGACTCTCTTTAAATACTCATGATCTGTACTCAGAAGTGAAATCTTTGTTGTTTACATTATTGGACCTTGAAGCTGCTTTAGAGAATTATTTTTTTAATTCAAGAAGATTATCCTGTTGGCAATTTTTGGATAAGATGGAATTGATTACTACAATCGTGCAGAATTGTTGTTTATTATAGAGCAAAGATTCTCAGCAATGAATTTGATGATAGTTTTTCCCTGCCATCAATAGCCATAAAATTATCAAATTCATTGATATGAACCCATGCTCTGATAACCAACAACATTTCTCCACAAATGGTATTAGTAATCAAATCCATTTTCTCCAGAAAAAACCGCCAGTGGGATGATCCCCTGAATTAGAGCAATAATTTTCTAAAGAAGCTTCAAAATCTGATAATGTAAACAAGAATATTTAACTATCCCTGCATGCATTGGCAAGTGCGCTGAACATTCCCTAGTCACGAAAAAGATCCATGCATTTTGAACTATCCCTTAAAAGATCCTTATTGTATTGCGTCAGATCTCTTCGCTTGTAGAAGCAACGTGGTAGCCGAATTCTGTAATCGTCCGCTATGATATCACTGCAATCTTGGAGTTATATCTCGAAGCACAAATGAAAAACAAGGTATAAAAGACAGATTTTAAAAAATGTCATGACTAGTAATATTCTGGATTAATTCAATTGACCTACATTTAGTTAAGGAAAAGTATTAAAATAAAAGTAATATATAATCTTAAGTTTATTATATGTTTGATTTTAATGAATTGATTAGTTTTGTATGGGATATTTTTCATGAAATATTACAAATAAGAGAAATTGTTGAATCTAATGAGTTACAAGGAACATTTTTACTCTAATTATTTAGTCATAATAGTATTTGAATTTAAAAGGAAGAAATGATAATGTATAAGAGGATTCTTGAGTATAATGAATGGTTTAGAGGAAATAACAAAAGAGGAAGAAATTGGACGACTAAGAGCCTTTGGGCCATGGAGAATGAAATTGCCCATATCTAGAAGGAGGTTAAAACTCTTCATGTGTCCTCCCTGGACTTGGTGTCCAAAGAGGATCTGACTATGGTCAAGGAGGAAATTAAAAACCTGAATGATAGCTTCAACAAAGTTGTTGGGTTCGCGGTGAAAGTTATGCACTCGGCGGCTACCACTCTCTAGCTCTGCAAATGGCAAAGGGGTCTTCTCAGGAGGAAGCACACAAGAACGAGAGGCTTTTCCAATTCCTTGCGGAGGATTGGCTTAAGCTGTTGTTACAAAACGGGCGTAAAAACCCCAAATAACCTCCTCTTTTTCCATGCTTTGCTTTTTCTCTGTTTTTTGTTGGATAGCCATTAAGGGCCCTACTGTGATTCTGATGAACGGGTTAAACTCAACTCCATGCATACTAAAAGTAATCTCTGCTTTTATGGTTTGCTGGGGTCTGTTAGGTTTTACTCTAACTACTGGTTTAGTTGTTATTACTGCTTTACTGCTACTTATCTTTTTTGCTTTAATGTTAAGTACTTAGACTATTACTTGCATAGACTGGTTACCAGCTCCAAGGTGATGCTGGGGTCTGTTAGGGAGTACAGGCTGGTTACCAGCTCCATGATGGAGTTGGGTCTGTTAATCTTTTTTTCTAGTTTTTGATGTTGAAAAAGGGTATTGGGTGAGGGTGTTTTGACTCCTTTGCTGTGCTGGTTGTTTGCTGGTTGTATGCACTTCTCGTGCTTGCTCTGTACTTTCGAGTCAGCCCCCTTGTCTTGGCTGCTTTTTCTAATCAAAAACAAAAGAGGAAAAATGAGCATCAAATAATTTTGAACATTGAAAATTAAGTTGAATGGTTTTGAATGAGTCCATCAGGGATCAAGTCTTGTTGAGTGCAAAGACTTTGTCATCATAAGGGATAAGGGTGGGATCGTGCTCTAGGTGGATTTTGGCCGAATGGATACCCCTCAGTCCTAGGCTCTTAGCGGAGAGGTTCTTTGAACCTCCAATAAAAAAAGAAAGAATCATATGCATGATTTCTTAACTAGTCTTTTATCATTGAGATTCTAAATAATTTAATTTGGGTCTGATAGTTAAATAGATGATGATATTTAGTTCAATTTGATTAGAAAATAAGTATTATTATAGAGTATACTAGCTCGTGTCCTGTGTTCTCGAGCAACATGGAATGAAAATTTGCAGCTATGATATTTATCAGGTTAAAAAAAAAAAAAAAAAACAAGAAGTGACATACTATAATCAAATCAATATATGCAAATGAAAGGCTTGAAGAAATCAATCATGGAATAGAATAAAGCATGGACTATTCATTAATTTTAAGTCAGATACATAATTTTTTTTTTTTAAAGTAGGCTAATCTTTTAAGGTACCCTAAAAATGAAATGAATGTCTGAATAAAGATGTGCACCTGATTTTTTAAAGAAGAATCTAGAAAGCTCGTACCAGAATGTAGAGCTCCCAGTGAGTTTTCTAATGTCTTTTGAACGTTAAAAACCATATATTCCAGTAAAAAGTTATACCTGTTTTCATAGAAAACCTCCTTCAAAAATTTGCAAACAAGGAACCCTTGGCACCCAAATTTCACCTCCATATAACCAGCAGCAGACTTGAAGCTGCTGAGAGCTATCGAGTGGAGCTTCATAAGTTTATCTGCAAGAAACATTATATTAAATTAAAATGAATTAGGGAAAACAACTATTTATTGTTGAAAGAGGAAGATATAATGAAAAGGCTTGCTACTTTTTAATTTTGGTTTGTTTTAAGACAATGGCCGTGTAAAAAAATTAACTTTTTTTTTTCAGACTTGTAAAAATATATATATATATATTTTTTTCATAAATTTTGTATAGTTTTTCACCACAAATTAATATGTAGATCATAAAGAACAAATGCTAAATTTTTAGAGATAATACATATACATGATATATCTACTATAATATACAGACTGCCAGCATACAAACTGCAACAGTGAACCTTCAGGGAAAATATAAATGTAATAACAAAGAAAAAATGTTTATCTAATATATATCTATATATATATATATTATAAATGTAGATCTGATATAGTTAAGTTTTCTATGATAGATTTTAGTCTTTGATCAGTCTAGTGGTTTTTTTGGGTGGCTAGTTAATAAGTTCTTGCTATTTCTGGGCTGTTCTAGTCTGTTGTTTTGTACTTGGGAAGAAGGTTCTTATTCTACTAATCTAATTAAAAAAAAATAGATAATCATCGCACAAAGTAATATATATTCAATAAAAAATATAGATCTGTCTATATACCTGCATTAAATACCGACATCCTATAAAAAGGTTATAGTGAAATGCATATAATCACTGTGTACCTGTTTGTAGTGTATGTCCAATAAAAAACATAGATCTATGTATATACCTGGAAGCCATAGATATTTCTATATACCTATAACATCCTGTGAAAAGTTTATTGTGAAATGCATATAATCTTGTGTACCTGTTGATGGTGTATACTCACAGTGTATATACAAAATGAAGGGTCAAAAGAAATGCAAAAATAGATAGTAAGAAAAAATAAAAAATTATATATCAAAAGTCATCTCTAAGTCTTGTCAGTACAACTGTGAGGTGATTTTTGTGATTCAGTGGACATTTCCAAAATATATGCATGCTACTGCCTAATGAAATAAACATAAAATATAACTCAAATAAAATCAAATACATACAAACCTCAAAAAGACCAAATGAAGTATTGATGTAAATATGTTGAATGCAGTTGTTCAAGATTTCTGCAACATGACAACATGGTCAAAACGTTTAAGTGATAATGAATAGCTTGAGAGTGAATCCCCTAATGGAATGAGAGACCTTCTTAAATAGAATTCTCAATAAGAGAACCAATGGCTAGGATTAAGCGGTTTAATGGATGGCTTAGATAAAGATTTGGGTTGTGGAAAGAAATTGTAGCTATGTAACAAGTGTCACATGAGAGTTAGGATCAAGGGCTTGAGATAAGGTTAGGGAAATATCTTTAATAGGACAATCTCTCACGTGAATTATTTTAGAGGGAATAAGTAGAGGGATAGAATGATAAGTAATTTTGAATATTGAAAAATAAAAAATCTATGCATGATTTATTAACTAGTCCTCTTCATTGGTCTTCTTCATTGAGATTCTAAATAATTTCATTTGGAAATGATAGTATAAACAGACTATCATAAATAAGACTCATTAATAAGAATATTTGTAAATAGTTTTATATGATATTTAATCAATTTAATTAAAAAATAAGTATAATAATATTCTTATATTAAACAATCTCTTGTTCTAGTGAAACAATAGAATGAAAATGTAATTATGGTATTTATCTCTTTACAATTTATTCAAATATGCATCTAAGATGAAAATATACTACAATGACTATTTTTTTAATTTAAATTAAACAAGTGCCACGTAGTGGCCTCTACTTGAGATAATTAGTTATAACTATAAATGTAATTTTAATTTTAATTTTATTATAAATATTATGTATTTTTTAATTAATAGTTATTTAATAAAAGTAAAATTATTATAGATTAAAAATTAAATAAGAAACTTTATATAAAATCTAAAAAATAATATTTAATAAGTTATGTTTGTATATATTATAATTTCATTTGTTTAGTTATAATTGTCAAAATTTAAAATATTGTTATAAATTTTAAATATAAGATGAAATTTAAATAATAAATAAAGAGTTAGTGAAATTCTAAAATTATATAATATAGCATATATGATATAGCACTTTTATATTATATATTATAGAATAATATATATTATGTATTAGAAATTGTAATAATTATTTATAGCATATATTAAAAATACAATATAGTAAATTTTTTAGAATATATAATAGTTATATATTGTAAATAATTGATTTTTTTAATGAAAATAACATGTTTATAGTAATAAAATATAAAATAGTGTATCTCATAAATATATTATATTGTAAATTAAAAGACCAGTTTCAAAATAAATTAAATGATATATGAATCAATTGAACCAATGGAAAAAAAAATCGGAAGCCTCTCGAAAAGGGGTCCTATAAGACCAAATCAATTGAACCAATCATAATTGAGATAAGTAATTTAAATGTTTAAACTTTAGAAATAGTCAAACAAGGAAAAAATAGTGACTTATGATTGGTTGATTGGTGCAAAACTAATTCACTATTTGTGCACAAGTGAATGCAATATATATTGCCTACGACAAGTACAATAATTAAAGTATGTGACTACACCTAAATATATGAATCTCATTTTGTGAATGCTTTACAACTCATTTTGTGTAAAACTAAAAAGATAAAAATAATTTATCTCAAACCCAACCGTTATCAACAATCATTGGTAATCTATAAGTGGTAATAAGTGTAAAATAGAAGAGATATTAGAGATAAAAGTGATTCACGACAACACATTGAGAGAAAAATCAATCATAGAATAAGATGAAAAGACAAAGTACATATAGGAAGAGTGATTAGGTTGAATCAGAAGTTGAACCCAACACTCAATGAGTGGTGGCGAGTTGCCTCCCACTAAACTAGGATGAGGTGTTGAAATAGAATCGACACCTCTCTAGATGAGTTCTAGATTATGACGACTAAGTAGGCTTAATAACCCTAAGTTTAATTAAATTAAATAAATATACTAACACCCCCCCTCTTAAGCATCACTTAGGAGGACAAGATAAAAAAAAAATGGGTCCTGGCTACTAGCCGGTGAGGTACCCATGTACAATGAAATCTTTCATAAAAGGAGAAAGATAAAAAACCCAGCGAGAAAAAACTATCCTCCAAAAAAGAGATAATAAGAGAAGAAGCATATAAGCCCCCCCCCCAAATGATGATGCTATTGCTGATGTAAACCAAACACCAAGAAGAGCTTGTGGCCCTTCCTAGAAATCTCCCTGAATATGATTCTCATCTACTGAGTCATCTAAATTATTTGGACTAGAATCAGGATTTGAACAGTCAACATTAAGTTGAGAGCCCATATGGTGGATGTATACACAAAAAATTGGTCAAAATGCATTTACTAATTAAATACTAGCTATTTAATTAAGCTCCTAAATCTTCTATTATATAATTAAATTCAAAAATTTAATTATATAATTCATATTCCTAACCAATTATTCAAATCCATTCAAATTCCCCTAATGTGTTGAATTTAATTTAATACATCTTCCTCCATGTAAAATCACCTTTTTAAATAAATTTTATTTATTTAAATTCTCCATTTCCCTTTTCTTCTAAATCTATGATTAAATTAATTAAACTTAATTTAATCCTAATCCATGATTAATTTAATTAAATCTAGCCTAGATCGTATCCTACACCCATCACCCTCATCGCACTAAGCCTACCCACTTGTCTTAATCCTTGATTAACCCCTTAAAAAGGTGATTCCTAACCTATTAGCACTAATTAGTTGCTCACACATATGTGAGTAACCTTCCAAAGATTCACCTTTTCAACAAATGCTAAATTTATCTAAACAAGGAGCTCTTACACTTTCTAAAAGTGTTTCATTGGCCCTTTCCTCTTACATGGGTACTTTTGATCAACATGCTCTCTCTCTCTCTCTCTCTCTCTCTCTCTCTCTCTCTCTCTCTCTCTCTCTCCCTCNCGCTCTCTCTCTCTCTCTCTCTCTCTCTCTCTCTCTCTCTCTCTCTCTCTCTCTCTCTCTCTCTCTCTCTCTCTCTCTCACCCTCCTCTTTGGCTTACATGTCACATCGACCTAAGATCTACATCACCAAGGATTTTGAAAAATCTATAAATAGATACCTTCTTCCAAGCATTTGTAGGATCCATTGTTGTAGTGTTATCATGGTCATTTTGTTTTCAATCTCTTTCTCTTGCAATAAAATAGTTTCATTTTCATGGTAGTTGCATAGTAATTTAATCGTGTTGGTAGCTTCATTATCATTACTTGTTCAATACATCTTTTAATGACTTTGGGATAGTGTTATTGATACTAAGTCTCACTCTTTTCATTCTTATGCATAGTGAGATAATGTTGATAGCATTAGTATTCTTGTATTCTTAGAATAAATCTCATGCTCATATCTAATATCATGTTCATTTTAGTATGGTTTGTCATCTTGCATCATTCATCATTCATCATCTTAGATTAATATCATTTTAGTTTGCATTATAATCACTCTCACACAACTCATTTTATGCATTTAGCATTAAGAATCCCTCATTCTTTGAGTTGTCATCCTCATTTTGGTCTAATGTGCTAACTGAGAGAAATCAAAAAGGTCAAACTATGGTCCTTGGAGATAGAGAACCATGAGATGCTTTTGAAAATCATTTCTTGTTTCTTCATCTTATTTTTAAACATGGTTTTTGATCTAATGTTTCATGGGTATGATGTTATTTTTATGTTTTTAAATTTACCCCATATTAGCGGCATACATTTTTGGTGCCCACCGTGGGGCTTCATGCATCTATCATAGAAAATAAAGTCTCGGTGAAGGCATAACTTTTATTCTTACCGTTGGATGTCTATGAGTTTTGGATATATTTTGTATAGATAAGTTTTCTAGGGTCTGATTGGAGAGATGAACAAAATAATGTCAGGTTAAAGTGATATGAACAATAGACTACGGGTATAGGAAGAAACTAGTAAGTTTCTTGTTACTGTCATAAAAAGTACAGTCTCGGTGTAGAAGAATTAACTTTTGTTTGGACCGTTGGACTTCTCATTTCTTTATATGTTTTTTTATAAACAAGTTTTCTAGGATCTTACTAGAGCGATTGACAAGATAATGTCAGGTTAATAAGTTACAAACAATAGACTATGGGTATAGGAAGAAACCAGTAATTTTCTTGTTACCATCATAGAAAGTACAGTCTCGGTGTAGAAGACTTAAATTTTGTTTCGACCGTTGGATGTCTCTGCTTTTTGGATATGTTTTATATAAACAAGTTGTATAAGATCTGACCAGAGCGATTGACAAACTAATGTCATGTTAAAACGTTATGAACAACATAGTATGAGTATAGGAAGAAACCAGTAAGTTTCTTGTTTGATGATAAGGGTATGATGGTGATTGGATGAGGCATTGGGAAATGGTTTATTTTTATTAAATTGTGTCTTTTGATTTTGATGAATAGAATATGATGATAACTAATCTACCATGAAATTTAAAATTTTTTTTAGGAGGATTCCCGTGTTCAGGTTAAGGAAAGTGTTGAAGAAAAGGCAGGCATATACCTTTAAGCTGGAGTGAGCCCAATCAATTGAAAGAACATAAGAGGAAGGTAAAGCTTATGACCGTTATGTACATATTGTAATTCTCTATCAAGAAAAATATAACTTAGAGGTTGATAGAAATGCTCATTTTGAATGAATCATTGGTCATTCGATTTATTTGATTTTGGTAGCTATGGGATACTAACCTTTAATCATAAGATTGGTAGAATTGAAAAGAGCAAGAGCAAAAAACAAAAACAAAAAGCTTGCTAAAATCGTGAAAAGGGGCACCTTCTAAATATTTCTATCTCATGTGTAACAATTTCATTTAAAAATAACATACTCTCATTTGAAAAGATAGATTAATTAAGGACATTAATTTCTTGTGGACCAAGGTGGTAGGGATATGCTCTCCCCTTAATTGGGTGATCAAAATACTAAACCCACCAAAGTCCCCCTAGTTAGAAAAAGGTCACATAATTAATCTTATGTGTGTGATATTCTTGAAGATTTGATTTGGTAGGGATATGCTCTCCCCTTAATTTGGTGTTCAAAATACAAGACCCACTCAAAATATACTTTTCATTTCAATAGTACATTTAATCCTTAGCGGGCCCGGCTCCCGAGATTTGCCTTAACAAGGCTGGTGAGAGGCAATGAACCAAGTTGGATACAGAGAAAATCCATGGCATTTCGAGCCACGATAAAATAAAATGCATTCATCCCTAATAGGGTGATTGATGTAAAGATCTTGAGAATAGCCCTCTTCTAGTAGTCCCTTGGGATTGCACAAAACTATGTTTTAATGTAGGTGAGAGGCCTCTATAATGGAGCTTGTACTCAATTTTTTATGAACGAAATCATACCACAAATTTTCTAGATAGAAAACCCACCCATTTATCTATGGTGTATCAGTTATGGTGCAGGGGGATTGCATCGTCCCCTGAAGCTACTCATCATAAGTGTTCTCCTGGTTGTTTTGAAAAAGGTTTTTGGAGGTGATTACCAAAAAACACTTCCACTTACACCTTGAAGGCCTTATCAATTGTATAATTTTCCCATCATCTCTGCATGTAGCTTACCTCTTTTCTAAGGGCCCCCGGCCATAGTGCATGAGCGTTTGGAACATCAAGTTTGATTAATTCTGAGTTCATTAGCCTATGGATGATACATTGAAGCCAAAATTTCCTTAGGTAGACTACTTGAAGTGTCT
Organism: Thuja plicata; assembly: GCA_018584345.1. Lineage (NCBI taxonomy): Eukaryota > Viridiplantae > Streptophyta > Pinopsida > Cupressales > Cupressaceae > Thuja > Thuja plicata. The sequence continues at coordinate 3,939,110 of MU227859.1, read as the reverse complement.
TTGTTTTGTTATACTAGTGGAAATGGTTCAAGAAAATACACTCTTTGTTGTACAAATCTAAGACAAAAACAAGTGTTCAATGTGTGTGTTGTGCTTGATAGTAAAACTAAGAAATCATCCATCATCACAACCTGAAAAAATGTGTGTTTGCAAAACTCCTACTTGTTCCCAACAGGTTATCAACTTGACTTGTTTTAACACATGTTGTTTTCATCCTTAGGTGTTTAAGGACAATTTCATAATTATCTTTCTATTTAAGAGTCATCCTGTAGAAAATCATCCAAAATTGAGAAAACAAAGAAACCATGGAACTATCGAACAACTTTAGAGTAAAAAGTTAGAATTGAGCAAAACATTTTGGATAACTAATTAAAAATCATCTCAACCAATCAACTTGAAATTTCCATCAAATAGACATTGATTCTTGACCTTGAAAAGTTCAACATCAAGAGATAACAAATCCTTTCTCGTAGAACCCAAGAGATCAAAGTTAATCAAGAGTCTTCACCATAGGGATAGATCTTTTCCTATCTAGAATCCCTTTAGACACACCTCATCTGCAACCATCAAACACAATTGGAACATTTTTTTATCCTTAGTTGTCAAACCTCGATCACAATTGACTTGTAACTCAAAATCAAGGTGGTCCCATAGTAGTGTGTCCCACTTTTTGGCCAACTTTGACACTGAGATTAGTATTCTGAAAAAACCTTCACTTTCAAACACCTATTACCACAAAACTATTAGGAATTTGAAAATGATCTAAACTAGAGTCTTTAGCATTTTCTTTCTAGTTTCTAAATATTTATATATTTTTTTAAAATTAAAATTGATTTGAATCAATTTTTCCTTCTCCTTCGAAAAATGGTTTGTGTGAAAAATCAGTGTTTTTATGGAAAGACTGTCACTTGGATCAACAATTTTTTTTTAAATGATAAAAATTCAATTCTTTCAAGGTTATATTTGTAACTTCAATATCTAAAGGATGCAATTGGTTTCATTCATTTTGGTTCAATATTTCATAGTTTATTAAGTTCTAAAGTGATAGTAACTATAATTTAGACATAGGTTATTTTGGATCACTCTAACTTGATCTATATATATTGAAATTCATTTTTTTATTTTTTGATAGAAAGCTAACAAAAATACTCTTATCCTACATATTTTTCATAAAAAAATTTTGTAAGTTAGTATTTTTGCTGAAGCCTCGAAGAGACAGGTTGTTGAATGACCAAACAACCTATGTTTAATTAAAGTAAAAATTAAAAGTGATAATGAACTCAATAAGTATTAAAATTATAGTCATTAGAAATCTTGGTCCGAGTAGCATCATAAGACATTATTTATTTCATAAAATCAACTTTTTTTGTCCTTCTTTCAAGCCTTGAAAGACCATTTTTTTGTATTGTTTTTTTGTCTCCGAGGGAAAACTTCAAATTTGGGGTCTTCGCATGAAGACCCCCTTTGTACAAAGGGTTATGATGGCTTCGTACGTAAGGGTCTTCATGTGAAGACCCCTATGGGAAAATTCTTGCGGAAAAATCCCCATCGGACTTTTACCCGACCTAGTTCGCCTGAATTAGGTCGGCTAGTTATGTTTTTTAATTATTGTATAGTATAAAAGTAAATGTTTTTTTTTTTCATTTTTCACACAATTGCAATCAAGTTAATTTGCATTTTTTACTATTGATCTAATTTTTTTAAAGGCATTTTTTTGATGGAAAATTGTTGTTGGTGTTTCTTCAAAGGCATAGTTTTGGAGAGGAGAATTACTATCAAGGTGATTTTTTATGAAACATTTTTTAAAGAGGAGAATTACTATTGTCAATTTTTGAAAGACATTTTTTTGGAGAGAAGAAATGGGAAACAAGAAGGGAAGACAAAGTAAATCTGCAAGAAAAAGGTCACCTGGTACTGAATAAAGAAATCATGAAGCTGCATTGATATATCATTATAAAACTAAAGAAGGTATCGACCTAGACCTCTTATTTTACATTCCTGAATTTTATGGACCTATGATTTATTTTTCTCTAATTTGACTCATTTATGTGCATGTAGTTCACAATCAACATGATCAAGGTAAAGGAGAAGCTCAAGTAGGAGGGTCAAGTCAAGTTGAAGAAACACACATTGAAGAAGGGTCAGGATCACTCCCTACAAAAGCTCAATCAACGGATGTTGGAGAAGGGGTAGGATCACGTGCTTCTACTGGTATGGATGAACACATAGATCTATCTCAAACTGCAAAGAGAAATATTAATTATAAAAACTTAGATCATTTACTTACAATGGATGTGGAGAATTTTAGATCACTTGCTAATGTTTAACCCTTAAGTCTTTCTAAGAAGATATAATTGAATACGATAGCAAGATAAATATTGGCTAAATTTAATAATTTTGAAATATTTGAACAAGCCCAATTGATTTCAGTTGTACTTATTAAAAAAGTTGCAAGAGGCATTAAAATTATTGGGGATAGACACAACATCAAAGAAGAGAAAAGTTGTTGACATGCAAACTGATATGATTGAAAATCTTAAGAAAAGTTTGAACTAGGTAGGGAAGCAATATCAAACTAAAGATAAGGCCATTACAAGAAAAGTTATGTTGACATCCATTGTAGGTAATACTATACTCCGAAAAAGACAAATATCTTCAGTTTCATCTCAGATTAGTTTTAGTAGGAAAACAATATCATGATATGTTAATAGGAGAATGCTTTTGGATGATAGCACCTTGGAAGGCAATTGAAAAATCATGTGTAGATCTCCTCGTTCTGATAGGATTGATGGTGGAATCAAGAATTTGGTCACATTATTTTGGAATGATAATACTCGTCCTTCATCAAACAGTAGAAATGTTATCAGACATAGAATTGCAACTAATCAATATGATCATCATACAAAACATTGGTTAGACACAACACAACATGAAATGTATGTGTCATTTTGTAGTCCAAATTCTAATATAAATATTGGGACACTAGTACATTTGAGGTCAAATTCCAACGGCCAATTGTCAGATTTGCAACGCTCATTTGTCAGAATTTTGACACCTGAGTCCGTCGCCATTTTTGCGTTGGAAATTGTGACAGAAGACATACCCGTCAGTTTACCGACACCATGTCATGTCAAAAACTTACACATGACAACGACTTCATTATGGCATTTCCTACGGTTCATCCATCAGAATTTTGATAACAAGACCTATCAGAAATATATAGTTTCTATCAGAATGAATTGTTGAAAAAATATTTCTGACATTGGTATTGTTGGAATAGCGATAGTTTGCACCAAATTCTGACAGATCTACCTATCGGTGATATGACCTTAATTTCGAAGGTTTTGTGAAAACTTTTCTATTTATGACACTTAAACTATCGAAAGAATGACAGTTGTGCAGCATTTCTCCGACAGGTTTCCCTGTCAAACGTATAGCATTACTGTCAAAATAAATATCGTAAATTATTTTTCTCTGACATTTTATCTATTGAAAGCATAGTGCTGCCGTTGGAATTAATTATAAATTGTCAAAAAACCGATGGATAGGCACATTAAAGTTAACACAGCTCAAGAGACCATCATAGGTTGTCTCTTTCTTCGGTCTATATTATTGACAGAATGTTTTACCTTTCATTAGCTCATCAAATTCGGGGATTTGAAAGAATTTAATAGAATATTTTCATGACAACGTATATTATTTAAGTTTACATTGCACAAATTTATCTACTTGGTGCACTTGTAGACTATGAGGACAGCGATAAAGATGCATGGCCATCTTCATAGTATACAAGTGCGTGAAGTAGATAAATTCATGCAACGTCAACTTAAATAATATACATTGTCATGAAAATATTCTATTAAATTATTTCAAATCCCCAGATTTGATGAGCTAATGAAAGGTAAAACATTCTGTCAATAATATAGACCGAAGAAAGAGACAACCTATGATGGTCTCTTGAGCTTTGTTATCTTTAGTCCTAGCTACCTATCGATTTTCGAGAGTAATCACCGCCTTGCATTTATGTACACTGCACAAATTGATCACAGTCTCGCAAAAACATTTTACACTTGTACATCTCATCAATATTGGAGGCCTAAAGTAATTTTATACGATCACTAGCACATTTCG
>MU227859.1:3897029-3919707 GCA_018584345.1 Thuja plicata | reverse complement strand
GCCAGTAATATCAACAAATGTGAATCCAAACATTTGAATACAGTGAATCGATATCCTTGAGCACAAGCACCAATAACATCAAATAATAGAGATAAAGCATTGGCTAGGGCATGACACCAGTAGAATGCAGTCATTTTAGAGAGCATATCCCTCAACAATAAAATGAAATGCATTCGACTATGATGCCAGAGGCTCGAAAGATGAAGAAATCACATACCTTCTCCTGCGCTCAGCTGTCGCTCCTTTTCTCCCGCTCTCCAATCGAAATGAAAATGATGAGGTTGTTTCACTTTTTTTTAATGTATACCCTAGATCTGTCAGATTTATGATGTTCAATTAAACACCCATCAGAATACCGACATCATCGGGGCCTATTACAAAAAAAAAACACCAAATTCGTAAGAAAAAGTTACCCGTCAGAAACTTTTGTCAAAATTTGGCCCCAAAATGTTACTCGTCAGAAAATTCTGTCAAAAATCTTAAGAAAAGTTTGAACTAGGTAGGGAAGCAATATCAAACTAAAGATAAGGCCATTACAAGAAAAGTTATTTTGACATCCATTGTAGGTAACACTATGCTTCGAAAAAGAAAAATATCTTCAGTTTCATCTCGGATTAGTTTTAGTAGGAAAAAAAATCATGATATGTTAATAGGAGAATGCTTTTGGATGATAGCACCTTGGAAGGCAATTTCAAAATCATGTGTAGATCTCCTCATTCTGATAGGATTGATGGTGATATCAAGAATTTGGTCACATTATTTTGGAATGATAATACTCGTCCTTCATCAAATAGTAGAAATGTTATCAGACATAGAATTGCAACTAATCAATATGAACATCATACAAAACATTGGTTAGACACAACACAACATGAAATGTATGTGTCATTTTGTAGTCCAAATTCTAATATATACATATTGGGAAAACATTGTTTGAAAGATTGAAGCCATATTATGTCAAGGAAAACAAAGTGTTTGAAACTTGTTGTTGTCGTTATCATATTGAATTTGATCTCCACTATCAGGTTTTTTGAAAGTTTGTAGAAGACACTTATGGTTTTGAAAATGATCCTCCTACTAGACGAAGTGAGTTCATCTCATCCATTTTATGTGACAGCAGAGATCATGCAGGTGGTCAAATAAATTGCATAAAAGCAATATGTGAAACATGTGTTGATTTGACTCTTTTTCCTTTGAAAACTAAAAATATTGAAGTAACAAAGATGGTAAATTGTAAGAGTTACAAGTATGTAAAGAATGAAATAAAATTTGGGAAAGAATCCAAAAGGTTAGAATATGTTGAAGAGGAGATAACTATTGGAGTATTAATGGACAAATTTAAAAAATTGATTCAACCCTACATTCATCATGATTTTTTTGCAAAGTGACAAGCACAACAATTCCAAACATTGAGAGACAATTTATCACTTGGAACTATTCTATTAGTTGTTAATTTTTTCGAAAACTATTCCTTTGTTCATCAAAATGAAATTCAATCAGAATACATTTTATTACTATTATGGTACATGTGTTATCGACATGCACAATTAGATTTGGGTGGTACTCAAAGCACATTTGAAGCACAGGCCATCAAGAAGGAATATTATTTTTATATAAGTGATGATAAAGAGAATGACATTCATTATGTAGAACATTGATTCAAGATGTTTATTACAAATTTGAAAGAAAGAGGCATAAAAATGGATAAACATCATGTTTGGTCAAATGGATGTGCTGGACAATTCAAATCATCGAGACCATTTTATGCACTATTTAGATATCATCGTAATGAAAACATACCACATGCCTGGATTTTATTTGAGAGTGGACATGGAAAAGGTGAACATGATGGTGTTGGAGCTTGCATCAAACGCGCTCTACAAAAGTACCAAATGAATTATAAGGGAATTCATATAAAAAATTCACATCATGTTGTTGAATGGGGCAGCACTCATTTCACACCAAATGATGATATCACATCATCAGGAATGACTCAAGCAGTACCACATAGACAATTTTGGGAGATAAAAGGTATGCACGCATTTTTAAAATATGCATGTGTGATATATATTTCTTGTTTAAATTTTATATTCTTTATTCAAATTTACAAAATGTAATTCATATTTCTCCCTTTTTATACAACATTATATATGCATGTGTTCAGGTGTGGATAGAAAAATTATGCATGATTGCAAGAGGATAGAAAATGCATGATCTTTGTATTCATTTATGAGTACGAACTGTCACAATAGGATGTTGAACACTATGGACTACACATGCTTTTGTTGTCACTACATTGCTGACAATTATGAGGAATGCATCAATTAGGAACATGGATATGTAGGTGCATGGAATTAGGTGCCACTAGTTGTTGCTAATACATTTGATAGAGATGAAGATGAAAAATTTGATGATGTTCCTTTGATTTCTAATGATTACGATCATATCTCGAGAATGGTCAAAATTGGTAAGTATAATTTAATTGAGTTTCACATTATATGACATTGAGTTGCATGTATTGAACTAAGTAAATTTTAGTATCACACATGTATATACATTTTTTGTAACCTAATAGGACCCCTTACAACCTAATAGGACTAATATGACCTATTAAGACCAATTAGTACATCCTCTAAGACCCTTTAGGACTATTAGGATCCATGTATTGAGTTTCACATTATTGATTACCAACCAAAAAATAAGTAAATTTTAGGATCACACATGTATATAAATTTGTTGTGGAGGAGATGTCTTTGCAGTGATTCTTGAGCGTAGAAATTTAGGAGTTAGTTACTATTTATTGCATTGTACTACAGAGAGGATGAAGTTAATTGAACCTAAAGAAAGTGATGGAATTTTTTTCCCCATAGGTTTGCATTCTTTACATCAATATATTGAACTCATTTTGTAAATTTAAAATTTCAAACTTAAAACAAATTTTTAATTTGTTTTGTTTAAATTTGTGACCTGCAGATTCAGTTGTTTTAGAGGGAACATATTTCAAGAAAATCAAAGTAATTCAGCATGGTATTCACTTTATTGATTACCAACCAGACAATAAGGTGTTTCAATATAGCCACCTAGTAGTTGTCACCTCTCTTTGTCACCATCCAGTTATATCTCAACGTGGACATCGTAAGTGGAGACTAGATAGTGAGGATCATGAGAGAATATTACATGCTCTCCATGAAAGGTCTGAACCACTTGAGTTGGTCTAAAAAGTATTACATACATATTTCATGTGTTAGGACCTACTTTATATCTCTAGAGTAAATGGACTATACTTTGTTGATATATTTTAACATACGATGGACCTATTTGATGGTTCAATGACTTTAATATATAGACCTATGTATTCTTTTATATATGTTTTTATACATATGGTTCAATGGTTTTATATGTACTAAAATATATATTCTTTTATACGTATGGTTTTATATATGCTTTTATACATATGGTTTTATATATGCTTTTATGTACACATTCTTTTATATATGATTTTATATATATGGTTCAATGGTTTTATTATATAGAACTATGTATGCTTTTAGTTACTTAGATTACTTATGTTTCATTAGTTACATATTAGATCCCCTTAAGACCTCCCCTTAAGAAACTAGTTAGATTACTAATGACATTATTTATATTACTTATGACATGTTAGTTCTATGTTTCTTAGATTACTTATGGTCCATTAGTTACATATTAGTGTTATTTTTTTATGATATTAACATTAGATTATATTTATTAGTTAAAGATCACCTTAAGACATCCTCTTAAGACCTCCCCTTAAGACATTAGTTAGGTTACTAATGATATTAGCTAGATTACTTACAATACTTATGGTTAATTGGTTAATTAGTAGACACCTTGAAATGGACAAACTTGCGACTTCACATTAAAAACACTAATTTTCATCTATTAATTAATCATTTTATAATCATTAATTAATCATCTATTTTCCTCTAAATTCATTTCATCTATTAATTAATGGTTCTTTAATCGTTAATTAATCTTCTATTTTCTTCTAAATTCATTCCCCAAATCATCTAATCAAATTCCCAAAATTAATTAAATAATTAATTTTATTTAATTAATTAACCTTAATTGATTAATGACCATTAATTAGATAATTAAATTCAATTTCCTAAAGTTTAAATTGAAATATTTAAACTTGCTAATTAAATTCTTCCAATAAAATTAATTTCAATTAAATTAATTTCATTTCATTCAAATAAATGCAATTCTAAATAAAAAAGAGTTCAATTATCTCACATGTTGAAAACTTTAATTACATAAATATATTAAATAATAAATTTTGTTCAAAGAGATAATCCTTAATCAGATCACATGGGTTACTCCACCCATCTTTCTAGTTCACATGGGTAACTCCACCCACCTCTTCAGTTCAAAAAGGTAACTCATAATTAGCTCTTCAGTTAACCAAACTCTATCTCCTCTCTCCCAGTTGAAGAGGTGGAGTTAACTGATGGCTTCTCCAGATCCTTTTGATCTCAACCATTCATCTCCCTATCTCTGGTATTGATCTCAACCATTCATATTATCCTCAATTCCTATATAATAAACCCTTCATAACCATTTGAAGGATCTAGGATTTCAAGCTCACATGCACCATTACTCTGTCAGATTTGGTTCAAGCATCAAGCCATCTTGCGATCACAAAGAAATTCAAATATCATATTCTCAACGCTCCCAAGTCATAGATGCTGCCCACACTGATACTAAGCATCACAAACAATATTTTAGAAGGATTGGAGAGAGACACTAGAAGCTTCAAGCAATTGGGTTTGCATTCATTTGTTTTCCTCTTATTTGCTTGTACATTTTATTGATTCGTATTTTCGTTATTAGTATCTTGTTTCTTATCGATTTCCCCCATTGTGAATCGGTGCTACTAACCCCTTGTTAAATTGAGAGTGCGTACAATTACATATTAGTTAGATTACTTATGATGTGTTAACTTATCAAGTCAAAGCATCTAAATCAACAACTACCAATCTAACTATCAAACTAAATCATCTAACTATCCAAACATCTATCAAATAAAATATTCTAATCAAATGAAACCATCTACGTGTATTCTCATCTAATCAAATCAAATCATCTATCAAATTAACTATCCAATCAACTATCAAATAAAATAATCTTATTAAATCAAATCATCTAATCAAATGAAATCATCTACATGTATTCTCATCTAATCAAATCAAATCAAATCAAATCATCTATCAAATTAACTATCCAATAAACTATCAAATTAAATAATCTAATCAAATCAAATCATCTAATCAAATGAAACCATCTACATGTGTTCTCATCTAATCAAATCAAATCAAATCATAAACATATAAACATGTCTATCTATATATCTATACATGTAAAACATAAACACATGTATAAATCATCTATAAGCCAATCATAATTCTATATAATTTAATATCATAAATCATCTAGAGATTTATCAACCTTAAATGTTTAACACATAAATCATCTATGTCTAGGTATGGAGAGAATATAAATATATGTCTTGAATCATAAACTGAAAATATCAAACATATGATGATGAAATATATAATGATTCTCAAATCAAAGATATGTGCAACATGTCCAAAATTAGGGAGTCATCTAGGCTCATACGAACATAGTGACCCTCTAACCAAGTGTCCTGAGCATCCTTTGGCTATGAAGCAGAAATTGACTGGGCTGAAAATTTAGTACAATAGTTGGTTATGTATGTGCATATTCTATATTATGTAAAGTACTTAAAATATATAAATACACAAGTGTACACATGCATTTTTAAACTTAAACATATATTTAAAACTTACCTGACCACTAGTAGGTGTCACATCTATTGAATATATCCTATGAAGATTATTTGAGCCCACACTAGAAGTAATGTTCTCTCCTAACTGTGCCTACAAAATATTATACATAGAACAAACATCAATACACACATCTACAATTAATTGTTCACTAAAAATCCTGGAAAAGAGAAAAGCAAATTTTATATACCTAGTTCTCAAGAGTAGGAGGATCATCAATGCACTGCACCATCCTATCATCAACACAAGCTATATCACCCACACCACCTCCATTCCTAAGTGTCTCTAGTAATGAAGGATGTAGGGGTGTGCATAGCTGGGAGGGGAGTGTTGTAGAGTCTGAACCTCCAAGATGCAATAAAAAATCCATATACAATCTAATATCAGTGCTAGTGTCCACCTGACTCAACCCTCATGGATTCTCATCAAATGTGTATAGGCCCTCAGCTATGATGTGTACATCTCCAACCCATATGCCTAGCTCTGGAGATGCGAACTAATCTGTGGCTACAGAGCACTCTGCAGAGTGTTGTGAACTATGTTGTGCATGACTAGATGGTGTGGCTTGGGTCGGAGGAACTACAAGACCATGTACAAGTATGATAATATCTTTGACTGACTGTATCAGGATCCTCTGTGTGTCTATAATATAAGAATATGACTATTGGAGATCCTCCAAAAATTAAAGCACCACATCCAAATGAATGTGATGTCTATAAAGTTCTCGCATCTCTCCTAGTGGAGGAAGACCTGCAAATCTATATGCCTCATCACTGAATCCTACAACAGTACTAGATGAAGCCTCAAAAGATGATCTCTCTCAGCTCAGTCTAGTCAAAATGTATCTACCCAATGTGTCAGAAGTGACTGAGGTCACTACAGAAGAAAAATCTCCTATCCTATCGACTACTTCCATTTGGGAAGCAATGATCACTCTATTTGTAGTAGCAGCCATCGTTGATACCACTCTCGGATTCCTTTATCTAGCCAAATGTCTATGAGAAGGTATGACTCGATCAACCCTATGATACTAATCATGGTCTACAAATCTACCTTGCCCCTAACCAAAATATCCTGGAAGATCTAAATAGTTGACCCTGAGTTCCAAATGGAACTCAGCCTACAACTGTTGGGAAAAATATAATGGAATCTGGTCGTTATTAGGATAACAATCATGTGTAGAGATAAATTGGGAGTATATCATGCATGCTATCTGAGGAATCACACATTGTGTAACCTGATATTCCCTAACATTGGTCTTCCCATCATAAAATGGGAAAACCTCTCATTTTATTATTTCCTCAGGGACACAACTTTCAACCATCTCTAAGGAGACATTGTTCGAAACCTCATCTCTCAACTCTCAACAAATGGTATCAATAACATGTCTTGTAAAAGAGGAGTGAGATCTTAATCTCGTAGTCAACTACTCCAAACTCCTCAATATAGTACTAAAAATATCTCTATACAACCCAAGCTTATATGTACTGATGGAGTCTCTAAGTTGATCCATCTCTGTCTGAACAGTCTCAAAAATCCTCACAATATCTAGAGTGCGAGGTACATCCTGAGTTGGTTCATCGTGAGGTGCATCATCTCTAGAATTGTGTGTGGCCATCTAGGTGTAACATGTGAACTAAGTTTTAACAATTAAGTACATACATTACAAGTGCATGTAAAATGGAAACTAATATCTGAATTTAAAATTATACTTAAATACAATACTAAATGATGGATATGTAATAAAGTAAAATTTTTAAAACAAGATCTAATTATAAGGGGTCCTAGGTGCCTTAAGGGGTCATATGTTTTAATAGTACATCTTAAGGGGTCATCATGTCATAATAAGGGTTGTTAAGGAATCTTATATCACAAAAGGTCCTAATAAGGGGTCCTGGGTGTCTTAAGGGGTCATATGTTGTAATAGATCATCTTAAAGGGTCATCATGTCATAATAAGGGTTGTTAAGGAACCTTATGTCACAAAAGGTCCTATTGGGTCTTAAGGGTCCTATTAGGTCTTAATTGGTCAAGTAATAGGTCTTAAGGGGTCATATGTTATAATAGGACATCTTAAGGGGTCATCATGTCATAATAAGAGTTGTTAAGGAATCTTATGTCACAAAAGGTCCTAATAAAGGGTCCTAGGTGTCTTAAGGGGTTACATGTTGTAATAGGCCATCTTAAAGGGAAATCATGTCATAATAAGGGTTTTTAAGGAGTCTTATGCCACAAATGGTCCTAATAAGGGGTCTTAAGTATCTTAAAGGGTCATATGTTCTAATAGGTCATATAAGGGGTCATATGTCAAAAAGGGTCATAACGGTTCTTAAAGAGTTTTAATAGGTCATCCTAGGTGTCTTAAAGGGTCCTAAGAGTTCTTAAAGAGTTTTATGTTAGAATAGGGGTCCTAAAGGGTCCTAGGATGGACTAATAGTCCTAAAAGGTCATAGGATGTACTAATTGGTTTTAATAGGTCATATTTGTCCTATTAGGTCCTAAGGCATCCTATTTTTTGTATTAGGTCATAAGGGGTCCTATTAGGTTTTAAGGGTTATTAAAGAGTTCTAATAGGTCATCCTATGTGTCTTATAGGGTCCTAATATTTCTTAAAGATTTTTATGTCACAATAGGGGTCCCAAAGGGTCCTAGGATGTACTAATAGTCGTAAAGGGTCCTAGGATGTACTAATTAGTCTTAATAGGCCCTATTTGTCTTGTTAGGTCTTAAGGGGTCTAAGGGTCCTAAGGGTTCTTAAAGAGTTATAATAAGTCATCCTATGTGTCTTAAAGGGTCCTAAGAATTCTTAAAGAGTTTTATGTCACAATAGGGGTCCTAAAGGGTCCTAGGATGTACTAATAGTCCTAAAGGGTCTTAGAGGATGTACTAATTTGTCTTAATAGGTCATATTAGTCCTATTAGGTTTTAAGGGGTCCTATTAGGTTTTAAGGCATCCTATTAAGTTTTAAGGGTCTAAGGGTTCTTAAAGAGTTTTATGTCACAATAGGGGCCCTAAAGGGTCCTATAATGTACTAAGGCTAATCCTATAAGTGTCTTAAAGAATCCTATGATGTACAAATGGGTCTTAAGATAATGTTTTAACATTTAACTATACATGAATAACATTTATACATAACTCTAACATATACATGATTTATAGAGAGAGAGAAGGAGAGAGAGATTTCTAATATAACTAACTGAAAACAAATCATTTCTAACATTTTCTATGTCTTTTTAATGTTATCTAATATTTCTACTATACGATTAAGTTTCAAGGGTCCTAAGGGTTCTTAAAGAGTTCTAATAGGTCATCCTTTGTGTCTTAAAGGGCCTAAGAGTTCTTATAGAACTTTATGTCACAATAGGGGTCCTAAAGGGTCCTTGGATGAACTAATAGTCCTAAAGGGTCCTAGAGGATGTACTAATTGGTCTTAATTGGTCATATTAGTCCTATTAGATCTTAAGGGTTCCTATTAGGTTTTAAGGGTCCTAAGGGTTCTTAAAGAGTTCTAATAGGTCATTCTAGGTGTCTTAAATGGTCCTAAGGGTTCATAAAGAGTTTTAAGTAACAATGGGGGCCCTAAAATGTCCTAGGATGTACTAAGGCCCATCCTATAAGTGTCTTAAAGTGTCCTAAGATGTACTAAGGGGTCTTAAGATAATATTTTAACATCTAACTGTACCCTGAATAACATTTATAAATAACTCTAACAAATACATAATTTATAGAGGGAGAGATTCCTAATATAACTAACTAAAAATAATTTAAAAACAAATATTTTCTAACATTTTCTATGGTTTTCTAACATTTCTACTATGATTTTCTAATGTTTTCTAACATTTGTTCACATTTCTACTATGGTTTTCTAACATTTCTAACATATTCTAACATATTCTACCATATTCTAACATTTTCTATCATATTCTAACATTTTCTAACATTTTCTAATACTTTCTAACATATCTACTATGGTTTTCTAATATTTTCTAACATTTCTACTATGGTTTTGTACTAACCAAATATTATTTAAAAAACAAATTAAATAAATATAAAACATATAATTTACAATTAAAAAATGGAAAAATATGTGTACCTGATACTAATGACAATTAGAAGAGGTCAAAAATGCTCAGGATGTGTTGATGTCACACCGGAAGTCAATGGTTTTCTCTAAGCCCTGGGTTCACAAGATCTCTGATAGTGAAATGTGAAAATGAAATGGGCTGCCAGAAATATATAAAAATTTGGCCAAAGGGGTGTTCGCGCGTAGGCCCCTACATGGGGTAGTTTGCACGAAGGAGGTTCTTCACGTGAACACCCACACATAGGGGTCTTCATGCAAAGGCCTTTACCCCCTTTGTGTGAACACAAACCTTCAATTGAAGGGGTTTAATTTGAAAAAAATTACAAAACCAAATTTCCTTCATCCTGAAAAGTAGGACACATTGTTGTGAGATCACCCAGTTTCATGACTCTAAGAACAAGGTCCTATAAAGTCATAACTATTTGTAATCCCAACAGAGAAAATACTATAGCAGAAAGACCATCTCGTGATCCATCATGGCAAGTTGACTCAACCCAACCAATTGATTCACAAAACTCTCTCAACATGAATCAAGAGGAGAATGAGTGAGCTAGGAAAAAACCAAAAACAACAACAACAACAACCACAAAAACCACAATAATGATTCTCATAATAAAGAAAGGAAGAACTTATGATCAAAAGAGTACAAGAAGAATTACAAAATCCTATATTTCAAAGGCTTACGGAGCGGGTGCTTGAAACAAATAAAGAGAGATATTTCATGAATCTAGCACAATAAGGGGTCAAGCTACCTCATGAGTATGATGTCTCAACGCTCAGAAAAAGTGAGGATGAGGTCAATTCTATAGGAGTCTTAAACAGACACATCCAATCTCTCCAACAAAAACTTGAGGTTATCAAAAGAGGGCCTTCACACTTTAGAAAGCATTTTCCCTTATCTATTTGACAAGACTTTGAATATGACACGCTTTCCACCAAATGTAGAATTGCCTAAATTTTACAAATATATGGGTACAAAAATTCCCCAAGACCACATCAGAGAATTTTGTGCCCTTAGTATGGAATTTAGCCTTGTACCCACATATTAAATGTGATTATTTCCATGAATTTTAGGTGGCAAAGAAATGGAATGGTTCTCCAAATTGCCACTTGGAATCAGAACGTTTGAAGAATTTGTTGGAAAATTTGTTGGTCAATATTCATACAACATTGAACATGAGATAACCATGTTAGATCTTTATAATTCTATACAAAATGAAGGAGAATATTCCTTTACATACTTACATCGATGGAGGAAAATCTTTGCTAAGTATCCACGCACTATCCCAAAAAATGAGAAGATGACTATCTTTATAAACACCTTAACTTGACAAATGAGCTTTAGAATCTAGTTGCAACGTATTTTCTCTTTTGATAAAGTGATTGAAAATGGTATTTCCATTTAGGATAATTTACTTAGAAATGGTGAATTGAAACTTTACAAGGACAAGAAAAGCTCTACTAGCAGTCAAACCAATAACAACAATAATTAGACGCCCAAATTTTGGACAAGAAAAAAACATTTTACTAATTATGGAGTTGTAAATAACAGTAATGTGAAGCCTTCACAACCCATCTTCAATTTTTCAAACCCTCGAGTCAAGAACTATAATCAATTAGGAAGCACATCTCAAAGTAATCAGGATAAGTAAAAAGTTTTCTCATATCCGCCTAGGAGAAAATTTACACCTTTGGAAGAACCCCTTGATTCGGCACTGAAAAAGCTTTTGGATAACAACATAATCACATTACCTGAGGCCAGAGAATTTTAACCAAGATTCAAGCCCCCATGGTGGAATGTCTCTCATTATTGTGACTATCATAGGAAGAAAGGTCATAGGACAAATGATTGCATGAAACTAAAGCATACTATCCAAGATTTGATCAATAATGAATTTATTACCATTGATGGTCATAAAACAAATGAAAAACACACAACCTTGAAAAATCCTTTCATGAGCCATGAAAAATAAGAATATTCAAAAAGAAATCATGGAAACAAAGCTAATTTTTCCCACTCATACGACAATACTATAATAATATTTCTGGTTTTGATGAAAGAGTTAATGTGATTGTAATCAAAGATAAACCCGAGAAATAATTTGGTAACACAGTCACCAGAAGTCAAAGAAAGATTATGTTGAAATGGGAAACTTCCAGGACTACATCCACTCAATGATATAATGATATCATAGATCAATTACACAAAACCCCCACACATATCTCCATTTTAGAGATATTAAAACTCGCACTAATACACACAGATATTCTAGAAGAATCTCTGTTGGAAACAAATGTGCCTAAAAATTTGGGTGTTGATCAGTTCCAGACCATGGTGGGACATTTAACTTCAACTCATTATCTCTCATTTTTTGAAGAAGATTATTTTTATTTAAATCACCCTCATAATAATCCCTTTCATATTGAAGTCATAATTCATAAACATTGAGTAAGACGAGTGCTGGTAGACGACGGGGTAGGATTAAATATTTGTACATTAAAATTGGTCTATGCAATAGGATACCCTAAAGATGTCATGGATTTTAAAAAAAATTCCTATCAAAGCATATGATGATAAAGAGAGATCTTCTAGAGGAATAGTAGTTTTACCAATCATAGTGGGGCCGATTGAAAAGAATGTAGTGTGTCAAGTCCTTGACTTGAATCTATCCTACACCATACTCCTAGGTAGATCATGGATACATCAGATGAAAGCAATGGAATCTACCTATCTTCAATGTCTCAAGTTTCCATTTTAAGGGAAATAAATAAGCATTCTCAGTGACTCGAACCCTTTTCAATACTACAACACCATGAATCTAGTGACAAATGTCCTTGTGCTACATAATAGAGAAGCTGGAGGTTCCAATTCTATAAATACAAATGTTCATCAAGAGGCCTCAAAACCTTCATTCTCAGATACAAGAAAGACTAAAGTGGAGTATATACCTAGTACCTCAAATAAGGAAAAATTTTCCGCCCTACCAAGCATGATGGAAAAATTGAATCTAAAGGACCAAGGAATGAGTGAATATTCTTTTCCAATATCAAATCTGTCCATCTCACCTAGATCTTATGGAACGTCATCACTTGCTACATATCAATATTCTTAGTCTAAGACAATGTTTGATGGAACGTGTATTTAGGGACAAACTAAATAATAACAAGAGGAGGATCAAAGTATATTGGAATGGTTGTATAAAGATGAAGATCAAGAAATCAAATCCCAAACTATGCTAGTTATCACCATTCCCACTGAGAAATATGGAAAAGGATTTCAATTCTTACAAAAAAATGGGATATGATGGGTCAAGTCCCATTGGTAAAAGAAAAGAAGATATCATAGAACCCATGGAAATCACATTAAAAAATAACAAGGATAAATGAGGACTAGGATATCAACAGGAAAACAAATCCTTTTTGAGATCCAAGAAAGAACAAATGACAACAAGACACCTTGAGGAAAAACAAATAAATGAGGATCCCCATAGATAAAAGGAAGAATAAGCTACCCATAAACTCTATGGGGAAATCCACAAAGTGGAGGCTTGTAGTGATTCGGATTCAAATGAGTGGGCATGAGATTCTTTCATTGATGAAGACTCTTGTGAGGAAAAACATAATCATGTGGTTCACACCTATGCGCTCATATCTGAGGAGGGACAAAGCTCTAAAGAGGTCTAGGCCAGTTGAACTTGATCCACAACATACCAAAATTGTCTCTAATGAGGATAATTTGATGAAAAACTATCCAGATAGCATAGGAGAGAGTTTTGCTATTGACCTTGATCCCCTTTTGGAAAACTTTGACCAATTTTCTATCAGAACCCTAACCATACTTGAAACAAACCACCCTAATGACCCTTTACCATTAATTCATCCTTAACTTATTGATTGGGATAATACAGGGCCAATTGAGATTAATGTCTTCCCAAATTACCACAACACTACTTTATATCTCAATGTTGTCAAACCTCAAACAACTTCCACCAAGAAACTCACTAACATGATTTCAACTTGAGGGGGTGTCAAGCTTTTCAGTCAAAAAATGAATATAATAGAAAAAGAATCTAATGGTGAAAACCATGTTATGGCAGCATTAGATCCAAAAAAAGGAAAAAGAAAGGAAACATATGATTGTGAAAACCTCATAGAGGCACTTAAATATGAGAGGATTGAAACTCTTCCTAAAAATTTTCAAGAAAGATCTTCCATACTAATAGAACCAACTAAAGAATTCAATATTGGTACCTCAGAAAGTCCAAAAATAATTCATCTAGAAGCGTTACTTTCAGAAGTAGAAAGATAAGACTTCATCTAGTTCTTGATGGAAAATCAAATCAACTTTACATGGTCTTATGCTGATATATCAGTGCTGGATCCTGACTTAATCATGCATCATTTGAATATAGCCCCGAGAGAAAAACTAGTAAAATATAAATTAAGAAAATGCATCCTCATGTGGCATTGCTCATCAAAGCAGAATTGGAAAAGATACTAGATGCAGGATTCATAAGAACAATTACTTATGCTGAATAGATATCCAATATTGTCCTTGTTTCCAAGCCAAATAAAAGTATTTGCATCTATGCTGATTTTTGAGATTTGAATTTAGCTTGTCTGAAAGATTATTTTCCCTTATGCAAC
This sequence comes from Thuja plicata, assembly GCA_018584345.1. Lineage (NCBI taxonomy): Eukaryota > Viridiplantae > Streptophyta > Pinopsida > Cupressales > Cupressaceae > Thuja > Thuja plicata. The sequence continues at coordinate 3,905,130 of MU227859.1, read as the reverse complement.
ATTGACACAATTGTCGATTTAACAACATGACATGCCATTTTATACTTAATGGATAGATTATTTGGATATAACCAAATCAGAATTGCTCCTAAAGATCAAGACAAGACAACTTTCACATGCCCTTGGGGAACCTTTTGTTAGAATGTAATATCATTTGGGTTGAGAAATGTTTGCGCAACTTATCGAAGAGCTATGACCACAATCTTCCATGATATGATGCATACCTTCATGGAAGATTATGTAGATGATTTATTAGGAAAAATACTCACAAGGGAAGAACATTTTGATATCCTAGCTCAAATCTTTTAGAGATAAGAACAATTCAAAGTGTGTTTAAATCCAAAGAAATGTGCTTTTGACATTACATCAGGAAATCTATTGGGCTATATTGTCTTCTCTTGAGGTATAGAAGTGGATCTTGCAAAGGTACATGTCATTCTAGAAATCAAATCCCCCAAAGATATCAGACAATTGAGATCTCTCCGAGGAAGGCTCTAATCCATCAGACGATTTATTTCACAATTAGGAGACAAATGTGGATCCTTTACTCAATTTTTACACAAGAATATATCCTACCAATGGGATGATAAATGTGAATACTCCTTCAACAAGCTGAAGACAAACTTGATGAATCCCCCTATTTTGATGTCACCAATACTTGAAAAAACCACTGTTATTGTACATCTCTGCTACTGAACAATCATTGGGGGCATTATTGGCCCAACATTATTTAGAAGGAAAGGAATGAACAATCTACTACATAAGTAGAACCTTTGTTAGCTATGAACTGACTTACACACAGTAATTGAAAAAGTATGATTACTATTAGTTTTTGCATCCCAAAAATTGATACTCAGCAAGTTTAACCTTGAATACGTAGATACAAAGTATATAAAAGGAAAAGTAATTGTAGACCAAGTAGTCAAATCCCCTATACAAGATAACCATCCTTTACACATTGAGCTTCCTGATGCAGCTATTCTTTCATTTACATCAACCCCATGGCAGTTATATTTTCATGGTTCATACACTCAATATGGATCTAGAGAAGGAATTTTATTTGTTACCCCTCAAGGATGCACCATTCCATATTCATAAAAATTAATGTTCCCCTATAATAATAACATAGCACAATATTAGGCTTTAGTGAGTGGTTTAAAAATGACGTTTGAATGGAAAATAGTAGAACTGCATGTCTATGAAGATTCTCAATTGATCATCAGCCAAATAAATGATATGTATCATACCAAAGATGATAAGTTTTTACCATAGAATAAAATGGTTGAAGACTTGAAAAAATTATTTGTGGGGATCACCTTTGAACAAATCCCTACAACTAACACCAAGGATACAAACGCAATGGAAAATCTTTCCTCTTTGTTGTAAATTTTGGATCAACAAGCGCATTGTGATTTCTTGGTGGAAGAATTGTTAACTCCATCCCATGGTTTCCCTACTACTCAACTAATCTACCAACTAATAGGTTCTGATCTATCTTTTTATGAACACATCTATGTTTATCTAAGGGAAAATACCTTCCCACTTGATTTTTCTCCAAGCCAAAAATGGAATTTTATCCGATAATCTTCTCATTACACAATCCTTGCAAATCTCCTTTGTTGATGAGGTCTTGATGGAACTCTCCTTAGATGTCTTGAACATGAGGAATTTAAAAAATCCTTCAAAGAGATTCATGATGGTATATGTGGATCTCATTCAAGTGGACTAACCTTATCCAAGAAACACATTCAAGTTGGGTACTATTAGCCGAACATGAAGGAGGACTCCTGTAAGTTTGTAAAACACTGTCACAAATGCCAAGTCTATGGAAATATAATACATGTACCTACTCAAGAACTTCATCCTTTCACAACACCATGGCCTTTTTATCAATGGGGATTAGACTTAGTGGGAAAAATTTTCCCCTCTTCTTCTAATGGGCACAAGTTTATCATTACAATAACTAAATATTTCACTATGTGGGTTGAATCCATTCCTTTGGTTATAGTCACAAGAAAACAAGTTTCCTTCTTCATTCTAAACTATATCAATTGTAAATATGGAATTCCTTCATCTATTGTGATGGATAATGGGAAACAATTCAAAAAAAAGGATGTGGATGTACTATGTGCTAATTTTCACATAAAACACAACTTTTCATCTATTTATTATCCTCAATGGAATTGACAAGTAGAGGCTATCAATAAAACTATCCTAAAAATCCTAAAGAAAACAATAAATGACAGTGGTTGAGATTGTCATGTCCAATTGAATCCAGCATTATGGGCCTACCACACTTGCATTAGAACACCCACTAGGGCTACACCTTATGCCTTGGTATATGGCTCATAGGCTATTTTTCCCATTGAGGTAGAAATCACTTCCTTATGGGTTTCCTTAGATGGACTCATAACAGAAGAAGAATAAAGAGTATCATGACTCCAAGAGTTTAAATTGCTAGATGAACGATGCCAAAAAGCCTTCAACCACCTCAAAGTCTATCAAAAGTGAATATCTAATAGCTATAACCTAAAACTAAAACCAAGTTATTTTCATGTAGGTGATCTAGTGTTAGGAGAAAATCCCTGAAATCAACAACATGGGGAAAAGAAAGGAAAGTTTGAAGTAAATTGGCTAGGCCCTTTCATCATCATATCAATAGTTGGTTTAGGTGCATACTAGATGTCAACACTAGAAGGTGATCTACTACCTAAACCCATCAACAATATCCACTTGAAGTTATTTTATGCTCAAGAGCATCAGATTCAGCTTGTTATACATATCAAAAGATCCTGAAGAAATACCCAAAAAAAAAAAATATTGATCTTGAAAAAAATCTAAAAATGAGAAAAATTCCTGAAAAAATTATCTTGGTGAAAACCTAGCTAGTAGGCACCTTGAAAAAAGAAAAGAAAAAAAAGAGAAAATATCCCCAAAACTACAATAAAAAACCAAGTGGTGAAAACTTGGCGAATAGGCACTACTGGTCATAGTTAGCTTATGCATTTATCAGCATCTTGCATCCATTTTGGTTGAACATAGCCATAATAAAATATATTTTTTACATCACAGCGTGATCCTACCATGGTATGGGAAATCACAGTCCTTTGTTGTGCATCACTGGGGACAAAATCCTGTAACTAGTGGAATAAAAACTTGAGCTCGAACATGACAAACAAACAAACAATGCAAACAACAATTTGTAACACCAAAGACAATCAAATACCTTGGAAATCAACCATCTCAATGAAAAATCACATCCCACAAATGAAACAAAACACTAAATATTGCACAACAACCAGATGGTAAATTTTGTATCGTGATCTTAATAGTTTAAAGGTTTATCAATTGTCGTTAGATTTCTTTGACTATCATGCTTTCTAAGTGACTCTATGATGCGTCTACCTATAGAAACGATGAAGGAGCATGATTATTTATTTTATTTTCTTCCTGTGAGTTCATTCTTAGTATGATATCAATTCATCTAAGGACATGAACACCAAAGACTCATCGAGGACATCATAGATTTGCATCAGTAAAGAATCAACTCTTGTTTGTTTATGCAAACAATACTCAGGTCATCTTTGTTCTGTTATGCCTTGATTCTTGTATTAACTTGCCCTATTAAAAATTCATGAAAGGAGTACTTAGATAATCATGGTTTACTTTACCATCAATTCTTGTGTGTGCGTATTTATTGTACCTGCAAGCTGCAACACAACACTTCAATATGTCATTAGATTAGTGATAAAATATGAAATATTAAGAGAAAAGCACATAGAAATCACTAAAAGTGACATATTTCTTCCTATCTAAGAAGAGTTTAATCTAGATCATAATTGCCCTTGGATTATGCCTAAATCAGTGACATATACAAGCTTAGAATGGAAGATTCAAGTAAAATGCAAGCTAAATGCTAAAGAAAAGTTTATTTTAGTGCTCCAAAATAAAAGATTATGACAATTATAAGAATGGTGAGCTAAAATGCATTAAGAAATTAGGACAACATAAGTTTACAAAATGAAATTCTAAAAATTAGGGGCCCATTGAGCTTAAAATTCATCCCTTTTATAGAAGAATTTGAGGAATGAGAGGTCATGATTGATTTGTAAAGAGAGGTGGAGATTGAATCTTTGGTGATCCATGTGAGGTGATCCAAGTGATTTAACTCTCATTGGCTAATGGATTGACTTTCCATTTTGTAAGTGAGGAGTTGTAATTAGGATATTTATTTAATTCCTTTGAATCAATTACCTTAAATATGTATTTAATTCTTTTTATTTAATTAAATAGGCTAATGTAATTAATGTGAGTTAGTGATGAAATCACTTTGATTTTTAGTAGATTAAATTGATTTTAATGAATTATGTCAATTAATTGAGCAATTGTCTTGACATAATTAGGGGTATGATCAGACTTAGGGAAAATAGGGTCTCTGGTTAGAGCAGACCAAATTAGGGTGGTTACATTTGCCCCTCTTTGAATTAATGTGCGAGTAGTGCATTGATTCAAAGAATTTTTGTTGTTGACTTTAGAAAGTTTGAGAGTTTCGAACTTAATTGAATGAAATGTCTAATGAGATCAATCTCACACTTGATTGAACTAAGACTGACAGTATCAATTTTGAACTTGACCGAACAAAGGTCAATAAAACAAAGATCTTAAAGATACCAATTCTGAACTTGATCGAATGAGAATTGATAATACTGACTCATAACTTGATCAAATGAAGGTCAGTATGAAGATGCTAAGAGCTCTGAGGTATCAATTCTGAACTTGATCAAACGAGATTTGATAATACTGACTCTGAACTTGATCAAATGAAGGTTAGTACAAAGCTACTGCGAGCTTAATAAAGATATGAGAACATGTAGAGATAGATATCTGGCTTATTAGTGTTGAATCCTTTTATCCAACAGTCCCAACTTGATTGAAGGAACCTGCCATGCCCCTAGTCTTTTGATGATGAAGTCATTTTTTTGCAAATTGAGCAAGAATTTGATTGATTTTAAGTGTGATCATGCCCCCTTAGGAACTAAATCAAAGGAAAAAGAATAAAATCCCTCTGTAGAATGATATATCACTTAAATAGATTGATTGGATCAAGAAAGAATCAATTAGAAGAAATGATGAAGCAAATATGTGTTAAGAGAAAACACAATTTTACCAAGTTGACTACTTGAAAATGTAAATTTTGATTCTAATAAAATGATGTAGGACCAAGATTTGGATAAATAATGTGCAATTTGGTGATATAGAACCTGGAAAACTGACTGCGTAAATCTTGCGAATCATTTTCTGAACATATAGAGAAATTATGCATTTTTGAAGACTATTGTAAAACATGTACTGTGTTGTTAAAAACATTTCCTATGCATTTGATTTCATTTTCGATTGATCTAAGAAGAAAAAATTTGAATTTGGACAGTTTGAGAAGAGTTTTGGAGCTCCTAAATAGCTCAAAAAGGTCAATATATATCTCAAAAATCACTTTTTACTCATTCATTTTCAATTTTATCCTCAGTAAATTTAGAGCTCTACAGAGAAGATGGTGGTCCCCATGGAGTAACATCAATTTGATCTAGCACATCGACACCAGCGCCTGACCCATTACGCAGAGCCGATGAGTACATTGATACCTACCTGTTTATGCTTTCTATTTTTCATATTCTCAATTTTTGCAATAGTTAGGAAGCTTTTCATTCTAAATCGCATCCCACATCCTGAGTCACGTCCGGTCAAACCCATGTCACATCCAATTTTTACAAATTTCTGGATCACACCCCTTCAAGTTAGGGTCGTATCCTATGTTTTGATATGCATTGTTTTTGGTAAAATATTGTCCATCATTTGAATGTGTCGCATCCTGTGAAAATAGGATCGCATCCTGCATCCCATGTCACCATCATATCTAGGAAATCGTGCATCACATACAGTATTGAGGATCACACCCAATAAAAATAGTGTCATTTTCAGTTTAGGAGTTAGGTTTTTTCTGATTTGACTATTTTTCCTCTTTCTGAAGGCCAAAATGACTTAATTGTTATCTTTTTTGCGTAGTTACCTTAGCTAGATTACAAATTTGAACCTTTAAAAGTGTTCTTTTCACATATTGAATTTGAGGTAGTATCATTTTGAGGACCTTTCCCTTCACGAGTCCTTGCCTTGTCCTGATCATTGACACCTGATGAGCTACAGATTATAGGGAATCTTGGATTCACGTCACTTATAGATTTACCCGACATCAAGGTAAATCAAGGGTTGTTGGCTGCTCTGGCTGAGAGATGGCACTCATAGTACAACACCTTCCATCTCCCAACTAGTGAGATGACCATCACACCCGAGGGTTTGAGGTGTATTATGAGGATTCCATTCATGGGTAGAGAGGTATATTTGAGTCAAGCTCTTCCATAGGAATCACCTCTACACAGAGATACTTTGGAGATCCTTCTATAGTCCATCATTATCTTACCTGGGACTACATGTGCGATCACTATTATCATTTACCTGTGTATCTTGCTAGTTTGATTGGAGGTATTCTCATGCCTGATAGAGGTCAACATGGATTCATGTGTGGCTATGTGGAGACACTCGAGAAGATGATCATTTCATCACGTAGATTTGGTTAGGGCAGTTGCATATTAGCTCACATGTACAGGGAGTTATATGAGATTGTTTATGAGTACTCATGGAGTATGACAGTTGGTATATTGATTTTACAGATCTAGGCCTGGGAGAACATCCCCATTACATGGTTGATAGTAGATAGGCAACAAGTACCTGAGAAACCTTATGTATATATGTATTCTAGATTTGTCCAGCAACCCCATTTGGGTAAGTTGGAATACTGTGTCATGTATTTGATGATATCATAGTGGTGGAGTGGCTGCTATATTTAGATTATGAGGAGTGGACCTCAGACAGGCGGTATATGCCCTATTTCTTTCAGAGTATGTATTTGATCAGTCATAATGGGTACATTGTGGAGAGGTTCATTGTTACCTATATTTTAAGGCAGTATGACTGTATACAAGGTATGTCACAGGACTTGATAGTATTGCACACATTCATGATGAGGAGTCTCTTTAGGGAGCCCATTTATCATATGAGACTACATAGTTAGAGATCAACTAGATGGTTGCAGTCGGGTGGAATTACCTTGGATATCTTGCAAATGCTAGGTGCAACAATGTATATCTTGCCCACTTATTAGAATTTCCATTTTCTAGATTTACAACACCATATGAGATAGCTCCTCACATAGAGGATGCTCTTGATTATGATCCTTCTGATGAAAGACTTTTGAGAGGTAGAGGCAGAGCTCAGAGGGATGGGAGAGGTGGGGCTGGCAGGGATGGTAGACATCCTTCCTAGGATAGAGGTCAGAGACATGGCCAAGATGATCACGGTGATGATGGAGGTGATAGGGGTGGACACAGAGTGGGTGGTAGTGGAGTCGGTGGTAGCAGGGAGGGTAGGTGGATGAGATTCTAGTTTGTGCCTCCACGGATAGATCCAACTCTATTATTGACTAAGCAGTAGCATTAGAGACCTACTGGACAGGTGCCGAGTGGAGGAGCTAAACCTCCTAGACATGATCCTCCTAAGGAAAGGGGTAAAGATACTGGTAGGGATATTGAAGATGCCTTGTCATAGTGCTAGAGAGAGTGTGAGTAGCTCAGAGCTCATATCACTACTTTAGAGACCTTATTATCAAATAGGGACACACAACTCAAGAGACCGAGAGCTGAGAGAGATGAGAAGGGTGATTGACTTATATTAGAGTGAGATACATAGGCTCGGATAGCTATTCATCAAGGGAAGAGAGTGGCATATTACTTTGCATTCTATTTCACAACCATTCCACAAGCAGAAAGAGCTCCATTGTATTCCATTGTGGCATAGCAGTCAGAGAGAGCTATGCCTCCACCAGCTCCTCATCCTAGAGCTTATGCACCACCTCCTACTCCTCCAGATTAGGGAGAGGGTGGTAGTTAGACTTGATATTGTATTTATGATATTTAGAGATATATTGTATATTGATCCTTCTGAGGTCATCCATTATACTATAGACTTTGATACTTGTATATACGTTTCATCA